>CM038681.1:523692039-524158978 GCA_021605205.1 Aegilops longissima | reverse complement strand
TGCCACGCCCGCCCTGTTCAAATGAGTAGGTGGGGGGCATTGTTGCCACGCCCGGCTGACCAAAGGCATGGGCGAGGCACTGTGGCTTCAGTCATCAGTTGGTGGAGACTCGTCCCATCGTACGGCTTGGATGGGATGGCCGCTGAACCTCGGCCGGGTTAGAGAACACGCCAAGGGAGGAGCTAGCCTGTTGGAGAAGTCTTGACGTGATGGGTCCGGCTGCCCTGAGCTGGTTTGTTGGGGCCGAATTGAGGAGTCTGGCCGTGTTGGAGAGTTTGACCCGGTCGAGGGACTTGGCCGGGTTGAGCGACCCGGCCAAGCGCGAGCTAGATTGAGGGGCAATGTTGGCCCCGTTGTTTTCTAAAAGGATCTGGGTTCCTTTGCCTGCCCGGGGTTCATCCCCCCGATAGTAGTCCCCGGAGCTGTGAAGGTCCACCGTCTTTGGATGGGAGGGCCTTGGCAGTTTCCCCTCTTGAAGGGGCGAATTTTGTGAGCGCCGGGTCTGGCAAGACCCACTGTGTGCCGGCTTCCGGAAGCCAGATCGCGGCATCCCGGTCGTGGAGGGAAACGGAGGAGTTCAGCGAATCTTGGGTAATCTTTTGGGCCTCGCGCGGTCGCCACATGGCGCCTGGAAGCCGGAGGAGCCTGATAGGCCACGCGCGTGACAGGACTGGGCTACGCCCTGGGGCCCGCTGCCGCACGCCCTTGGCCCACGTGCACGGATTTATTGCGGCGTCCGCGGGTCGGTTGCCATTCTCTAGGCAGTGCGTGCATACGTGCGCACTTATCGTGGGGAAGTGGGAGGGGTGAGCGCAAATGAAGGGAGCGGCGGAGATCATTCACGCTCACGCTCCCCTACCTCTTCATCCTCCCTTTGCTTCTTGTGACCACCGCTAGCTGCGATGCCCGCTACTTTGAGCAGAGCTTCATCACCGTCTTCTTTCTTCTCTCCTCTGTGCTCGTGTTAATGGCGCTGCCATTGGGCTCGTGGATGGGCTCGACCGTCACCCTTGACGACATCGCCTACCTCCGCGCCACCAGGCACCTGTCGGGGGTGACGGAGGTCGAGGCGCGCCTACCGCAGGGCGAACGGGAGCCACGGCCCGAGGGCTCGGAGCGCGTGGTCTTCCTGCCGCACTTCAAGCGCGGGTTCGGGCTTCCTGCGAGTGGCTTATTCCGCGACTTCCTGGAGTTCTTCGGGCTCTAGCCACATCATCTTGGCGTCGGTGCCATCGTGCAGCTATTGGGCTTCGTCACCCTCTGCAAAGGGTACCTGGGGGTCGAGCCTTCGATCGACCTCTGGGTGCGCTTCTTCTCCTTGAAGCAGCAAGGGCCGAAGGCCGGGGAGATGTCCGAGTGCGGGTCCGCCGTCATCACCAAGCGGTCTGGCGCCGATTGCCAGAGGATGCTGCTGGAGGATTCTGCCAAGAAATGGCAGAATTCTTTCTTCTATGTTCGCAACCTCGGCGTGGACCGCATCAACTTGCCGCCGTTCATCAATTCGCCGCCGTGGGCAAAGCAGAACTGGGGGTACTACCCCATGCACCCGTCATAGGAGGTGCTCAACCTGTGCGAGTGGGTGTTGGTGATGAAGGAGCAGGAGGGTCTCACCGGCACCGACCTCATCACCGCCTTCATCGTCCAGCAAGTGCTGCCGCGGCAGCGGCGTAGCCACCTCATCGGTCAGATGACCGGCCTCCAGGACCCCAACCGCATGGCGAACACGCGACTGGGAGCGGACCAGGTTGCGTGCCGGGTCAACGACATCTCCAAGGCCAACCTGCAGGGTGACTAGGAGTTCGGGAAGGCCCCGTACAACCACGCGAACCCGGCACCGTTGGTGAGACCTTGGTATCAATATTTCGTTGCTGCTTATCTTCTTGTTTGCCCTGACGAGACGCGGGAGGTTAATGCCATCCGGCATCCTTACGACCAGGCGCGGGCGCAGGTGGTGCGCGTTGACTCGGAGGAGCCCGAGGCCCATGGCGGAGGGGAGGGGGCGGCCGCTGACGCGGTGCCGGGCGCCGAGAGGGTGAGTCTTATCTCTACTTCTTGAGTCACCGGTCGTGGTACGGCGTTGGGGGTGCTGACATGAGCCGCTGATGTAGCGGCGCCGGGTGGAGGAGGCGGCGGAGCGGCCGGAGCCGGGTCGTCTCCGGGGGCGCCGACGGGCGAGGCGGCCGCACGGGCGGATACAACATCGCGCTGCGGGCCCGACCGGTCTGAAACCGCCCGCAAAGAGGAGGTGCGGTGCTCCGCAGGAGAGGGCGGCGAGACCCACAGTTCCGGTGGTGCCGAGGTGAGCGACCTTTTTGGTTCAAACCAAGCAGCTCTGCTTGGCTTTTGCGTAATTATTTCGTCTTGGCTTTCAGGTTGCTGATCTCGCTGGCACTGGCGGCAGCGGATGCTGCATCCGCCGAGGGCGCCGCGTTCGAAGAGACGATCCGAAGCGTCGACCGGCGAGGGCGAGGCGGGCGGATCGGACATCGGTGCAGACCGGTAGCGCCAAGTCTGGCCAGCGGGATCGGAAATGGGCCGAGGCGGAGCTGGAGGCGGCGTCGACCCAGGCCTGGGTTAGCCCCGCAGCGGCGTGGGTGCGAGCCGGAGATGCTGGCGGGGACGGTGGTCACGGCGACGGTCTTTGTCCCATCGTCTCAAGGGGAGCACAGCCAAGGCGGCCGTGCGGGCGTGATGGACCTCGACCAGGAGGTCGTCGTCGTTGGGGACGACACCCCGCTGCGGACTGATGTGGTCGAGTGGGCGGAGACCGACGGAGACGGCGGCGACGCCGTCTTGGGGGAGGCATCGCGGATAGCGCTGGAGGGGGCAGCCCGGACGCCGGCGAGCGAGGCGCCGCCGGTGGGGGAGTTGCAGGCCACTCTGCTCACCGAGCCAGCATTGGTGCCGGAGAGGACGCTGGAGAAGGAGCCGGAGGGGGCGCCGGTCTCAGGGGAGGCGGCCAGCGGGGAGCATGCCCTGGTGCTCAAGCCCGGAGGTCGCTGGGCTGCCGGGTCGCAGTCGTCACGGAGCAGAACTAGCGAGGTCTTCTTCGGGCCTGTAGACACTATAAATAAAAGACACATCCGTGACATTTTGGGCCGAACGAATTTTTTTTGTCATACATATGACACTTCTATGACGATAATTGTGACAAAACCGGTATCATCATAGATGTGGTGGGCTCCTACTTCTATGACAAAAATCATGACAGAAAATGGGCTTTTCGTCACAGGCGGGCGGAGACGCAGCTGCATGACATTCTTTGGGCCGTCCATCCGGAAAAAACCGTGGTAGAAGCGAGGGGAGGAAAATTTGGGGAGTTCCGGTTACGGTGGGAGGTTGGGGGCGAGCGATCGCGTTTCTCGTACGCGTGCTGCGTGTGTCGAGGCATTGGCTCTAATCAACCCGAAGCGAGGCGTTGGGCTCTAATCGAACCCGGCGATTGCAGCTGCCGGACTCTGCGTTCTTCAACCCGGCGATCGATCGATGGCTGTTAATCGAACCCGATCGGCGATTCGCCGCATCTGCTACTAATTGAAGCCGATCGATGCTGCCTCTGGGATGAGCGGTGAGTGTTGCGGCGGGGGGTTGGATGAATAGTGGCGATGGGGTTGCCTCTGGATGAACATGACCCGTGGTGTGGTGGAGGCTGGATGAGCAGAGATGGTGGAGGGGTGCCCGTGGAGGGGTGGTTGAAGAGGACCCGTGGTGTGGAGGCTGGATGAGCAGAGACGGTGGAGGGTGCCCGTGGAGGGTGGTTGAGCAGGACCCGTGGTGTGGAGGGCTGGATGAGCAGTGAGCGGTGGAGGGTGGTTGAGCAGTGGCCGGTGGAGTAAGCGCGGTGGAGGCTGGATGAGCAGGAGCCCGTGGAGGCTGGAGGAGGTCGACGGTGGAGATGAGCAGTATCCCGTGGAGTCCGTTTTGCGATGCGCCACACCCTCCCGATGAACAGGACCCCGTTTGACCGTGGCGCTCCAACACAAGTCCGTTTTGTCTGTTTTGCGGTACGCCACACCCCTCCCGATTAACAGGTCCCCAGTTTCGACTGTAGGAGGTCTGTTTCCTCCATTTTGCGGTACGCCACACCCCTCCCGATCAACAGGATCCCATTCCGAATGTAGGAGGTCTGTTTCCTCCTTGTGCGGTACGCCAGGCCTCGTTTCCATCGCCTGTTCCGTCCAAGCCCTCCCGATGAACACGACCACGCATTCCGTTCTGACCCAGCCGGTCGGCTCCCACGCGTTCTGTTGCCTCTCGATGAACATGACGCATTCCGTTGCCTCCCCATGAACACGACGCATTCTGTTGCCTCCCCATGAACACGACGCACTCTGTTGCCTCCCCATGAACACGACGACGATGTTGTCTCTCTGTTCTGACCCAGCCATGTATATGAACTCTGGCCGTACGTATGCGCGAGTAGGCGTTCGAGACCCCGCCCGTATGTACACATACGTGGCCGTATTTTCTTTCTTGCACCCTAGCCGCTGTGCGTGCGTGTACATGCTACGTCGCGCCGCCTCTACTACGACACGCGTCGCGCCTCTACAGCGACCGGTATATGCATACGTTCGTGACCAGAATGACAACGCTTCGTGCGCTTCGACCAGGTGGGTCCCGACTATCAGGCACTTCCTTGCGTGCGAAGATGTAGCTGATGGGTCCCAGCAGTCAGGGGGTGAATCGTTTTTTTTAGACGCACTTCCTTGCATGCGAAGATGTAGCTGGTGGGTCCGAGCAGTCAGGGGAGCGAATCGTTTTTTTTTGCCCGGACGCACTTCCTTGCATGCGAAGGTGTAGCTGGTGGGTCCCAGCAGTCAGGGGGGAAACGTTTTTTCGCGAAATACGGTCGCCCGTCTGGTGTGTCCCCGCTGTCAGGTGGAGGAATAATTATTTTGCGCGTAATAACGAGGCACTTCCTTCTGCGGTCGTGGACCCGGTATCGATCTCTCCGCGCCAGTACTCTTCAGGAAGTCGGTCATTGACCACATTGACCACGCCGCGCGAAACACGATGGCGGTGGACGACGGCGAGGCCTAGGAAGGGGCGACACGGAGGCGAGGGAAGACTCGGCGGTTGTTTCCCGTGGAGAATACGATTGTCGAGGATCTTGGTTTGTCTGCCGTCGCCGGAAAATAACAGCAGGTGTGGGTGAGTAGAGGGATGGGTAAGCCAGCGATGGGAGTACGGTGGGGCGGTGAGACCTGCGCGGTAGCACAGCCGGCCGTGGGGAGGAGGGAGCAGGCAGTCCCGCCGGCGCTTGTTTGAGCGGCTGGAGCAGGAAGAGCAGAGATTGAAGAAGCACGACGGCCGTTGGATGGACATCCAACATTCACTGCTTGTGCGTCAACCTTTTTTAGGAAAGCCTCAAATATGTGGAAAACAGCATACAGCCCATCTACCATTATTTCTAATAATTTACAGCCCATTTGCTAATTCTTAAGGTTTTTTTTGGAGCCCATATTATTTTTGTTAGCATTACAGCCCATATTGGGGCCACGGTTAAAAAATTATACGAAATTTTGCATATTTCGGTGCGGTCCGAACTGTTTTTAATCCCGAAATTTTGACTCACATTCAAACTGATTTTAAAAATAAATGTATATCAATATAAAATCCAACAAATTCTCCACGCATAAAAATTAATGTAATTTAAAATCTTGAAATGAAAAAAAGATATTTGAAACTAATTGTCGGTTTGATGTGTTTTAAAAATGTACAGCCAATTTCTCAGTACTGATGGGCCATTTTCTCAACCACCAATAAGCTCTCCTCGTGTTGAAAGATTTGCAGCCCAATAGGCCCGACAAAGCGACTTACTTGGCAAATCACAAAATAACGGGCTGTGGCGTGGACCCACTTTCAGCCTCTCCACGTCTGATACTCTTCCGATGGAAGTCGTTCCTTGACCACGTTGACCACGCCCGCCGAGAGCACCACGGCGGTGGGCGGCAACGAGGACTAGGAAGGGGACGACGCGGAGCAGGGAAGACGCGGCAGTGGAAGCCAGCGGAGAGAATCTGAGGTTCACTTAGTTCGGCTGTGGTGTCGGCTGTCGTCGCCGCGAGGGCTCGCCGATGGTGGGAATAGTAGGCGGTGAGGCCTCTGCGGCAGCAGAGCCGCCACGGAGGCAGGAGCATGCGGCACGACCGGCGCTGCTTTGGGCGGTGGAGCAAGAAGACCAGAGGTTGAAGAAGCACTACGGCCGTTGGATGGACATCGTCTGATCCTTTGGAGCTAGAATCGTTCATATTGACTAAGTTGACAAAGCCCTTCGTCCCGTCAACTTAGTAGGTCCTAAGTCATCCTCCCACCAAGGTGGGTCCCAGCTAGCCGGGGAGTATTCATTTTTGTGCGTAATAACGAGGCACTTCCGGTGGATCCGAGTGACGGCGGGAGGCGTTTTTTCGCGAAATACGGTGGCCTGTCCGATGGGTCCCAGCAGTCAGGGGGAAACGATTTTTTTGCAAAATACTGGTGGCCCATCCGGTGGGTCTCCGCTGTCAGGTGGAGGAATAATTATTTTCTGCGTAATAAGGAGGCACTTCCTTGCGGCTGCCGTGGACCCAGCTGTCAGCCTCTCCACGTACAGTACTCTGCCGATGGAAGTCGGTCGTGACCACATTGACCACGCCGCGCCGAGAGCACCACGGCGGTGGACGACGGCGAGGCCTAGGAAGGAAGACGACGCGGAGCCGTGGAAGACAGCGGCGATGGATGCCCACGCGAGAGGAATCTGGCGTTCACTGGTTGGCTGCTTGTGTGGCTGCCGTCGCCCGCAGAGAATAATAGGGGTGTGGGTGAGTGGAGGGATGGCACGGCCAGTGGTGGGAGTAGTATGGGGCGGTGAGGCCTCATGATAGCACAGCCGCCCCACGGAGGAAGGAGCAAAGCGGCACGACCGACGCTGCTTTGCGGCCGGAGCAAGAAGACCAGAGGTTGAAGAAGCACTATGGCGTTGGATGGACATCATACGGTCCTTTGGAGTATTGACTAAGTTGACAAAGCCCTCCGGCCCTGTCAACTTAGTAGGCCCACAAGTCAGCGCAGCAATATGGTGGGTCCCAGCTAGCGGGGGGTATTCATTTTTTTGGGCTTAATAAGGAGGCACTTCCTTGCGTGCGAAGATATAGCTGGTGGGTCCGACCTGTCAGCGGGGGGAGCGTTTTTTTCGCGAAATACAGAGGCCCTTCCTGTGGGTCCTAGCTGTCAGGTGGAGGAATCATTATTTAGCGCCTAATAAGGAGGCATTTCCTTGCGTGCGGCCGTGGACCCAGCTGTCAGCCTCTCCACATACAGTCCACTTCCGATGGATGTCGGTGGTTGACCACGTTGACCAGGCCACGCCGAGAACACCAGGGCGGTGGACGACGGCGAGGCCTAGGAAGGGAACGACACGGAGCCAGGGAATACTTGGCAGTTTTTCCCACGCGGAGGAGTTCTTGGTTATCGTCTGCTCGTCGTCACCGAGAATAACAGCATGTGTGGGTGAGTAGAGGGATGGCTAGGCCAGCGACAGAGAGTACGGTGGGGCCGTGAGGCTCTTGTGCGCAACATAGCCGGCCAGCGGGAGGAGGGAGCGAGCAGTCCCGCCGGCGCTGTTTGAGCGGCTAGAGCATGAAGAGCGAGATTGAAGAAGCACGACGGCCGTTGGATGGACATCCAACGATCCTTTGCTCTCGTGTGTTCACTAAGTTGACGAGGCGTTGCGTGTGCGTCAACCTTTTTTATGAAAGCATCTGCGTCAACCTTTAGTAGGTGCACAAGTCAGCCTCAAATCTGTGGAAAACAACATACAGCCCATCTGTCATTATTTATAATAATGTACAACCCATTTGCTAATTCTTAAGAATTTTTTGGAGCCCATCTTCTTTTTGTTAGCATTACACCCCATATTGTCGCCACGGTTAAAAAGTATACAAAATTTTGCATATTTTGGTGTGGACAACTATTTTTAATCCAGAAATATCGATTCACATTCAAACTATTTTGAAAAATAATTTATATAAATATAAAATCCAAATAATTTTCCACGCATAAAATCAATGGAATTTAAGATCTTGTAATGAAAAAAATTGAAACTAATTCCCGGTTTGATGTGTTTTAAAAATGTAGAGCCTATTTCTGGGCAAACCGAATGAAACTCTCCTCGTCTTGAAAGATTTGCAGCCCAATAGAACCGAAAAAAACAAGTAGGCCTTCTTTGGGTATTTCTTTTAAAAAAATAGAACTGGGCTAGCCATTTTCAGCAAGAAAAAAACACAAGCGGGCTCATGATGTGGTAAACATAAATAAAACCACAGCTAGGCGGGCCACAGCCCCTGCATAGCCCGTTGTTACCTCGATCCGTCGCTAAAACTAGTATAAATAACAAGCGCTTGTTCCTAAAAAAACTGCGCGACTTGTTTGGGTACCGTGTCACCGCTCGTAGTGTAATTCTCTCGTTTATTGACTACGTTGACAATGGCGTGAGCCCTAGATGTCCAACCATTAGGAGGAACCATATTTTGGGCTTGTACTATAGAGGCACTTGATTGCGTCTCGCCATGACGCTGGTGGGTCCCTCCGTCATCCTCTCCAAGTACAGATCATCTCCTTGTTCCTCTCGGTTGTTGACGACGTTGACAACGCAAGAGGCGGCGCACAAGCGCGGCGAAGCGAACCAAGGCCGCAAGGCGGAGGACGACGGCGAGGCCTCGGACGGAATGAACAGGAGCCGTTGAACATGCGCCGGTCCAGTCGCAGGCGGAGGGGAGTACGAGGGTTGACTGGTTCGGGTGCGGGTGCATGTTGGGGATGACGTCGCCGAAGAATAACAGGACATGTGGGGGAATAGAGGGAGGGACTGGCCAACGTTGGAGGGTACGTACGGTAGGGCGATGGAGGTGCATCCAGCCATGGGAGGCGGGGCAAAGTGAGCCGACGGGTGGTTTGGTTTGGGCGGCTGGAGGAAGAAGAAGACAAGAGATAGAAGATACACGACAGATGTTGGATGTCAATCCAACGGCTGGTAGGCAGAATCGTTTGTTGACTGGCTAGTAAGTCGACATCACCTTGGAAAGGCTATTTCCTCGCGGGTCCCATATGTCAGAATCCAAATCTGTCATGGTCATGCAACCTGTCCTATGAAAATTTACAGCCCATTTGATGTGCTAGTTCGAAATAAGTTTGTGGGTGCTGGTGGGGGCTAATCACTTGGCTTCAGAATGCAGTGAGCTCAAGCAGCCAAGGCGAGTGATGTTATTTCCTTGGTTGGGATTTTTCACAACATTTCACTATAAATTAAACGAATGGCAAGCCATTTGCCTTGTTTCGTAGAAAATATGACAGTCACAGCCGAGTTGAAAAGGGTAGGAACATCTAACTCCAGCTTACAAACTGTACAAAAGCACGACGGTTAATTGTTCATCAGGTTTACAAAAAAAAACCAGATTGAAAAGGGCAACAACATCTAACTCCAAAGACTGTTTTGGCGATCACAGTCAAATGGATCGGTCAGGTCCATAGAATGAACATCTTGGGTCGTAAAATTTACTGGATTATGACCACAATATGTTGTAAATAGAAGCCCAACACGTTCAGAAGCTCTTTTGCCCACCTGAAACTCCTTTTTTTGCTCTTCAACATACCCATCCGTCAAAACCATGTTACTGATAAACTTAAGCCTGATGGACAATAGTAACCTCGCATTCAGCAGGAAGAATGTGACAAATCTTGTGTTTGAACAGTTGGCTACATATCGTTCTAGCGTTATTGTCTTCAATCGAATCTCATGAGAAGTGAGAAAATCCCGATGCTTACGAATCCACCGATTGGTTATAATTTCTTACCCCGTCCTGTTGCCTAAATATACATGAAGATTGACAACAATTAAGGTCTAAAAGAAGAGTGTCGAAAGAGCAACAGCTGAACGGTTAATTCCAGTACACTATATGCGGTCTTCCAATGTGCGTGAAATTATCACCTTTATATACAACTTCTCCAGACATGGAAAGCATTGCAGCAAGCCAATAATCTTGTTCAGATCAAAACTATTCATTTGGATATATAAGATCTTGACAGAATCCAGCACCATTGATAGGCCATCCATGGAGAAACTCTTCATTGAGCATAGAACATAATATTAGTACAAAATGTGTACTCCAAGATGATATATAAATTATGCTTGAAATTTAAAATGCAGCTTATGGTTACAAGTGTAGATGATAATATAAAGTACACAAGAACTGTGGAGCCAAACACCATATTGAAATGAGCACAGAGATCATGTATTACACCCAAGGTCTCCAGTTTAGGCACAGAAAGGACGGTTATTTGCAACGTTGAATAACTAGAATCAAGGATCAACCTTTGAAGTGAAGGGGCATCTTGGATGATGAGCTGCCTTCCATCAAAAGAAATTCCAATTCTTACAAGGTTAGGCGACTTTATTTGGAGACAACCGATTCTAACTGTGAAAACAAGCACCAAGCACTCCAAAGCGAGGCAAGCTGGAGTGGATGATGCTGTGCAATGAGGCCTCCGATATACGAACCCGCACAAGTGAAAGTTTCTTGAGAAATGGGAGTCATAGTTTTAGTACCAGATTGTCTGTTAGGTAGCACAACGCAAAGGTGGCGGTGTGGAGAGAGGAGGAATACCGCGAGATGGGCATCGGTGCTGAGGGCACAAGTTCATGGCGTTCTGTATGTGGTATGTGATTTCACTACACCATAACACTATATTCCCAACAGCCAAGTTGGTTGGGAAAACAGCTTTCGTCAACACACGGTCGGTCGGAAAAGACTATTGCCGACCGATTAGGTCTGTTGGGGAAAGTCCAGATGGGAAAACCCTTTCCCGATCGACATATCTTTCCCGACCCACTGCTTGACGGCTATGCTATATCTTTCCCGACCAACAATCTGTTGGGCCTGCCATGAGCTTTTCCCGACCAATGGTCCGTTTAGGTAGCCATGGGGCTTTCCCGACCAACTATCAGATGGGAATTCTTTCCCGACCAACATTCTGTTGGGCCTGGTTTTAGCCTTTCCCGGCCGACTGTGAGGCAAGGTTTGTTTTGCCAACCAACAGTCAGACGGTGTTTTCTTTTGCGATCAACAGTTCATTAACATTTTGTTTATCCAATCACAGCTTTAGTTAAACATATGCTACTACTGATTGTCACATACATATAGTTTATGTGTTGTAAGCATAATCACCAAGACATCATACATCAGGTGCACGAAACAATTTTTATTCCATTAACTAATGGTCACGTACATACACTTCAGTCTGCTCCAAACATAACCACCAAGACACCATGCATCAAGTTCAACAAAGGACAGCGAAAAGACTGCAACTATGAGACATCAGTTGTACAAATGAAAACTAAAACATCCATTTGATGCAGATCGCTGGCTTCATGGTTCATTGTGAGTCGAGTCCTTATATTTGCTTCCTACAAAAGTTAAACAAGTCTCGATTGTTAGAATGCTCAATTAATTTATGAAACTGAATGCAGGCAGAATTCACATGTGCTCTACAAAACTAGCATTTCTGTACGTAAAGACCTCCAATCAACTTCCAGCTATAGCCATGGATGTCGCAAAGAAGCCCTCGGTCCACATTTTGTCTATCTATTTGAAAGGAAACACATTATTTACTTTGTATGATTGCTGATCATATAGTCTCCTGGTGATATACTTAAGTTACTGTACATTGGTATGAGAAACCAATATTCCAACACTTGTTTGCAAAGAAAATAAACATACAACTTTATAGATAGTGAATACAGTGAGTAAACAAGATTCGGGTCTAGACTTGTTCTTGAGCCGACTACAGAGTGATTTCCCCTTTTCAGGAATGGGTCTCACCTTGACTTGTGGTAGTTTCTCCTACTCTACAGAGTTAGCATTAGGATTCACACATTTTGAATTAGCAAGGTGAAAGTACTAACAAGATCAAAAAATGTGGAGCCAAATCCTCTAAACTCTTGCCGATTTTTACATGAATTGACTTTTCACTTTTGAGGCTTTGTAGTCAGAATTAAAGTTCCAGGTAGCAGATGACCAAAGGCCCACACTTCTCGATCAAACTCCATAGTGGAGTAAGGGATCAAAGGCTTTTGCATAAAAGTGGCCAAGGATCCAGATAATGTACGTCAAGTTAAGAAATCCCGTGCAAACATCCAGATTAGCTTCTCTATAACACCATTCATTTAAACTGAAAACGGATTCGTTTGGGCTTCAGGATTTCAGACCTGTTAGTTTAATCCTCTAATTCAAGGGTACTTTTCAAAAATTTCAGTGCCCAAACTAACAGGTCCAAAATTAGTGGATTAAAGGGTACTTTTCAAAGTTCCACGGAAAGTAGTAAAAGTTAGAGCCAGCTCATAAATATATCTATGGCCAGAAACAAATATGCATACATAAAACACATAGCATAAGGAAAGTATCTATCAAGTACATGGAAACCCAGGTCACTGCCAAACATGAAGAAACATGAAGAAACGGGTACAAAAGCGATGAACAAAACATTAACTTTGCCTTTGGAGTATCCAACTAATAGGAACAACAGTATTAGAAACTGTATGAGATGTACCATACAGCTAGTAAAATGATAGGTTTCTTACATTGCTTGGAGTTGGATGTGCACAACATCATTCTGTAGAGATTAATTTTTCAGCACCACATACTGATCGACTAAAAATACTGGCACATGGAGGTCCCATCCCATAACATATCCAAGCATCAACAAAAACCAGGGAAGGAAAATATGATGAAACCAAAGATAATACCATAGCTCCAGATCAGGATAATGAGCACTAACTTGTAGAAAATAAGAGACGTAGACCACCACCTAGGAATCTTATATATGAACTGGTTTCCAGCTTCTAAGACCAATTAGCCAGAGTCAAGGTTTGCTTAGCCTGCAAATAATAAAAAATAAACAAAAGAACCATAATTAGAGAGGAGACAAAAAATAGCCAAAGAAATAGTAGTGGGGATAAGTGGTGGATTCGAAGGCATTTGTATCTTTTCCTCGCCAGTCGCCACAAGAAAATAGTGGTAGATTAGGTGTGGTGTATATGCATATTCCATGGTACACATCGGCTCATTTACCTCCATGGCAAAGCAGGACAGCATAGACCATCAGGAGTTCATCTTCGCCTGCAACCTAGGAGAATCCGCATGAGAGGAGTTAAAATGAGAAATAACCTAGAAGATATAAGGACGTGTGTGATTACACATTCCAATACTAAAAGGCAGCAAGCCAACAATGTTGTAAACAAATAGATGAAACTACTTCCAAGAAACTATAATATCACAATAATATGTTCCCCTCCTTTTAACTACCACCAAACTTATTGCACACAATGATTCCTCCAACAGCAATAATCCTTATCATGCATGATTTCACTTGACATAACAATCAATTAAAGCCTAAGCTTTATGCAGAATGCAGATTCTTTGGACCCCTTTGCAGCTAATAAATTGGAAATCTGAAAGAATCTAAATAAAATAAAAGGTAGTGTAAAACTCAGGTGGAGAAACAATTAACGGTGTACCGACTGCCAAAGAGCAAAAAAGCAACATCATAAAAGAATCGAGCGGCCCATACTGCTGCATCGCGACAATGCCTCGAATGAATGGCGGGTTATGTGGCGTGATTTATATGTTCGATGCTCCGGGATCTATAGCTTCCTCCATTGCTTGATGATGGCTTGAATTTTTTATAACTTCATATCTGAAACCATCTCCTTTCTTGTCTAAGTGCCCCTGACATAGCGGAGGTGAGAATATATTTGGTGCTTTTGTTTTTTGTTTGCCTTAGAATGTATTATTCCCACACAAGCATGATCCTGCAGGGATAACTATACCATGTGTATATATTTGATCCTGCAGGTATGGCTTAATAGCCAAACAAAGCATAATAACCCACCTTCCAGGATTCTAGGCGCCATTCAAAGGTTTAAAAGAGAGATTGTACTAGACAAAACTGCTAGTTCAGATGTCACGTGTAGGTAAAAACAACTTGCAATACCGTCAAAGTAATCTACTTCAGCAACCAACATGATCAGTGTTTAAGAAAAAATCCAAAGTGTCAAAAGACGTTGTATACATTCATGGCATCCACAAATAAGGAGGGCCTGTACATGGGGTGGAGAAACTCACCGAAGTGATTGCCTGGACATTCAGCTCACAAACTTTATAAAATATATATGTTTGCTAGCCACCATTTCCTGCTCTTTTTTATCATTTTAGGTATTCACGTCAGTTTTGAATTGAAGTGCCAGCCTCCAAGCTACTAAATCACAACATCGATCATATACTAAAAGAAAAAAATTGGACACACATCTTATGAACAAAATTAATCTAAGACTAAAATTACTTCGAGTCAGCATATACCAACAGATCTGATGAAATAGTTTTCTAAGCAAAGAACAACCACATACATCGCACTAAATCACAGACGAAGAAACATAATGTTGAAGGATTTTTCAGAGAGAGAGAGAGAGGTCATCAGGACTAGAGGCAGAGAAACTCACCAGAGTGTCATTGCACGTCAAATGGTTATGGTCTCTTGAATATGAACTGTAAAAGTCTGGCCTTCTGAAGAAGAAAGAAACCACCGGTGCTGATTTGTTCCGATCTGGGAGATGAATTCAGTTGTCAGGTTCGAGAGAAAGGGAGAGAGAGGGGGGAAGGGGGAGTTGCCTCACCGTGGGAAATCGCCAGCGACGGCAGCAGGGAGTACGTGGCGACGACGGGGAGCAGGGTGGTATGGGGGGCCTCGTGGAGAGGCAAGACGACGCGGGGGTAGCGGTGGAGAAGCGAGATGGCATGGAGATGTGCTCCGCCACAGCCGACAAGAGCTTCTGGCACAGGTTGAGCCTGGTCTTCGCCGGGATCTGCCCGATGCCCAGGACGACGACGACGCCAAGGTTCTTGGTGACGAGGTGGGGATGGAGCAACTTGGCGGAGGAGAGGGTTTGAGCTCGTGGGCGATGGGTGGTGTGGGGCAGCGGGAGGGTTTGAGGATGACGGAGTGGTGCAGCGGCCGGCCGGAGAGAGCAGTGAGCGTCGCGATGTTGCAGAAGGCGCAAGATCTGGATTGTGGTGGGGAATTAGGGATTTCACTGTACCTCGAGGGAAAGAGGAGTGAGGTTCGCGGGCTGGGCCAAAGTTTAGCGCTAGAAACTTTCGTATGCGTGCGCTTGGCCCATTTAGCCACATGCGGTCGGTCGGCGTTATTTACCGACCCACAGTTCGATGGGAATAGGAGAAATCCCGACCGACCGCTCGATGGCAACTATGCATGCATTCTCGACCGATAGTTTGTTAGTGTATGAAGATTTTCCCAACCGACTGTCTGACGAGAGTTTTCCCAGCCAATGATCGGTCGGTAATAGACATCTATTCCAACACACGTCGGTAGGGAATACAATACCGTGGTGTAGTGTTTCCAGGGGAATAGTAGAGCTCAAGCAGCCGTAGTTCTGTGAATTCATGGGATTTCAGCCAGGCGTCCACCGTGCAGGGCATGGTATGCTTGCTCAGGTAGCATGACGGGATGCGAGAGGCTTTGAGCGGAGCCACGGTGGGAGGAGATGATGGCTCTGGGATTTCAAAATCATTGAAGAGAGATAGCGGCGACGATCGAGATTAAGGGGCACGGCACGCCATAGAGGGCGCCACCGAATTGAGAGGACTTGGGTGCGGCAGCAATCCTTGGTGGGGAGAAACGAGATGATCTCCCCAAGGACGACGTTCGGGAGATCGCTGATGCGGTTCACCCAAGATTCTATGGGTTCCTGGGATCCGGTGGGGGCGGGGTCGCCGCTTCTCCCAGCTGCCGGTGCAGGATCTAGCAAGGCGTCGCCAAGTTGGCGGGAGCCTCATCTTCTTAATATGGGGTCAGCCGACTCCATTTTCCTCGAGGCGTCGCGTCGCTCATGGATTTGAGCAGAGTAACGAATGACGAGCCTAGTTGTAGTCTGACGAAGAAGAAGAAGGGAGCTGGGGTTTTCTGTAGGAGTGAGGAAGAAGGGGCTGGAGTTTTCAGTAGGGTGAGGTGAGGAATTTGGGGGCACGAGTGGAGCGAAATGGCGTGAGTGGGTGGGAGCGAGGAGGAAGAAGAGCACCCAGGTTTTTTGGGTGGGGGGGGGGGGCGGTGTGCTGGGTGTGGGTAGCGCCTCTCATTTAGTAAATATATGGGATTTTGAATTGATTTTACTATTTACTAGTGTGGATGGGCTGTTTTGTCTTGGGCCCAGAGAAACAATTACTACTAGTAAAGTGGAGACACTCTACAGCTACCCAGAAAAACAATTACTACTAGTACAGTGGAGACACTCTACCGCTTCTGGCTCCTCCTAGGTCATTGAAACGTCTCCCTCCACTGAATGCCGTTATACTTCTGTTCACCAACATGCGGGCCATGCAACACGCGGCCCAAATGCCATCCACCAAATTAGAAGGCAGTATGTAGGCGGAGAGTCGCCCGGTCGTGGCCTTGCTGCGATGTGAGCCGTCGTGTCACAAAACCCCACCTCCCAGAGCCTAAGTTTGATGGATGAAGCAACCATCATTTCACTCTTCGCTGAATCCCTTCTCCTCACCGTCTTCAAGAAAGGCCTTTTCTCATCTTCCCATCGTTCTTCTCTCGAGCGAAGGGAAGGTAAGCGGATCCGTGATGTTGGTATATTTTCGTTCGAGAGAAAAGAAAGAACTTTTGCAAAGCGATAACCGATCCTCACTCTCTTTTTGTTTCATTGTCATTGCGATTGTGTTTTCCTTTCAGTGGTCTCCTAGTATTCGTCAGTTTCATGATGGACCAAGGAGAACCAGGCAAAGATCTGCCAATATTGGAGCAAACGCGGGAGGCTGATCCCCATGAGACAGAGAGCTCCAAGAAGATGGAGGCAACCACTGAGCTGACCCCAGATACTCTCACGGCCACTACGGAGGTGGTCAACGCCCCGTTTGAGGTTACAGCCCCCGTGGCACTGCAGGAGCAGTTTTCCCCCTTCAAGGATGTGTCCCCCCCCCCCGCTGAGCTGCCCAAGGTGATTTCCTTCTTTGTCGATCTCGATTGTGTTATTTCATCTAAGTATGTGGTGATTTTTTTAGAAAAGGAAGTATGTGGTGATTAATAATGCAAAATTGTATTACCTTCGATGCCATGCTATACATAGTGGTTTAAATAACTTGTGTTTCTTATCTTTGAAAAGTAATTCAGAATTTGTTTACTTTCAATTAGAGCCACGATGCGATAAGGATTGTGTGGTTGTACATGTCACTCGCTACGAGTCGGACGACCTGAATATACGCACTGGGAAAACAGAGTTCTTAGGCTGTTGGATCCTGGAGGCCATTTGTGGTTATACCAATGAAGAGTTGTATTCCAGCCTCACTATTGTCAGGCGTGTTGTCCAGGGTGTACTGAAGCACAAGAAGTTCAAACCTACTCCTTCGTTTGTGAGGCATACAGTTCTTGTCAAGCTTACGCAGGAAGATGACGTGGCATGCCTCCACAAACAAGTTTATCAGTGGCAAGGCCACAAGGTTGTCTTCATGAAGGTTCACATGATTGAGTTGCTGTGGGATGTCCTCGATGATGTTCATGGCAAGGTCCATCTTGTGTCCAGCCCAAATTAGATCGAGGCATGAAATAGTTGCCCCAGCTAGTGTTTAATAGTAGTTTGGATTGTGTCTAATTATCCGAACCTTGCCTGTTATCGACCCCTCTGGGGCTAGTACTCTGTTTGAATCCGTCTATGGGAACTGCTGCTACTTTTGTGTGCCCGTGAATCATGTGAGAACCATCGTAATTGTTGACGAAACAGATGTGTCCTCACTAGTTTTTTCATGAATATGGCATGGTAAGACATAAGTTGTCACGGTTTATCATACGAGCAGTGTGTGTTTTGATGAAATAGAGCACTCGTTCGAGAACCATGTGTCGACGTATACATAAGTACTTGTAAACACTGTTGGTGCTACCCCACTTGTAAGCAGTTGTGCAAAACACGACACATTGGCTCAGCTCGCTTCAACACTAGGCTATCGACCAGCTAACAATCAACAATCTGTTGTCTGACATATAAGCAACTATGTATCTTGTTATAGTGGTTCATGCAGTTAATTGAGGCCACAATGTAATAAATTCCAAATGTTCACACGCTAGTCCAGCGTTCATGTGGAACACTCACATTAAACTCGTCTTCATAAAAAACTTGAAAAGCATAAGTTAAGCAATTTTATACATCTCAAGGATTCATAGAACATAACAAACATATACTAGTTCACAGCAAAAGACAAAGTTGTGAGAAGGTTTACAAATCAGGAAAAAACAAGCAAAAGGCTTCTCTAAGCAAAGGGCCTCCCGGCAGGCTTAAATTTCCTGTAGTTCACTCTGGTTTTCTCTTGTTGCCACCATCCAGGGTTAGGTTCTCTCATTCCAGAATAACCAGTTATAATTGTGGTCTCAGCTGGAATGCTGAACTGAACCATGCGATTATCTTGACCAGCTGAAATGCTTGTGCATTCCACTAAATTTAAGCACCGCTATTTGCAGAAATAAGCAGACCACAATGCCTCTTGTCCGCGCACCTTTGTCAAAAACCGCCATGCAGCCGTGCCATCTAGTCCTTGGTCCATGGATGAACTGGTAGAAAGTGCATTCGGACTAGGATGCGATTGTTTTAAGCTCGTCCACCTGCCGCAATCAGGAAGTAAAACGTACGAATCAGCTTCTTTTAGATTGCGTTGGTCATTCTACCTTAGTTACTACTACCAATGTAGGGATACCTTAAAGACGGGAGGTTAGACGACGGCAACGAGGGATAGTCATCTCATTTTGCGCAGTTGTACTAAAACTGAGGTGTGTGCTTTTGATTGCACGGATAGAAACGATACGGAGACAGACATCCCTGTTTGCGCAAATACGAAATACGGTTATTTAAACAGTGACAGATATTACTACTTTCCCCCGTTTCCTCTTAGAACCAAGTCCTAGATTCATGCTACAGCTTTCCCACTTTCTTCCCTATTTGAACCAACGCTTTGAGTCGACTGTATGAACTAGCTTTACTTCTAATAGTAGTAGAAGTCTAGGTGGCTTTGGAACAACGGACGGAAGTAGAAAAGGATCCACACGAAGGGAGCTAGGGCAGTAGAGCAAGGCAGGTTTTGAACGAATATATACCTGAGGGTCGTCGGCATGTGGCAAAGACAACATCGGGAGGCCGCATCTTGGCCACAATACCGCAGGGAGGAAAAAGGGGTCGGAGGCCCTCCCGAGCCGGCGCTCTCTCGGAGAAGAGCAGCACGGCCGCCCGATCGGACGCAGCGGGCAGCCGTTGGTCTCCTCCCTCGCCGCCGACGACAGCGTGAACGATGCACCTACACCCCTGCTCCGGTCGAGGTTGTCCGGCCGGATTTGTGACCAGCCGTGAGCTGAGAGAGAGTGTGGCGACCTATGTCTTGCTTAGATCTGAAGAGCATGAGAGAGTGAACGAGAGGAACCCTAGTAAAGCGAGCGCTAAGGCTCCTGCTTTTATATATAGTGGAGTGATTTTGTTGAACCAGCTTCAAAAAAAAATGCGCTCCTACGTGTACCCGTGAGTGGGTGTGAGAGAACTAGTGCGTGCGTGCACCGCTTCTCTTCGTGAGAGTACAATATACTATGCACAAAGAACGTTCGCCGCAAGAGTAATAGTATAAGTGTGTGACGTGTGAGCTAAAATAAAATGTGCGCACCGTCTTTTGTTTTTTAGAAGTTCTGAGGGTATGGTGTGAAGAGCACATATGTGCGTGACGTGTACCTGCAGATAGACGGTGGGTGCGACGCGCGAGTCTGCGAGAGGATTCGGGAGAGTCGTGACTCGTGAGGGTGCGTGTGCGTGAGAGAGAGGGGGGCACGTATCAATGCAATGCATGTGTCCATAAATCATTATCTGAGAAACGTTAGCCACAAGCCTTTTCACGATGAATGCCGTAAGAACCGTTAGATCGGCATCCGGCGATGTCGGTTTGCCATGTCATTTAACAGAACAGCCACTCCTCCTACACACAAATCTTCCACCGGAGTGTTAGCAACTGCCATATGCTCCCTCCGTTCCGAAATGCAGTGCATATAAGATATAGCTTTATTGAAAATTCGAACCTTGCAAACTTTTACCGAGTTTTCGTGTACCAAATTGCACATGTAGAATACCCTGTATATATTATTTCATTCATCTTCGAGAAGTAACTATAAAGATAGGTGAGGAGTCTACAAAGAAAGACCATCGTATCACCCGCAGCAATTTCAAGCATCCTTTAGTGTCGAGGAATATCATAGGAACTCTATATGATATGATTTTTATAGGATTTTTTCCTTTAGAGCCAATTGGTTCATAGGAATAGATTCATATACTCCACATTTCAAAGGAAATAAACATGATATCATTTCTATAGCTTTAGAGCCACTTGGTTCATATGAATGGATTCCTATACTCCCTTAATTTCAAAGAAAAATAAACATTAGCGTATATTCAATAGAAAAGTTCCTATGATATGAACCAAATTACATCTCTTTTCTAATCCCTCCTCATAGGAATTGAGATACATGTCATCTCTAGATTCAATAGAAAAGTTCCTACTATGTGAACCAAATGACATCTCTTTTACAATCCCTACTCATAGGAATTGAGATGCTCCATGTCATCTCTTTCCATACAACTTCCATGTATACATCTTCTATTCCTAAATAGATAGTACAACCCACTAGTAGTTTTTTTCCAAAACATGCAACTATGGCACAAGAACTATATAGTGTGCCAATAACTTTGAAAGATGGTCACCGGATGAAGCTAACCCGACAGTGCAGAGATAGGCAAATCCGAGCACTACTGGCCGTCGGATATCATCAACATTCCACCAGATCTGCCACATATACAATTTAGAAGACTCCATGGTTGAACTTAAGCATAATGCACAAACCTCAAAACACAAGCACTTCTCCTTTGTTCTAGAATCTTCTGTATCATAATTGATTATTTTTTTCTAAATGAATTTCCATTATTTGTTTTTTACTTTATGATTTACAATGCGCAACCCCATGAATCTTAACATTTTTATGAAACTAATTGATTTTGAATGAGATGAACCATAAGAACTAAAAGAACATCTACATCATGCATATATGACTAAAAGCTTTACATGCTATAGTGAGTATTTATTCATAATTTGGTTTCGAAATCTCATGCGTTCAATACATGTGTACCTTACTAGTTTTGAGTAGAGTAGCAAATTTCACGCGGCCCCGGGTATATCAAAATGCAGGGCCCATGCATCATTGCCTTTCGGTCGAACCTACGTCCACAATGTTTTGTACGTACTATATCTCCACCGGTCCCCGAACCCAAAATGCTGCCTCGTTCCCGTAAAACCAAGCGGCCCACACATATTTAAAGGCGTCGACTCGAACCCGTTTACTACGACGTGGCCCTTTTACCGTAGTACTCCTACAAACCCTACCGCCGCACTCATCATCGGTTTTCTTCTAGAGGACGAGGAGAAGCCGATTTGTAGTGGGCGCTTTTAGAAAAAAGGATCTATAGTGGAGACCCTACCTAGGGTGCCCTAGGTAGCTGCCGCCGCGCATCATTGTTTTCTCTTTTCTTTATGCTCTTGCGCCCTAGAGTGAAATGATGGTTGCTTCGTCCGTCCAGCACTCGACTTAATGCGGGAAAGGTGGGGCTTTGTGATTTGACCCTCATCGCTCATTTTCTACTACTGCGGCGCTACGACCGGGGTGCCTCCAATTCCAACCGCTGCTCCGAACTGTAATTTGGTGCATCGCACGTGGAACAAGACGGTGGATGAGGCACATGTTGGCCAAAGGGGTCCTGTTAAGTGTGTTGCCATTTTGTGTGTGGACTGACCCTGCTTGAGTTGCTACGCCAACACAACAGGAGCAGCCTACCACTTGGTTTTGCTCCTTGGTGAATCCCGACTATATTGATCTAAAAAGATACCTGCTGAACTACCCTCTCCGTCTCGTTTTTTTTATTCTTAGGCGTCTTGGTTTATAGGGCCTGCACGTAGTTCTATGTCACAAAAAGTATATCATTGGATTCTTAAGCGGATGTAGATGTATTTAAAAGTCGAGGGCAGGGCTTTTCCTGCGCGGTAGGCGGTGGGGCAGTTCCGCCTAGTCGGTTCGACAAAGACGCGAGAAGACGAGGGAGTAGGCCGCTGCAAACGTAGGGCTGTGTGATTTGACAGCGAGTTACTGCTGGACAGGTGAGGCCCCGTGATTTGACTTGCCCTTATCATTTTAACTGTGGCTCTACGACCGGCGTGAATCTCCTGATTCCTGACCACCTCCATACAGGTGCCTCTCCCAGTGCTCCACCATGTAGTAGAGGCTGGCTCTTGCATGAGAGCCCACTGCTCCACTTTTTCCTTGCCTCTCTTTCCTCCAAATATGCAAAAATGCCATGTAGTAAAGCGCACTATTGTACTTACCGATGCATGTACAAGTTCATGGAAATTTAGTGGTCATTCATGCATTCGTTCTAATTAATGCCTCGGTAAACATAACTTCTTGAGAAAAACGAGTGTACTAATTACTTGTGCAAACTACGAAATTAATTCGACCACTCACCATCTACCTTTGTTGGAGAGATTTTGAAATTGAGCCATAAACTGGAGGGAGCGGGAGTAAACGGAAGGACGAGGAGTAAACGGAGGGAGTAGTAAAATTTTCTCCTCGTGCTGCGAGCCACCGCGCGCGTAGGCGAGGGAGCGGGCGTAAAGGCGTACAGTAGTAGTAGTAGTACTACTACTACTCGTATGCAAGCTTCACCTCATCCTGCGAGCCACCACGCCCGTGGGCGGGGGAGACGGCGTGCTAAGCAAGCTTCTCCTTGTTCTGCTTGTTGATGGGACACATCAAAAGTACTCCAGCGTATAGAGCCTTGCCTCTAAGGCAGGCCCCACATGGTTTGCCTCTTTTTTTAATTTAACATAACGCGTCAAGTCGCAATTTGTTTGTTCACCCGTGGTAGACGATCCTCCCTCCACCAAGTGGACAACCAAGATTACGTGCCAAATTACCACGTGGGCTGCCTTTTTCAATGAAATGAGCTCCACCGTGTACCCAGCGTGGGTGTGGTGGAAAGAGACAGGAGTACGTGCGCCGTGCGTGCACCTCTTCTCTTCGTGCACGTCCCCCACCTACGTGAGTGTGTGTGAGAGAGATACAAACCTAGACATAATGCGCCGTCCATCCCCATGCCTCCGCCCAGTCCGACCACCAGTCACCACCATGCCCCACTCCTCCTCACCTTATCTCTCATCTTTCTCCCTCCATTTTTATATACAAAGGGGCCACTATCAAAATTACAATTTTCTGATATACAAGGCCACTAACACTAATCAATGCAATATTAATGGTGTTTGCCTCGTGGTACCAGCAAAGGAGGACATTAATTATCCCTTGCATGCATGCGGGAGTTTGTAAAAAAATGCATCTTGATGTTCCGTGCAATGCACGTGCATCTTGCTAGTCCATGAAAACAACACATGGCGAAAATCCACGGCGAACGAGGGATTTGAATCTGTTGGGCGGGGCTGTTTGGATCTTGCCCGGGGTAGCCAAAATATTGGCGACCCTTTTGTCCACCGGTGCCTTTGCCACGGATGAACGAGGAATGGCTCGGGTGCTCATGTTGTCATGCATCCTCCAGCTCGCACGTTGGAGACGAGCTCACACGAGCTGTGTTTTTTGGTCCCACAACGCCGCCCGAGCCACCCGCAGACCGACCGGCGACCCGCAAATTACGCCATCCAACTGTAGCCGCACACATTATGACAGCAACTTAACCAACCGGACAAAATTCACGCAAACACGTAGACAAACTGATATTTCATATAAACAACGACGGAAATCATATAAAATACCGGATTTTCATACAAACATGACGGATTTCATTACATTCAAATGAACTATGCGGTGTTAGTTCTGGACAGCACAGGTATATAATACCTGGCCTAAATGGTCGCCCGCCAATCGATTTGTGTTCCTCATGTCCGGCAGCACGATCACCGGATTGCCGGGAGCCCCGGAGGTATATGCTTTAGCGCAAAGGACGGCTCGCTTCCCCACTGCCCAACTAATATCATTGGCTAGTGCCGTAAGATGATGGTGGCCGGCACCGGTTCGAGTTCATCACCGGCCACTACTTCGCCATGGCCGGCACCGGCTCGAGTTCATCCTAACATTCCCCTCTTCCGTGGAGCCCATGTAGGGTCGATGTAGGTCCTCGCAACAAAAGCATCTGGCAAGACACCTGTTGTGTACGTCGGCGTCACCTCCGCGGTGGCCTTCATGGGACCCAAGCGGCGGCGGCCTCCCGTGTTCTACTTCTCCTCGGTGATGGCGGTGGACGCGGAGGCGCTGGCCACCGACTCGTCGCTCTCCGCGCACCAGGCTTCTGTCGCTGCTTGCATGGCGTGACCGCCGGCATGGGAGTCTCGGCCACACAAACGGGAGACACGCTACGAGGCGGCGGCGTGGACGGCAGCAACGACGCCTGTGCGCCGCTCCTCGTCGAGTTGGCCTGGAGCGGCAAGTTGCTGAACCAGCAGCGGGCGTGGGCGACAAGCCCAGCTCCGTCGAGGCGAGGAGGAGGTGGATCAGCGAGCTGCATAGCTTCGTATCCGTGAGCTACCCAGCCGGCTTGATGCGAATAACTACTCTTCGTAAGCCATTGTAAGAGTGGACAAAATGGTGGAGGAGATAGGGGAGCGGCGGAGGTGTGCGATTCTTGGCCGGTGTTTGGCCTCGCTTAAATAAGAGATTAAATAGACGGCAGACGGGAGGAGCTCTGCCGGCGTTGCATTTAACACCGGCCCGGTCATGAACGGACGTGTGTCGAGTGGGTTTGTCGGCTTCCACACGGCGGGTTTCATGGGCGTTTAAATGCGGCGCGGGCGTGTTCAGCGGGCGTGCAGCGAGTGGCGCCCTCGACTCGACCTAGGACACCACGCCGTTCTTCCAGCGATGTGTGGGCTCTTTGGGTGCATGGCCTGCATGTCGGTGACCCAACGCAGGCAGCGCTGCGCGAAGGAACCTTTGGTGGGCCAGGCGGTCGAAGCGGGCATTTCATAAACCGATGATTGTTCATTGAGTGTGACATCATCTTTTCATGTAGATAAGCCTACTATGTTGATAGCCCATTCGATCGTTGTGATTCATAAAGACCGCTGCAAACATCAATGTTCTACTTATCACGGATAAGATTGATTAATACCGTAACAATCCATGTCCTTAACAAAGGGTGCATGCGGTATAGATTGGCGTGTGTCTTCGTCGTGTGTTGTGTGCATGCGGCGTGCGAGTGTTGCGTGCGTGCAAAGTGCGTTTCAGTGTTGCATGCATGGGTGCGTGCGTGCATGTGTTCGTGAGTGCATGTATGCGTGTCGGTGTTGCGCGCCGGCATGCGTGCGTGTGTACGTTATGTATGCGTGTCGGTGTTGCACGCCTACATGCGTGCGTGTCTTGCGTGCGTGCATGTATGCGTGCGGGGTGAGGCTACGTCCACTCGGCCGACTTTTTCATCTCTGGTCATTAGATTTTCCAGCCGTTGGATACGAAATCAAGGGCCTCGGTTTATCATCAAACTCCACCCCACGAGCCGCCCAGCCACCACGGTCGAACCGCCAGCCCCGCGCCCGGTCCGCCGCCGCCGCCATCCTCTAGCTCCCAGCAGCGCGCGAGCTTTTCTCCGGGATCCCCACCCACCGACCAATGAACGCCCCCCAACCGCGGTGGCGCAAACCAGAGGTCTCACGACTTCGAATACACACCGACCACTAATTTATTACCATTTCTGTCCTTCATATATGCGCTGATGGGTGGGCCCTATGGTAATGTGCACTGCTGAATGTGGATCGTTTGACTGGTCAATTGATCGTGTTATCAAAAAATTACGGAGCTGTATGGTGAGCCAGTGACCGTATGATCACCCTAAAATGTACTCCTATTTTATTTACATAGTACAGTCTCAAACTACCATTTCTTTCTTTCATATACGGGCTGACAGGTGGGCCCCACAGTTACGTGCCCCGATGGTGCAACACTAGTTGCGCCGGCGTGGAACGTTTGACTGGTCAATTGATTGTGTCATCAACATAATACGGAGTTGTACGGGTGAGCCAGTGACCATATAATCATGACATTTATTTGTTTAACACGGTACAGACACAAGGGCTCATATATACGCGCAAGTACTCACCGCTATAAGCGCACACACGCGAACCCTACCCCTATGAGCACCTTCAAGAGAGTGGGCCAGCATATATGATCTTGAGATTTTACGAAGTCACCATAGGTGCCTCGTAGTCGAGTGGAACGTCTCCTCCCATTGAACGTACATCGCGGAAAATACTGAAATTAACACAAGATAAATCGAGCACGGGACTTTAACCTTGGTGGGCTCGAGAAACCACTTCCTCTAACCATCCAACCACATGTTGGTTAGCACGATAAAATGTATGTGGTGACCGTGATGAGCTTATTCTGAAGTCCAGTGACCATATCGTGCTTTTGCTTCAAATACAATGACCGTAAGTGTCGTCAACAAAATATGGAGCACGCATCAAATGCAAAGTCCGCCAGTGTCATCAACAAAATATGGACACGTATCGTGAGCTATATACTGTTGTACTATTGTATATGCTTATTTTCTTAGTGGCCCATTGCCTGTGTGGTGTGGTGGGCACATCATTTCTACTTGTGGTGGGTCAACATCAAGACTCATGGGTCGGTTCCATCCTGCGCCACATATAGGTTGGACCGAGACGTGTTATACAAAGACCCATGTGGAGGACTCGGCGTACAACACGAAGCTACCAGAGTCGCGGAGGACTCTATCCCCACTGGTGATAAGCCAACTATATATGATTTGTAACCCTAGGCCCTTAGTATGTTATACAAGCTTGGGGGCTAGTTCACTGATAGTATACACACACGCACAATGCACGGTATTCACGTGTACTTTGTACACACCCTATCACTAATATACAGATGCAGGGACTAGGCTCTTTCTTCAAGCTGCAAGGGTCCGATCCGAACTAGGGTAAAACTTTGCCTCGTATTACCATCCAGCCTAACAACCAGGGATATCCTATCGAATAGCGATATGATGAAATCATATCGCCAACTACTAAGAGAGAGGTGTGTCGGGGGGCAATGTGTGCGAGAGAGGCCTAAAGATAATGTGCGTCTGGGAGACACGTAGGCACATATATGTGCGTATAGAGGGCTAGTAGAGACTGTGCATGTGTATATATGCATGTGAGAGAAATAGTGTTTTCCAACTGAGATTAGTGAAAAGAGTGGTACATAGTAGTCAGAAAGAGAGAGAGAGAGAGAGAGAGAGAGAGAGAGAGAGAGAGAGAGAGAGAGAGAGAGAGAGAGAGAGAGAGATGAGAGCATGTGTGAGACACCCGACACCACGAGAGAGATTGTGAGCATGTGTGAAAGAGAAATGCCGATGCATATAAAGTGTGTGCACTTATGCGTTAGATAGAGAGATATATAACACGTTTGTGAGAATGGGGCGAGGCATATTGCATCTACGTGTAAAAGGGGGTTCTACGCATTAAATTAAAATATAAACGGCATTATTATTTTTGGATGAGATCATGAATTTTGCAAATTGCGTATGGACGAAAATCAGTCTATCAGACACCCATACTCTATTGAATTCTAGCATGTGCATGTGTTTATTTCATATTATCGATCCATAGAGTGAGAGCGGTTTGAAATATAGGCAATGGATGCTTTTGCAATTCATATATAAACATTAATTAGTGCACTCCATGTTGCTTGTGTGAAGCACTTTATACATTTGTCACTTGCATGGATACATTCCAAATTGCTAGCTACAAAATAGAATACATGTCGAATTCAACATAAAGGGGGTTTCGAAGATTCGAATTCATAGGAAGTGCATTAATCTATTTGAACCCGAGACAATGGAATTTGCAAATCAGATGTAAAAGGGGGCATCAATCTTTGTTGTGAGTTTGAACATGCTATATATATTCATACGCATATCTAACTTTTCTTTTTTTGCAACCAAGGAGATTATATCGGAACCATGCATGAACTGAGGTAAGTTGCATATTTTTAATATATACTAAGTGTACAATGTATATTCAAATGTACCCCCTCCATTCCAAAATAATCGTAGCTTTAGGATTTTCAAGAGTAAAGATTTGTAAAGTTTGACAAATCCTGAAAGTTCAATTCAAGAGAACCGAAAAAGTTAATGCTTCTTCTCCCAAATATTGAACGAAGCGCCAAATAGGCCTCTGATCACCCGAAACCGCGCTTGAGACTAATGTTTTGGTGGTAGGAAATTACTGTCTGACTCGCCCGTGTAGCCTATCGGCCCGATGTCCAAAGGTCTAAACCGGGGGTAGGTTTGTAACTTCACCAAGATGCCAGTCTCAACCGCCTCCGAGAAGCATTCATACGCCATGGGCGCCTAAACACCCACGCGCTCGGCCAAAATCTATCCTGTCCACATTTGGGACACCTGACATGATTGTCCTACCCCCAACCCGCAATATGTCCGAAATTTTAGATGGGGCAAAGTTTGTAACTTTCCCCAAATTTCAAACAAGCGTCTCAAACCGAACATTGTTCCCCTTAGTTCCCGCCTCCTCCGTTTCCCCATTCATACTCCGTGGGCGCGAAAACACCCTCTCCACCAGCCGTGAAACCCCAGTTTCCTCCGTCAGTCCGTCCTCCACCCCATAGCGGCCAATCCACCGCCGCCATCCTCCATCACGCCGGAGCCGGTACCCCGACGTCGTCGTCCAATGCAACCGCAACCGCAACGCCCTCAAGGACTTAGTAGTTGAAGCCGAGGCAGAGCTGCCTCCACGATGCCGACGCCGACGTCGCGCTGTGCAGAACCACTCCGACCACGCCGTCCTGCGGCTCCTGCTGCTCTCCACTCCTTTATCGCAACCGTCCACCGCACCAGAGCTGTTCCCGCTACATCGTCGTTCGCCGCCTCAGATCTGCTTCCCCGCTGCCGACAGACGGCCACCGCACCACACTCAACAACTTGGCCATGGGTCCATCCAAGGCTGCACCGTCCGCCACAACTTCTGGTTTCCGGCGAACAACAAGAAGATCGTCGGAAAAACAGAAGGAGGACACAGCACTGCCAGCAGAAAGAGGTACTCCTCTTCCCTTATTCGTGCAAATCTTACGTCTCCGCTCACACCGTATTCATCCCATGAAAGAAACTAGTTGAGTGCTTCTTACTGCATCTTCTTCGTGATACTAAATGCACAAGGTTTCCTCCCTTTTACTATTTCACCTTTGCTTTGGAGGTCGAGAGCCGCTTGGATTTCAATTTAGGGTCAGTCGAACCTCAATTAAAAGAAGCAGCACCCGCTTAGGCGCGCGGAGCACCTAGTCCGCATGTTCCCCGGGGAAGCGGCGCATCGGTGTCTATCATAGGGGTGTGGGGCGCAGGAGCTACTTGCGGCCGATCTGGAGGTCGGCAGGGCTTGAATGGATGGCCGGGGGGGTGCCAAGCACAGCGGTGCGGTGAGGTCGAGGGGAGGGCGCAGGCAGGGGAGGAATCTTGGGCGGTGGTCGCTGGCGTTTCGAGGAAGATCGTCAACACTGACTGGCTGGAGGTAGATGAAGGCGATCTGCCCGTTCTTTGTACATCGGACTGTGCAGAAAAAATGGACTGACCTATTTGCTTTCAGTCGACTGTTATTTTCATAGAATCCTGTAGTAATTTAGTGTGCCATGCATGTTGTAGAGCTATCATATGTCTCCCGTCATTTATTTCTCACCGACCTGCTATCTGCTACCTTTACACTGTACTAATTGTGCACACACTTCACCCATACTCACACTATTGTTTTTTATGCATGGGTATTTCAGACTCTGGCGCAGTGTTGATGAATGCAGAAAAGAAAAGACAGAAGTCGCTCGATGTAATTCAAGACAAGCACTAAGCGTTTGAGCGCTCTAATGGGTGCGATGTCGTGATTGGAGACGATGGCGTAGCTCTGCAGTTGATGATCTCAATTGCCACACACAACCATCCCAGGTGCTTGCTTTAACTTCGTGCTGTCAAATGTGGTTGCATGTTGCATATGGTGTCTAGCTTGTATTGCTTCCAATTTGGTTAAATTGCATCTGCTTACTTTACACATTATACCTTTGATAATGACATGCCTTCCTGTTTTTGATACATACTACATATGTCTATTAACCATGTTCGTACATCAAACTAATGCTCTTTTGTATCCCTCGTCAATCACTTATGATGAGACAGTCACCCGGGTGGGTTACTGTGAGACGCCCTACTCGTTTAAAGAGTGAAGTGTCATCCTCCCCACATGATTCTCAAGAAACAGCAAGGCTAAATGAAGATAGTCAACGTAGCTCTCTAGTTGATCATCGCAATTCCCCCACACCACCATCGCATGTGCTTGCTCTTACTTTGCAGTGTGATATGTGGTTGCATGTTGCATATGGTGTCTACCTTGTAATGCTTCTAATTAGGGTAAATTGCATCTGCTTAATTAACACATTATACCATGAATATGACATGCCTTCCTGTTTTTGGTACATACTCGTCTTTCTATTAACCATGTTCTTACATCAAACTACTTTTCTTGTGTATCCCTCATCAATGCTCCTAATTTGTTAAATTGCATCTCCTTAGCTTACACATTATACATGTGAATATGACCGCCTTCCTGTTTTTGGTACATACTACATCGCCTATCACACCATGTTCTTACATCAAACTACTATTCTTGTGTATCCTGCGTCTATAAGCTTATGATGAGACAATCCATGCGTGGGTTAATATGAGGCGCAATACTCTTATAAAGAATGTAATTTCATCCTATCCACATGATTCTCAAGAAACAGCAAGCCTAAATGAAGACATTGAGCGTAGCTCAGACTGAAGACCGCACTTCCCTACACCACCATCACAGTGCTTGCTCTAACCCAGCAGATGTGATATGTGGTTGCATGTTGCATCTGTGTCTAGCTTGTAATGCTTCTAATTAGGGTAAATTGCATCTGCTTACTTTACACACTATACATGTGAATATGACATGCCTTCCTATTTTTGGTACACACTACATCTGTGTTAACCTTGTTCTTACATGAAACTACCTCTCTTCTATATCCTGCATCAATCACTTACGATGAGTCACCTTTATTAGTTGCATATTGCATATTATTTCTAACTTGTTGCCATGTATTGCTTCTAATTTGGTCAAATACATTTGTTAGGGCACCCTTTTAATTTGGCGAGTGATATTGGTTTCATCTTTCATATGGTTTCTAGCTTGCATCTATTCTAACAAGTTCAAGCACCTTGTGCTTAGTTTACATTATACATCATACATGTCAATATGTCACGCCGTCCTGTTTTTCATACATATTCCATCCTATCATGCGGCTGCCTTACATGAAAGTAGTGTTAAATCGGATCATGCATCAATGAGTTACGAAGAGCAAATTTTATTCCTTTTTCTTGTGGGTTTGACTTGACAAGGCAAAATCAAGAAAGAGGAAGGAAAAGAGTAAGGAAGGCGATGATGGTGATCCTCTGCAGCAACGTAAACGGAGAATCTATACCGATTCTCCTTGTACTGATAGTGCATTACAAGGTCCAAGTCTCCGCTCCCCTACTCCACCATCCAAGGTGCTTGCTCTAACTTGGCAGTGTGATATCTGGTTGCATGTTGCATATGGTGTCTAGCTTGTATTGCTCCTAAATAGTGTAAACTGCATCTGCTTAGCTTACACATGATACGTGTGAATATGAAACGCTTTCCTGTTTTTGGTACATACTATATCTGTCTATCAGACCATGTTCTTACATGAAACTACTCTTCTTGTGTATCATGCATCAGTCACTTATGATGGGACACCTTTAAGTTGGTAGTGTGATATTGGTTTGCGTCTTGAATATGATTTCTAGCATGTATTGCTTCTAGTTTGATGAACGCCACCTATGACGAGATAGTTTTAACTTGGCAGAGTGATATTGATTGCACCTTCCATATGGTGTCTTGCAGTGTTTCTAATTTGTTGAAGTGCCTTCTGCTTAGTTACCACATGATAGGTGTGAATATTTCAAGCCGTCCATTTTTTCGTACATATTCCATCCTCGTATCATGACTTTGCCTTTCATCAGAGTAGTGTCCGTTAGTATCATGCATGAATGAGTTCTGAAGAGCGAATGATATTCCTTTTTCTTGTCGGTATGACCTCACAATGCAAAATCAATAAAGCTGAAGGAAATTGGCAAGGCATTGGATGATGGTGGTCCTTCCGAGCAACTGAAATGGAGGTTCTCTACAGATTCTACTCCGCCATCCTCCCAACAAGATTCGCAAGACAACGCAAGGCTAAACAGTCAACGTAGCTGTGTAGATGATGAGCACATCTCCCCTACTCCACCATCATAGGTGCTTGCTCTCACTTGGCACTATTATATGTGGTTGCATGTTGCGTATGATGTCTAGCTTGTATTGCTTCTAACTTTGTTGAATTGCATCTGCTTACTTTACACATAATGCCTGTGAATATGACATGTGTTCCTGTTTCTACATCAGAATACTATTCTTGCATATCCCGCATCAGTCACTTATGATAAGGCACCTTTAAGTCGCCACTGTGATATTGGTTGTGTCTTGCATATGATTTATAGCATGTAATGCTTCTAATTTGTTGAAACGCCATACAGTTTGAACTTGGCAAAGTGATATTGGTTGCATCTTTCATATGGTGTCTAGCTTGCGGTGCTTCTAATTTGTTGAAATGCCTTCCTTAGTTGCCACATCATAGGTGTGAATATGTCACACCATCCTGTTTTTCATACATATTCCATCCTCGGATCATGTGTTTGCCTTTCATCCGAGTAGTGTTAAATCGATATCATGCATGAATGAGTTACGAAGAGCGAATTTTATTCCTTTTTCTTATCGGTTTGACTTCACAATGCAAAATCATTATAGCTGAAGGAAATTAGTCCGGCAGTGGATGATGGTGGTCCTTCGGAGCAACTCAAACAGGGGTCTCTACAGATTCTACTCCGCCATCCTCCCAACAAGATTCGCAAGACAACACAAGGCTGGACATTCAACGTAGCTGTGTAGACGATGAGCACATCTCCCCTACTCCACCATCACAGGTGCTTGCTCTAACTTAACACTATTATATGTGGTTGCATGTTGCGTATGATGTCTAGCTTGTATTGCTTCCAACTTGAATTGCATCTTCTTACTTTACACATAATGCCTGTGAATATGACACGTGTTCCTGTTTCTAGAACATACGTGTACATGATGAGCACATCTCCCCTACTCCACCATCACAGGTGCTTGCTCTTACTTGGAACTATTATACGTGGTTGCGTTTTCCGTATGATGTCTAGTTTGTATTGCTTCTGATTATGTTGACTTGCATCAGCGTAGCTTGCAACTTATACCTGCAACGATCACTTACCCATAAGACACATTTAACTTGGGACTGTGATGTAGGTTGCATCTTGCATTGTCTTCTAGCATGTACTGCTTCTAATTTCTTGAAATGGCACTTACGACGAGAAACTTTTTACCTGATAGAGTGATATTGGTTGCATGTTCATATGGTGCCTAGCTTTCATTTCTTCTAATTTTGTTGAAATGCCTTCCGCTTACTGTTTTTTCATACATATTCCATCCTCTTATCATACGTGTGAATATGAAACGTTGTCTTTTTTTTGTATATATTCCATCCTCCTATCCTGCGCTTGCCTTACATCAAAGTAGTGTTCGTCTGTATCATGCATCAACCAGTTATGCAGAGCTAATTTTATTCATTTTCTTATGGTTTTGACTTCATAAGGCAATATCGAAAATAGGAAGGAAAAGAGTAAGTTAGGGGATGTTGGTGGTCCTCCTTTTGCAAGCATAAAAATGACTCTCTAGATTTGCCCACTCTTGCTAATGAAGTTGAAGTCCCAAGTCTACATGATGAGTTCATCTCCCGTACTCCACCATCGCAGGTGCTTGCTCTAAGTTGACAGTGTGATAATTGGTTTCATGTTGCATATGTTGTCTAGCCTGTATTTCTTCTATTTTGATTAAATTGCACGTGCTGAGTTTATCGTTATACATGTGCATATGACATGGCTTTACGTGTCTAGAATACCTCGCATCTATCTATCATACCATGTTCTTACATCAAAGTACTGCTGTTGTGTATCCCGCATCATCACTCATGATTGGGCGCTTTTAACATGGCAGTTTGATAGTGGTTGCATCTTGCATTGATTTCTACTTTGTCTTGCTTCTAATTTTTCGAATTGCCACTTATGACAAGACACTTTTAACTTGGCGAGTAATATTGGTTACATCTTTCATATGGTGTCTAGCTTGCATTACTTCTATTTTCTTGAAAATCCTTCCTTAGTTTGCACATCATAGCTGTGAATATGTCATGCCGTCTGTTTTTCTTACATATTCCATCCTCATACGGTTGTCTTACATCAAAGTATAGCTTATGCATATCATGCATCAATGAGTTACGAAGAGTGATTTTATTCTTTTGTGTTGTGGGTACAGCTTGACATGGCAAAGTCAAAAAGAGCAAGGAAAATAATATAGTAGGGAGTCTTGTTACTCGTCGGGTGAAACGGAAAAGGTTCTGCCGTCGAGATTCTGCTAGTACTTATAGTGCGATAGAAGGTCCAAGTCCACCGCTAAATCTACAAACACAGTATCACTGCTCCACCAGCTGCAGCATCCGCTTCAACTGTACCAGCATCTCAACCAGTTACTCGTTCGTTTGCTCCAGAACTGGCCAGTTCCCAAGCTGCCTTCACACCTAACACTACTTCTGAAGCACTGCTGACACAACATGACTTGGCAAGATCAGATGAACCTCATGAGCATCAGCACCAAGGCGGTACTGACCGAGTCAAGTTGCGATTGCATGCTCCTTTATATGTACTCTCGCAGTTTGATGTACACTAACACTTTCCATATTCGTTGTTGAACTAGCACCACGGCGCAAGCGAAAACAGACATCAGGGATAATGCTTGACAGATTAACAAAATCTAAAGGAGGAAGAATGGAGATCCATTTTGAGGCAGGTTTAAAAAGGCCACGTGATGCTCTGAGTCAGCCAAGTTAGTATCGAGCCTTGCCGTTGCCGTTAGGTGTCATGCACGTATCCTCCCAACGTGGATCCATGACAGAATGAGAAAGACAATACCCAGTTTAACACCTTCCTTGACCATTTATCCATAATTAATGTTATTCATCGCAATTAGTAATATTGTCTTGCTCTGTCCCATACTTTCTAGCTTCCTCCTAATAAGACTCACATTCTTTTTTCAACAGATGAGGTTCAAGTTGGATCCGAAAGATGATGCAACTAAACAAGCATGCACTCATGTTTTTCAGTCTGCTCTGCGATAGTATTGGTACCACCTTAGAAAATCTCACTTTTAGGCAAGGCTAACAATGAAATCGCCCAAACATCTCCAGTGGAATATATTACAGATGAAGAGTGGATAGCCCTCGTTAAACACTGGTTTGATCCAAAGTATCATGTAGGCTATATGTATTTGATCGGACCACATATTGAACTTGTATTTCTGTATGTGCCTTACAAGTGTATCTTCTTCTAGGCTAACTGTTTGAAGAACAAAACCAACCATTCTAAAGTGAAATTCCAACAGACAACAGGATCTCGTAGCTATATTGCACACTGCGAGGCTTTTGTAAATAGCTGCTACTTCCTTCTTTTTTTGTGCCGTATTATCGTATCTATATTGACTTGTTCCAAATACAGAGGAAAGCCCGTGCGGACCAAAAAGAACCTGAACCGAATGCAGTGCAAATCTTCAAGGATTGCCACACCAGCAAGATGAAGGGCATGAGCACACCAGTTGAAGCCGCTGTTGTAAGTCCTTACTCCTCCTGCCTTGAACTGATTGGTACTGTGATGTGTTCATTTAACTACTTGGTTTGCAGCCAATGTCAGTTACTCTGTTCACTTTTATACATAGTTGTCTTAACGTATCATTTCACCTTACATGGTTTAAAAGAGATGAAGGATATTCTTTTGGTCTTGATCTGTAATATAGTTGTTATGTTCACGTGCGCACACAATGATAAAATAGGCTGTTTGTTTTATATCTGTTTGCCCATGATATGAATGATGTCATACTATGTTCATCGTACTTTAAACCATGTCTCTTTATCCTTAGATGTCAAAGATGTGAGGAAATAGACAATACAATAGGCATGCTACATGGACATATGTTCTGAAAGTGATTTTATTATGTAGTTGGCACTACAATACATGCTAACGTAGTACAGTAGTTCACCAAAATAAGTTGTGTATAAACGTTTAACCTACTTTGTTCGTTTTTTTCTCATTAGTAACTTATCCGGTACACTAATCTACAAGTTCAAACTTTCAGGAAGCTATGGAACAAATGATTGAACAACCACAACCACCTGAAGGTGACTGATACGTCTCCAACGTATCTATAATTTTTGATTGCTCCATGCTACTTTATCTATTGTTTTGGACTATATTGGGCTTTATTTTCCACTTCTATATTACTTTTGGGACTAACCTATTAACCGGAGGCCCAGCCCAGAATTGATATTTTTTGCCTTTTTCAGTGTTTCGAAGAAACGGAATATCAAACGGAGTCCAAACGGAATGAAACCTTCGGAAACGTGATTTTCTCACTAAACGTGATCCAGGAGACTTGGACCCTACGCCAAGGCACAAGAGAGGCGGTCACGAGGGTGGGGGGCGCCCCCCCTAGGGCGCGCCCCCTGCCTCGTGGGCCCCTTGTTGCTCCACCGACGTACTCCTTCCTCCTATATATACCTACGTACCCCCAAACGATCAGAACAAGAGCCAAAAACCTAATTCCACCGCCGCAACTTCCTGTATCCACGAGATCCCATCTTGGGGCCTGTTCCGGAGCTCCACTGGAGGGGGCATCCACCACGAAGGGCTTCTACATCAACACCATAGCCTCTCCGATGAAGTGTGAGTAGTTTACTTCAGACCTTCGGGTCCATAGCTAGTAGCTAGATGGCTTCTTCTCTCTTTTTGGATCTCAATACAATGTTATCCCCCCCCCCTCTCGTGGAGATCTATTCGATGTAATCTTCTTTTTGCGGTGTGGTTGTTGAGACCGATGAATTGTGGGTTTATGATCCAGCTTATCTATGAATAATATTTGAATCTTCTCTGAATTATTTTATGTATGATTGAGTTATCTTTGCAAGTATCTTCAAATTATCCGTTTGGTTTGGCCAACTAGATTGGTAGTTCTTGCAATGGGAGAAGTGCATGGCTTTGGGTTCAATCTTGCGGTGTCCTTACCTAGTGACAGAAAGGGTTGCAAGGCACGTATTGTATTGTTGCCATCGAGGATAACAAGATGGGGTATTTATCATATTGCATGAATTTATTCCTCTACATCATGTCATCTTGCTTAAGGCATTACTCTGTTCTTAACTTAATACTCTAGATGCATGCTAGATAGCGGTCGATGAGTGGAGTAATAGTAGTAGATGCAGAATCGTTTCGGTCTACTTGTCTCGGACGTGATGCCTATATACATGATCATACCTAGATATACTCATAACTATGCTCAATTCTGTCAATTGATCAACAGTAATTTGTTCACCCACCGTAGAATACTTATGCTCTTGAGAGAAGCCACTAGTGAAACATATGGCCCCCGGGTCTATTCTCATCTTATCAATCTCCATCACTTTAATACTTGCTTTGTTTTTACTTTTATTTTTACTTTTCACTTTGCATCTTTTTACCAAAAATACCAAAAATATTATCTCTATCAGATCTCACTCTCGTAAGTGACCGTGAAGGGATTGATAACCCCTAATCGCGTTGGTTGCGAGTAGCTATCATTTTGTGCAGGTACAAGGGACTTGTGCGTGGCCTCCTACTGGATTGATACCTTGGTTCTCAAAAACTAAGGGAAATACTTACGCTACTGTGCTGCATCATCCTCTCCTCTTCGGGGAAAACCAACGCAAGCTCAAGACGCAAGCTCACTTCACGGATTTCAGGCAAAACCTTATAAAGATCTTTGAATAAAAAGCATGATTGCAATGATTTTATTATAAATTCTTTTGATGTCAATTGTGCTAATAAGATGCAAAACCCTAAGCTTGGGGATGCTAGTTTTGCTGTGTCTACTACTTGTTGCAATGATCATGATTGGGGTGATTCTTCTTATGATCTTGAAAATTCATTTAAGCCCCATGATGAATATAAGATTGATAATAGTGCTTGCAATAATATTGAAAGTGGGTTTGGAAGAGTGTCAACTTTAGATCCCACATATTTGGATAATATTCAATCATATGAAATTTTTGATAAAAATGGGCTTGGAGAAATCATGACTTTAGTTAATGATAATCCCACTGTTTTGGAAGAGTGTCAACTTCGCATGCATGTGGATCGTGTTGAGAATATGTTATGTGATAGCTATATTGTTTAATTTTCTTATGATCCTACATGTAATTATTATGAGAGAGGAAAATATGGTTATAGAAATTTTCATGTTACTAAATTACCTCTCGTTATGTTAAGATTGCTATTGTTCCTTTCCGCTTCCTTGCATATGCTAGTTTTTGCTTGCTACGATAATTTGTTAGCCTATAATATGCCTATGCATAGGAACTATGTTAGACTAAAGTGTGTTTGTCACATGTTTTATGATGCTCTTTTTGTGCCTCAATTCTTGTCTTTCTTGTGAGCATCATTGAAATCTCAATGCCTAGCTAAAAAGGCTTTAAAGAAAAGCGCTTGTTGGGAGACAACCCAATATTTTTCCTTGCTGCTTAGGAATAAATAATCCATCTAGCCTCTGTTTAGATGTGGTTTTATCTTTTAATTAGTGTTTGTGCCAAGTTAAACCTATTGGATCTTCTTGGATGATAGTTATTTGATCTTGCTGTAATTTCCAGAAACTTTGCGCTCAGTGCCCGAATTTTTAAAAATCACCAGAACGTGATAAAATACTGATTCCAATTGCTTCTGATCAATAAACAAATTTTCTAGGCCGTCTAATTTTTTTAGAATTTTTTGAGTTCAGAAGTTTCCGTTAGTTACAGATTACTACAGACTGTTCTGTTTTTGACAGATTCTGTTTTGTGTGTGTTGTTTGCTTATTTTGATGAATCTATGGCTAGTAAAATAGTTTATAATCCATAGATAAGTTGGAATACAGTAGGTTTAACACCAATATAAATAAATAATGAGTTCATTACAGTACCTTAAAGTAGTCTTTTGTTTTCTTTCTCTAACGGAGCTCACAAGATTTTTCTATTGAGTTTTGTGTTGTGAAGTTTTCAAGTTTTGGGTGAATTCTTTTGATGGATTATGGAACAAGGAGAGGCAAGATCCTAAGCTTGGGGATTCCCATGGCACCCCCAAGATAATCCAAGGAAACCAAAAAGTCAAAGCTTGGGGATGCCCCGGAAGGCATCCCCTCTTTCGTCTACTTCCATCGGTAATTTACTTGGAGCTATATTTTTATTCACCACATGATATGTGTTTTGCTTGGAGAATCTTGTATTATTTGCGTCTTTGCTTGTTAGTTTACAACAATAATCCTTGTTGTACACACCTTTTGAGAGAGCCATACATGAATTGGAATTTGATAGAATACTCTGTGTGCTTCACTTATATCTTTTGAGCTTGATAATTTTGCTCATAGTGCTTCACTTATATCTTTTGAGCGTGATAATTTTTGCTCTAGTGCTTCACATAGATCTTTTAGATCACGGTGGTGGATTTGTTTTAAATAAACTTGATCTCTCATGCTTCACTTAGATTATTTTGAGAGTCGTTAATAGCATGGTAATTTGCTTAATATTAATATACTTGGTATTCAAGATATGTGGAACTTTCTTTTGAGTGCGTTGAATACTAAGATAAGTTTGATGCTTGATAATTGTTTTGAGATATGGAGGTGATACTACTAGAGTCATGCTAGTTGAGTAGTTGTGAATTTAAAGAATACTTGTGTCGAAGTTTGTGATTCCTGCAGCATGCACGTATGGTGAACTGTTATGTGATGAACTCGGAGCATGATTTATTTACTGATTGTCTTCCTTATTAGTGGCGGTCGGGGACGAGCGATGGTCTTTTCCTACCAATCTATCCACCTAGGAGCATGCGTGTAATACTTTGCTTTGATAACTTCTAGATTTTTGCAAGAATTATATGAGTTCTTTATGACTAATGTTGAGTCCATGGATTATACACACTTTTTCCCATCCTTCCACCATTGCTAGCCTCTCTAATACCGCGCACCTTTCGCCGGTATCATACACCCACCATATATCTTCCGCAAAACAGCCACCATACCTACCTATCATGGCATTTCCATAGCAATTCTGAGATTTATTGCCATGCAACTTTCCACCGTTCCGTTTATTATGACACGCTTCATCATTGTCATATTGCTAGCATGATCATGTAGTTGACACCGTATTTGTGGCAAAGCCGCCGTTCATAATTCTTTCATACATGTCACTCATGTTTCATTGCATATCTCGATACACCGCCGAGTCATTCATATAGAGTCATATTTTGTTCTAAGTATCGAGTTGTAATTGTTGAGTTGTAAGAAAAATAAAAGTGTGATGATCATCATTATTAGAGCATTGTCCCAAGTGAGGAAAGGATGATGGAGACTATGATTCCCCCACAAGTCGGGATGAGACTATGGACGAAAAATAATAAATAAAAAAATAAAAAAAGGAGGCCATAAAAAAAAGAAAAGGCCCAAATAAAAAAATGAGAGAAAAAGAGAGAAGGGACAATGTTACTATCCTTATACCACACTTGTGCTTCAAAGCAGCACCATGATCTTCATGATAGAGAGTCTCTCATTTTGTCACTTTCATATACTAGTGGGAATTTTTAGTTATAGAACTTGGCTTGTATATTCCAATGATGGGCTTCCTCAAATGCCCTAGGTCTTCGTGAGCAAGCGAGTTGGATGCACACCCACTTAGTTTCTTTTGTTGAGCTTTCATATACTTATAGCTCTAGTGCATCCGTTGCATGCCAATCCCTACTCACTCACATTGATATCTATTGATGGGCATCTCCATAGCCCGTTGATACGCCTAGTTGATGTGAGACTATCTTCCCTCTTTTTGTCTTCTGCACAACCACCATTCTATTCCACATATAGTGCTATATGCATGGCTCACGCTCATGTATTGTGTGAAGATTGAAAAAGTTTTGAAAATGTTAAAGTATGAAACAATTGCTTGGCTTGTCATCGGGGTTGTGCATGATTTAAATACTTTGTGTGGGGAAGATGGAGCATAGCCAGACTATATGATTTTGTAGGGATAACTTTCTTTGGCCATGTTATTTTGAGAAAACATAATTGCTTAGTTAGTACGCTTGAAGTATTATTATTTTTATGTCAATATGAACTTTTGTCTTGAATCTTTCGGATCTGAATATTCATACCATGATTAAGAAGATTTACATTGAAATTATGCCAAAGTATCACTCCGCATCGAAATTTCTCTTTTTATCATTTACCTACTCGAGGACGAGAAGGAATTAAGCTTGGGGATGCCTGATACGTCTCCAACGTATCTATAATTTTTGATTGCTCCATGCTACTTTATCTATTGTTTTGGACTATATTAGGCTTTATTTTCCACTTTTATATTACTTTTGGGACTAACCTATTAACCGGAGGCCCATCCCGAATTGCTGTTTTTGCCTTTTTCGGTGTTTGAAGAAACGGAATATCAAACGGAGTCCAAGCGGAATGAAACCTTGAGCGTGATTTTCTCACGAGCGTGATCCAGAGACTTGGACCCTCGCCAAGGCACAAGAGAGGCGGTCACGAGGTGGGGTGCGCCCCCAATCTCGTGGGCCCCTGTTGCTCCACCGACGTACTCCTTCCTCCTATATATACCTCATTACCCCCAAGCGATCGAACAGGGCCAAAACCTAATTCCACCGCCGCAACTTCCTGTATCCACGTGATCCCATCTTGGGGCCTGTTTAGGAGCTCCGCCGGAGGGGGCATCCACCATGGAGGGCTTCTACATCAACACCATAGCCTCTCCGATGAATTGTGAGTAGTTTATTTCAGACCTTCGGGTCCATAGCTAGTAGCTAGATGGCTTCTTCTCTCTATTTGGATCTCAATACAATGTTCTCCCCCTCTCTCGTGGAGATCTATTCGATGTAATCTTCTTTTTGCGGTGTGTTTGCTGAGACCGATGAATTATGGGTTTATGATCCAGCTTATCTATGAATAATATTTGAATCTTCTCTGAATTCTTTTATGTATGATTGAGTTATCTTTTAAAGTCTCTTTGAATTATCCGTTTGGTTTGGCCAACTAGATTGGTAGTTCTTGCAATGGGAGAAGTGCATAGCTTTTGGTTCAATCTTGCGGTGTCCTTACCCAATGACAGAAAGGGTTGCAAGGCACGTATTGTATTGTTGCCAGCGAGGATAACAAGATGGGGTATTTATCATATTGCATGAATTTATTCCTCTACATCATGTCATCTTGCTTAAGGCATTACTCTGTTCTTAACTTAATACTCTAGATGCATGCTAGATAGCGGTCGATGAGTGGAGTAATAGTAATAGATGCAGAATCGTTTCGGTCTACTTGTCTCGGACATGATGCCTGTATACATGATCATACCTACATATACGCATAACTATGCTCAATTCTGTCAATTGCTCAACAGTAATTTGTTCACCCACCGTAGAATACATATGCTCTTGAGAGAAGCCACAAGTGAAACCTATGGCCCCCGGGTCTATTCTCATCATATCAATCTCCATCACTTTAATACTTGCTTTGTTTTTACTTTGCTTTTTTACTTTTCACTTTGCATCTTTATACCAAAAATACCAAAAATATTATCTCTATCGGATCTCACTCTAAGTAAGTGACCGTGAAGGATTGACAACCCCTAATCGCGTTGGTTGCGGTAGCTATCATTTTGTGCAGGTCGAGGGACTTGTGTGTGGCATCCTCTTGGATTGATACCTTGGTTCTCAAAAGCGAGGGAAATACTTACGCTCTTGTGCTACATCATCCTCTCCTCTTGGGGCAAACCAGCGCAAGCTCAAGGCGTAGCGGATGGCGAGGCTACTAGAGGCACAATGTCACCTCTTGCTGCGGTCGTCGGTATCTCTCCACTAACGATTGCAAAAAGCACCTTCATGCATAATTCGGGTTGGTTGTCAAGGTAACCTCGTCCAATTCGCCCTCTTGAACAAAATCTTCCTGCTAGATGCAGTGATATATCGTGCTCCGGACACAAGTCCAATCCCTAATGGGCGTTGTTTGGAAACAAGAATAGTGGTTGAGAAATGTCGTCAAGATATGAATGGTTTTGAAACCGACTATCGGACATTAAACCCGTTGTTCAAGAGCAATGGCGGAAAAAGGTGGAGATCGTGCTGCTCCATCAGATTCTACACTGAAACATTAGCACTCTGGTCAAATGATATGTGCTTCTATACATCGATGGTGCTTTTATCTGGAAGGATCAAACTTTATGCCAACATGCCTTTTGTTGTATGGTTGGAATTTATTTTGTTGTGATACAACATTTATGATGCTGCCCAGTGCTGCGATAATTCTGACGCTATTTTTGTATAGTGTAGGTTTATCTTAGTAATGTATTTGGCGAAAGCTTGCCACGAGCCCAACATGCCAACATTAAATCGGGCCCATTCCAATTGGGCTAAAAGCGATTCTGGGCGAAATTGACATGTAGCCCACTAAAATATCTGGGCCTAAATCAGCATAAGCTTTCATATTTTTACGGTAGGCATGTGCCCATAGTGGGCCTTTAACAGCCTAAACATATTTTGGGCCCTCGGTAAAAATAGGCCGTTTACAGTGTAAATATCTCGAGCCCATAAAAACATGGGCCTTTAATAGACCGAAAGTGAGATTGGGCCCCGATCGTGCCAAATAACCCATTGGACTTAGCAGGCGAAATGGTGGCCCATTTACGACGGATCTTTGACAGCCGAAATTGGACGGGCGTAAATCGCCGACCTAATACACGGGCCTTTAACAGTAGGAACTTGGTCGGGCTAGATTATCGTCATTTTTATATGGGCCGTTAATGGGCCCGATATGACGTTGGGCCACATATGTCCCATGGTTTACGTCGGGCATTAACAGGCCGAAAATGACAACAGGAAGAAAGTGGCCCAAATCTATAGTGGGCCTCTAACAGGCCGAAAGTTTTGATGGCCTGTAAATGGGCCCAAATGAAGCCGGACCTGTAACAGGCCGGAAATACACCGGGCTGTGATTCGGCCCAATTACTTAGCGGACTGTTAACGGGCCAGAAGTGACCATGGGCCGCGTTGATGGCAAGTTTATGACAGGCCGTTGACGGGCCGATTTGACAGAGAATGTTGGGCCTTTAGCTGGGACGGCCCCATTATGGTCTGCAGAATCTTGTGAGCCTTCAGCTGGCCTGTCCATAGTGGTCCGCAAAATCTTGTGGGCCTTTAGCTGGGCTTGGCCCATTATGATCTGCAAAATCTTGTGGGCCTTTAGCTGGGCCGGCCCATTGTGGTCCGCTAAATTTTGTGCGCCTTTAGCTGGGCCGGCCCATTATGGTCCGCTAAATTTTATGGGCCTTTGGTTGGGCCGGCCCATTTAAACTTTGTGGGCCTCTGTTGGGCCGGTCCACGTGTCAACATATCATAGGCCCATCTCGACCGTTGGATGATTGACACCTGTGCCAACGTGGAGCTGACGCGTGGATCCGTCAGCCAATGAGAATTTTACACGTGGAAAATCAGCATTGGTCGTGGCTGTTAACGGGTTATCGCATCCAAAATCCGACCCGATAGCCTAACGGCGTTCCGTTATGGTGGATGCCACGTGTCGGTCACCCTTGACGAAAAGCACTTCGTGGCGCGGATTTATCGTCATGGAAGTGGACACTTCGTGATGATAATTTTGGTAATGTCATGGAACACTTCTACGACAGCACAGGTATGACTATCTTGATTCTGTCATAAATTTGTCATGGGTGTACATGCATGACAAAAAACGAGACCTACTGTGACAAACACGTATCATCACGGAAGTGTATTTTTTTTGTAGTGAACCCAGGAGGAGGCGGCGATGGCCGTCGTGACCCGGCCGTCGAATTTCGGGTTCCGGAAAAACCCTTGAGGTTTGAACACTGGGGTGCGCACGAAGATCTCCCCCTACTAATCACGCCCTCTGCCTCACCGCGATCTCAAAGATAAGCTCGACGAACTCACGACACAAAGGACACAAGATTTATATTGGTTCGGGCCACCGTTGTGGTGTAATACCCTACTCCAGTGTGGTGGTGGTGGATTGCCTCTCGGGCTGCGGATGAATAGTACAAGGGAAGAATAGCCTCCTGAGGAGAGGTGTTCTTGTGCTTGGTGAGTTTGTGTGGTTGAGGATTGCTCAAGATCCGTCCCCTCCTATTGTGGTGGCTAGTCCCATTTATAGAGGCCTTGGTCCTCTTCCCTAATATTGAGCGGGAAGGGATCCCACAACGGCCAATTCAAAAGGGAACAAATTGTACAAGGTATCCTGACTAAAGGTGATCTTTGCCTGCCAAAGGCTCTGGTGATGACGCCGTCTTGGGTTCCACGGTGACCTCCATCCTGCCATCCTGCTGGTCTTGGTCTTGTTGCACCGATATGGAAACCTTTGCCTGATGCCTCGGTACTCTTCGCCTGCACTTGCCTCCTTAGCACCAAAGAGGAAATGAGGACACTATGCACGCTGGTGCCGACCTGGTCTTGGTCGTCATGGCTTGCACCATTGGAACCTTGCGAGGTTTGTCTTGCCTTGATCTCTCCGCCCCTCGTGAGCCAGCCTGGTGAGGCCGCTCCCGAGGAGGTCTTGTGTCGTCCGCCTCACGAGGGTCTTGAGCGTTTGCTCGTGAAGATGGGTCGTACGGGGCCGCTAGAGGAGCCACGCCGTGGGCCACAGGCAAGCAAGTATGGGGACCCCTCTTCCCAGAACACTGACAGTAGCCCCCGGGCCCAAGGCGCGCTCGAACTTGGCTTCAAGGCGAAAACAAAGGGCAAGTGCGGAGCGCCGCGGGCCCCAACAGCCTGCGGCCTTGGTCGACATGTGGTGATTGATTGGACGTGGGCGTCTCCGCTTCCCCATGTTGCCTCGGCAACTGCCCGACTTGACGAGTCCCTGCTACATGCAAAAAAGGGTTATCATTACCTGCGATTGTGGAGGTCAACGGTTGGCCTCCCTTGGGCTATAAATGAGGAGGGGGCGGAGCCCCCGTCACTCATATCTTCCTGTTCTACCTGCTCCTTCTTCCTTGCTCCATTGCTGGCCTCGATACCAATGGCGCCGATCTGAAGGTTCTCCGCCGTGGAGAAGGGAAAGGCTCCCCGCGACGTGCCCGGGCCACTCCCGCCGAAGAAGAGGCCGGTCCACCGTCGCGACATAGTCGTGAGGCAGGAGGTGGCAAGGCCATGGAGTGAGCGGCCACCTCCTGGGTATCCTCTACCCCTGTACGCCCAAGCTGATGGCATGGGAGGAAGAGGCGGCAAGCGGCGCCGCCCATGCCGCAGCCTTGGTCGCTGCGCCGCGGTGGCGCGCGTCGTCACCCTTGGAGTTCATTCTGCGAACTCCTCACATGAGCTTGTGCTGTGGGCGGCGATGCCTCCGCGCACTTGGATCCGCTTCCCCCAGTTTTTCACCGCCGAGATGCCACCGAGGGGGCCCATCGAGCTTTGGCCGCAGCACGCCGACTGCGATGCTCCGGCGACTGGAGCGGAAGTTGAAGTTATCTCCTCGGGCAAGATCTTCATGACCCGAGGCTGGGGCGAGGTCGCCCGGGTCTGCCATACGGAAGGCGCCCTCGCGATCCACTCCGAGTACGACGGTGCCTCCACGATGTCCTTCAAGGTCTTCGACGCGGAAGGCCGTCGCTTGGAGTGATGCCCCGGAGGGGGCCGTCAGGACTGCCTCACCAGCAGTTCCTCCAGCAGCAGCGGTGACGGTTGGGATTCCAGTGACTCTCTCGAGCCCTACGAGACTCCGGAGACGAGCGATGACAGCTATGTGCCCCCGAGCTCTCGCTAATCTGGATGGGGTTGGCACCGGCCTCTCATGGCCCATTGTTGATGATGGCGTCGGTTGTGCTAGCGTTTGTAGATAGGGCTCCTTGAATTTCCTTTCTTTTGTTCCCTGCGAGGAATCGAGGAGAACCCCGTGGGGGTGTGTAAAGGGCCTGTAATGTCTTTTGTTGATATTATCCTTATTATGAAATTGTGCGGGCGTGTGTCTTGTTTCGGCTCAGTCTCCCCTTTCTATCCTCGTGATGGCTTGGTACTCTACACTGACAGGTCCCGGTCCCCAGGCAGGCTGCAGCGGTCGCTGGTATGCCAGGTCACGATGCTGTGGTCAAGGCCAGGAGGTGAGCGGCTCAAGGTCCAGTAAGAGCTCCTGAGACGCGATGCTCAGGAGGTCCCCTTTAGTGCGCAAGCGGCCACCGAGAGGTAAGAAAGGGAGGCGACGTTGCCGTGACAGGGATGCAGCAAGTAAGAATCCCGTGTCATAGCGATTGGTAGTTCTAAGCGCGAAACTTATCTTGGTAGTCTGGAGTCATTGCCTTGCGTTGCACCAGACTCGTGCGTCGGCGGCCGTGGCGCAGCTAGGTTAGGCCCGTGCGTGCTTCCCCTTCTTATCCACGCTCTCCTTCGTGCTCTACATCCTCAGGTCCAGCCCCTCGAGCGAGCTCAGCCGCCGCTGGTATGCCAGGTCGCGATGGCATGGTCAAGGCCAGGGGGTGAGGGCTGGAGAGCCAGTAGGAGCTCCTGAGTCGCGATGCTCAGGAGCCCCCCTTTTAACGCGCAAGTGGATCGCATGGGATAAGAGGGAGCCCGTGGTACCACCCACTGTTGTCCTCGGGAGGTTCCTGCAAGACAACACGAGGAGAGGCACGGATTGCCATCATAATTGCCGGCCGGCCACTGGTCGCTTCGTGAGAGAATGAAGGCACTGAGGGCCTGGTGAGGTGACGCGCGGGGGGCGTGCCGCGGGTCAGAGCTCGACCGCTCAGATTTGTCGACGTTGCAGGGATGGACCCAAGCACAAGCGCCGTGCCAGCGTGAGCAGCTCCCGTGGTAGGTGACAATCAAGCAGGTGATAGTCATAGATACATTATGCATGGAAAGCAAACTAGCTTAGGTAAATGGACAAACGTTACATGCCACCGGGTCGGACCCGAGCGGCTTGGGGATGATGCAGCCCGAGGGGCGCCCCCAGCAAAGTAAGCTACAGCATAAAGAGGGATACATGTCGTAGGGATGGACCCACGCGGCCTGGGAATGATGCGGCCCTGGGGGCGCTCCCAGCTAAATAAACTTGGAAAATGTCACCTGGTTCCGTTGTCGAAGGAATGTCTGGGCAGCTGAAGATGCATGGTGAAGGGGTTGCTCCTCACGAGCCGCTGGGGCCCTGAGCCTCGGAAGGCTCTGAGGGTCCAGGCGGTTCCTTGAGGACCATCTCCATCTCCGCCAGGACTGCTTGGTGCCTGGCCTCCAGAGCCGCCAGGACGCTTCGCAGGTTGCGTTGGAAGGCGGATGCCACGCTCGGCAGGCCGAATGGCATGCGAACGTAGCTGTGCGGCGGACCCTCGCAATGCCCCACACGCGAAGGCCAGAAGAGCTCCTGAGATGCGGCCCTGTTGAGCCCTGGGATGTCGATGCAGACGTGCAGCCCGACATCCTCGCCTGGATGGGGAGCTGCGCCGGGTGAGCGGCGATCGCCGTGCATGGCCCTTGCATCCTGCAGTTCCTGAGTGGTCTTGGCAATGAACTCCTGAGCGCTGGGCGCTCCTCGCCCTGTGCCCCCCTGATGGAAATGTGTCACGAAGCACGCCTCCAAGTGGTGCCCAAGCGCCTCCCTCGTGATGTTGGCGAGGTCTGAGTCCCTCCAGAAGAGAGCCCCCGAACCCTCCCCGAGGACGGCGCCGGGTGCACCTTCCTATGCGAGAGAGGGAGGCGCCCCAAGCGCGGGCGCCGATCCTAACGTAGCACCGCTTGTGGCGCCGCTCCCCTGAGACCTGTGCGGAGTAGCTGCTTCTTCTTCTTGGGGATGGCCTTAGGAGGGTACTCGCCCTTGCTGTTGGGGTCTTCGATTGCTGCGGCTTGGGAGGCACGCTTGAGGGAGCACACCGCATCTCTTTCTTCGAAGGGGACCGTGATGATTCCGCCACTTCCTGGCATCTTGAGGATGTTGTAGCCGTGGTGGGTCACTGCCATGAACTTGGCTAGGGCCGGATACCTGAGGATGGCATTGTACGGCAGGCGAATGTGGGCGACGTCGAAGTCGATCAGCTCGGTGCGGTAGTTGTCTGATGTCTACTACAAAACATTCTTCTTGTAGACGTTTGTTGGCATGCAAGTGCACAGGTTTGTAGGACAGTAGCAAATTTCCCTCAAGTGGATGACCTAAGGTTTATCAATCCATAGGAGGCGTAGGATGAAGATAGTCTCTCTCAAGCAACCCTGCAACCAAATAACAAAGAGTCTCTTGTGTCCCCAACACACCCAATACAATGGTAAATTGTATAGGTGCACTAGTTCGGCGAAGAGATGGTGATATAAGTGCAAAATAGATAGTAGATGAAGGTATTTGTAATCTGAAAATATAAAAACAGCAAGGTAACTAATGATAAAAGTGAGCGTAAACGGTATTGCAATGATAGGAAACAAGGCCTAGGGTTCATACTTTCACTAGTGCAAGTTCTCTCAACAATAATAACATAGATAGATCATATAACAATCCCTCAACATGCAACGAAGAATCACTCCAAAGCCACTAATAGCGGAGAACAAACGTAGAGATTATGGTATGGTACGAAACCACCTCAAAGCTATTCTTTCGGATCAATCTATAAAAGAGTTCGTACTAGAATAACACCTTAAGACACAAATCAACCAAAACCCTAATGTCACCTAGATACTCCATTGACACCTCAAGTATCTGTGGGCATGATTATACGATATGCATCACACAATCTCAGATTCATCCAACCAACACAAAGTACTTCAAAGAGTGCCCCAAAGTTTCTACCGGAGAGTCAAGAAAACGTGTGCCAACCCCTATGCATAGGTTCATGGGCGGAACTCGCAAGTTGATCACCAAAACATACATCAAGAGGCACGTGATATCCCCTTGTCACCACAGATAAACACGGCAAGACATACATCAAGTGTTCTCAAATAAAAGACTCAATCCGATAAGATAACTTCAAGAGGGAAACTCAATTCATCAGAAGAAAGTAGAGGGGGAGAAACATCATAAGATCCAACTATAATATCAAAGCTCGCGATACATCAAGATCGTGCCATAGAGAGAACACGAGAGAGAGAGAGATCAAACACATAGCTCTTGGTACATACCCTCAGCCCGGGGTGAACTACTCCCTCCTCGTCATGGAGGCGTCGGGATGATGAAGATGGCCACGGTGATGGGTTCCCCCTCCGGCGAGTGCTTGAACGGACTCCGTGAGGTTTTGGTGGCTCTGAGAGGCTTGCGGCGGCGGAACTCCTGATCTATCTTCTCCGTGGATGTTTTTAGGGTACGTGGGACTATATAGGCGAAAGAAGTCGGTCGGGGGGTGCTCGAGGGGCCCACGAGACAGGGGGCGCGCCCTACAGGGGGGGCTCCTATCTCGTGGCCTCCTCGAGGATCCTCTGACGTGAACTCAAAGTCTCCCGGATCATATTCTTCCAAAAAATCACGTTGCTGAAGGTTTCATTCCGTTTGGACTCCGTTTGATATTCCTTTTCCTCGAAATACTGAAACAGGCAATAAAACAGCAATATGGGCTGGGCCTCCGGTTAATAGGTTAGTCCAAAAAGTAATATAAAAGTGTGTAATAAAGCCCATAATCATTCAAAACAGATAGTAATATAGCATGAATGCTTCATAAATTATAGATAAGTGTGAATAAATTGGAGACGTATCAGCATCCCCAAGCTTAATTCCTACTCGTCCTCGAGTAGGTAAATGATAAAAGAAAGAATTTATGAAGTGTGAATGCTAGAAGGTGCACAAGTTTGATCAATGATAATTGCAATCACCTTTTCTAGCATGATAATATGTCATAACAGTAGTTCATCTCATAAAACTTCTCACGACAAAGTAACAAGCAATTCACATGTCAAAGCATAGACCATAAACTTTCTTGAAAACTAGAAAACTTCATTCTCAGTCATTCAAACATGCAATTCATCTTATTTTCAGGAATATCAAACTCCACATACTCAACTATCATATAGTCCTCTACAATTGCTAACACTCACGCAATACTAATGGTTATGGAGTTTCAATTGGACACTGAGAAAGATAGGGGCTTATAGTGTTGCCTCCCAACGTATTCACCTTTGGGTGATGTCAACAATAATAGTTCATGCTAACTTACATCCAATTGGATATATATATATATCAGGATCACCCCAACACAAAGTGCTTGCCAAAGGATAAAATGAAAAAGGTAAAGGTGAAGATCACCTTGACTCTTGCATAAAGTAAAAGACATAAAGTAAAAGATAGGCCCTTCGCAGAGGGAAGCAGAGGTTGTCATGCGCTTTTAGGGTTGGATGAAAAAAATCTTAATGCGAAAGAACATCATTTTATATTGCCCCTTGTATATGGACCTTTATTATGCAGTCCATCGCTTTTATTGCATCCATAACAAGTTCGTACAAAGCTTATTTTCTCCGCATTAATAAGTCATGCATATTTAGAGAGCAATTTTTATTGCTTGCACCGATGACAACTTACTTGAAGGATCTTACTCAATCCATAGGTAGGTATGGTGGACTCTCATGGCAAAACTAGGTTTAAGGATATTTGGAAGCACAAGTAGTATCTCTACTTGGTGCTAGGAACTTTGGCTAGCATGAGGGGGAAAGGCAAGCTCAACATGTTTGAATGATCCATGATAATATACTTTAACTGAGATGTCAGAAAACATAAACCATTACGTTGTCTTCCTTGTCCAACATCAACTCTTTAGCTTGTCATACTTAATGAGTGCTCCCAACTATAAAAGATGTCTAGGATAGTATATTTATATGTGAAATCTCTCTTCCTTCAATATTCTTTCATGAATTGTTCAAATGACCAATACAATGCTTGCTAACCTTCAATAAATTTACAACCTCTACTTCTCAGAAGTGAAGTCATTACTCCCCATGGGATAAGCAAATGAGGCATATATAATTTCAGATTTATGACAATCAACTCATTCAACCATTTACTCATAGGATATAAGTGAACCACACGAGTAAATGACAAACTACTCCAAAAAGATATAAGTGAAGATCAATGAGTAGCTAAATAATTATATAGCTAATGTGAAGACTCTCTCTCATTAAAGAATTTACCTTGGTATTGTATTCAAACAGCAAGCAAAACAAAATGACATTGCAAGGGTAGCACATCATGTGAAGAAGCAAAAACTTAGGCTCAAACGATACTAACCGATAGTTGTTGGAGAAGAAAGGTGGGATGCCTACCGGGGCATCCCCAAGCTTAGATGCTTGAGACTTCTTGAAATATTATCTTGGGGTTCCTTGAGCATCCCCAAGCTTGAACTTTTGTGTCTCCTTAATTCCTCTCATATCATGGTTTCTCTTTTTTTTTATCAAAAGCTTCATTCACACCAAACTCAACAAGAACTCGCGAGATAGGTTAGTATAAACCAATGCAAAACCTTATCATTTTCTACTGTAACAAATCACTAAAATTGTTATTCAACATTGCATATTAAACGACTCTGCATATTTAATACTCCTATCCTCAAATAGAATCATTAAACAAGCAAACATATGCGAACAATGCAAACATAACAGCAATCTGCCAAAACAGTACAGTCTGTAAAGAATGCAAGAGTATCAATACTTCCCTAACTCCAAAAATTATGAAATAAAATTCCAACCGTAGTACATTTATCAGAGCTCATTATTCGAAAGGTTTCAACATTATATCATTCTCTGACTTTTCCAGGGAATTTTTGCAACAACGTAAACTTTCTGTTTTCAAACAGCAACATGTATACTAGCAAAATAAGCATGGCAAAGGCTATCCTTGACATTTTTATTGAAACTAAAGATGCAAAACATTATTATAAATAACAGCAAGCAAAAACAAACAAAATAAAATGACGCTTCAAGCAAAACACATATCATGTGGTGAATAAAAATATAGCTCCAAGTAAAGTTACCGATGAACGAAGACGAAAGAGGGGATGCCTTCCCGGGGCATCCCCAAGCTTAGGCTTTTGGATATTCTTGAATATCTTTGGGTGCATTGGGCATCCCCAAGCTTAGACTCTTGCCACTCCTTATTCCATAGTCCATCAAACCTTTACCCAAAACTTGAAAACTTCACAACACAAAACTTAACAGAAAACTCGTGAGCTCCGTTAGCGAAAGAAAACAAAACACCACTTCAAGGTACTGTAATGAACTCATTCTTTATTTATATTGGTGTTAAACATACTGTGTTAAAACTTCTCTATGGTTTATAAACTATTTTACTAGCCATAGATTCATCAAAATAAGCAAACAACACAATGAAAACTGAATCTGTCAAAAACAGAATAGTCTGTAGTAATCTGTAACTAATGCAAACTTATGGAACTCCAAAAATTATGAAATAAATTGGTGGACCTGAGTAATTTGTCTAGTAATCATCTGAAAAAATAATCAAATAAATATAACTTTCCAGTAAAAAGTTATAGCTAATCTCGTGAGCACTAAAGTTTCTGTTTTTTACAGCATGATCATAAAGACTTCACCCAAGTCTTCCCAAAGGTTCCACTTGGCCCAAACACTAACTAAAACATAAAACCACATCTAAACAGAATCTAGATGGATTATTTATTACTAAACAGAACCAAAAAGAAAGAAACTAAAATAAAATTGGGTTGCCTCCCAACAAGCACTAACGTTTAAGGCCCCTAGCTAGGCATGATGATTTCAATGATGCTCATATAAGAGATAAGAATTGAAACATAAAGAGAGCATCATGAATAATATGACTATCACATTTAAGTATAACCCACTTCCTATGCATAGCGATTTTTTGAGCAAACAACTTATGGGAACAATAATCAACAAGCATAGGAAGACAAAACAAGCATAACTTCAAAATTTTGAGCACATAGAGAGGAAACTTGATATTATTACAATTCCTACAAGCATATGTTCCTCCCTCATAATAATTTTCAGTAGCATCATGAATGAATTTAACAATATAACCAGCACCTAAAGCATTCTTTTCATGATCTACAAGCATAGAAGATTTACTACTCTCCACATAAGCAAAATTCTTCTCATGCGGAATAGTGGGAGTATCATAAGAGACTTGAACACTAAAAATTGTTTCCACATTAAAAGAGTAATGTTCAGAAAAAGGGTAATCATAATCATTACAAGATTTGTAAATATAATCATCACTACTTTTTATAGCATAAGTTTCATCACAATAATCATCATAAGTAGCAACTTCGTTCTCATCATAATCGATTGAAACCTCTCCCAAGATAGTGGAATCACTAAATAAAGTTGACACTCTTCCAAATCCACTTTCATATTCATCACAATAAAATTCAACATCCTCCAAAATAGTGGGATCACTACTTCCTAAAGTTGACACTCTTCCGAACCCACTTTCATCAATATAATCATCATAGGTAGGAGGCATGCTATCATCATAACAACTTTGCGTATCAAAACTTGGGGTGCTAAAAATATCATCTTCGTTAAACATAGCATCCCCAAGCTTGGGACAAACATTAATTTCAGCAAATATATTCTCAATTATTTCATCCTCATCAAACATAGCTTCCCCAAGCTTGGGCTCTTTCATATCATAAGCATAATCACTCTCATCATTAAAAATATGGATAACACCAATAGTGAAGCAATTATCATCATCACAATGAGTAGTAGGGGCAACATCATTTGGGAGGGATACCTTTCTACCTTTGTTGCTCCTTCTTTTCTTTTTCTTCTTCACATTATGTGTAGGTTCAACCTTCCTCTTTGAGCTCCTTATTGATGAGATTGGTTGAATAGAAAGCTCCTCCTCGTTACCTGATTCATCATAAGAAATAATAGGAGGAGATTGGGAAGTCTCTTCCCTTTCATTAGTATTCTCTTCATCTTCTATTTGCTTCCTTTTCTTTAGGTAATTGGCAATATAAGGATTTTCAATGCAATTCACCGCACAAAACATACAAATCTTTTCTAGATCAATATCAAGGAATTTCTTATGGGCAAATTCTGGAAGGTCCTTAAGTAAACGTTTCAACTCTTCATAACCCAAAATAAAACTAAGTTCATTATAATGTGCAAGGGAAATCAATTCATCACAATTTTTGGACACAATTCAGTCATGAAACAATTTGCATTGGAGATGTAAATGACCATGTTCATTGCAAAGTTCACAAGTACGGCAAAGGAAATTCAAATTTTCAGCACTCACATCTAGCCTTTCTTGCAACCATTTAGTTTCTAAATGCTTATGCCTCTTGCAATAAATGTCTTCTCAATTTGGCGTGTTCATGCAAACATGCACTCCACAAAAGTTGACATGCTCATAAGAGATATTTTCATCATGACTAGAGCAATCATCATAGTACTATGGATATTCAAGGAGTTTATACTAACAACATTGCAATCATGCTCATCATTCAAAGATTTAGTACCAAGCATTTTAAAGCATTATTCTTCTAGCACTTGAGCACAATTTTCCTTTCCATCAAACTCACGAAAGATATTAAAAAGACGAAGCGTTTGAGACAAACTTAACTCCATTTTTTTGGTAGTTTTCTTTTATAAACTAAACTAGTGATAAAACAAGAAACAAAAAGATTCGATTGCAAGATCTAAAGATATACCTTCAAACACTCACCTCCCCGGCAACGGCACCAGAAAAGAGCTTGATGTCTACTACACAACCTTCTTCTTGTAGACGTTTGTTGGGCCTGCAAGTGCACAGGTTTGTAGGACAGTAGCAAATTTCCCTCAAGTGGATGACCTAAGGTTTATCAATCCGTAGGAGGCGTAGGATTAAGCTGGTCTCTCTCAAGCAACCCTGCAACCAAATAACAAAGAGTCTCTTGTGTCCCCAACACACCCAATACAATGGTAAATTGTATAGGTGCACTAGTTCGGCGAAGAGATGGTGATACAAGTGCAAAATAGATAGTAGATAAAGGTATTTGTAATCTGAAAATATGAAAACAGCAAGGTAACTAATGAAAAAAGTGAGCATAAACGGTATTGCAATGATAGGAAACAAGGCCTAGGGTTCATACTTTCACTAGTGCAAGTTCTCTCAACAATAATAACATAGATAGATCATATAACAATCCCTCAACATGCAACAAAGAGTCACTCCAAAGCCACTAATAGCGGAGAACAAACATAGAGATTATGGTAGGGTACGAAACCACCTCAAAGCTATTCTTTCGGATCAATCTATAAAAGAGTTCGTACTAGAATAACACCTTAAGACACAAATCAACCAAAACCCTAATGTCACCTAGATACTCCATTGTCACCTCAAGTATCCGTGGGCATGATTATACGCTATGCATCACACAATCTCAGATTCATCCAACCAACACAAAGTACTTCAAAGAGTGCCCCAAAGTTTCTATCGAAGAGTCAAGAAAACGTGTGTCAACCCCCCTAGGCATAGGTTCATGGGCGGAACCCACAAGTTGGTCAGCAAAACATACATCAAGAGGCACGTGATGTCCCGTTCTCACCATAGATAAACACGGCAAGACATACATCAAGTGTTCTCCAATAAAAGACTCAATCCGATAAGATAACTTCAAGAGGGAAACTCAATTCATCACAAGAGAGTAGAGGGGGAGAAACATCATAAGATCCAACTATAATAGCAAAGCTCGTGATACATCAAGATCGTGCCATAGAGAGAACACGAGAGAGAGAGAGAGATCAAACACATAGCTACTGGTACATACCCTCAGCCCCGAGGGTGAACTACTCCCTCCTCGTCATGGAGAGCGTCGGGATGATGAAGATGGCCACCGGTGATGGGTTCCCCCTCCGGCAGGGTGCCGAAACGGACTCCCAAGAGGTTTTTGGTGGCTACAGAGGCTTGCGGCGGCGGAACTCCCGATCTATCTTCTTCGTGGATGTTTTTAGGGTACGTGGGACTATATAGGCGAAAGAAGTCGGTCGGGGGGTGCTCGAGGGGCCCACGAGACAGGGGGCGCGCCCTATAGGGGGGGGGCGCCCTCCTATCTCGTGGCCTCCTCGAGGATCTTCTGACGTGAACTCCAAGTCTCGCGGATCATATTCTTCCAAAAAATCACGCTGCCGAAGTTTTCATTCCGTTTGGACTCCGTTTGATATTCATTTTCCTCGAAATACTGAAACAGGCAATAAAACAGCAATATGGGTTGGGCCTCCGGTTAATAGGTTAGTCCAAGAAGTAATATAAAAGTGTATAATAAAGCCCATAGTCATTCAAAACAGATAGTAATATAGCATGAATGCTTCATAAATTATAGATACATTGGAGACGTATCATTGTCGCGCTGTCCGAAGGTGACAGGGAGGAGGACCTGCCCTATCAGGGTGGTGGAGCCGTCGGTCACTCCTGAGAAGGACTTGGTAAGCTAAAGCCGATCGTATGGCACTTGAAGGCTGTCGAACGTCTCGATGGACAGGACGTTGAGCACCGCGCCGCCGTCGATGAGGGTCTTGGTAACTTGTACATTGCTGATGACGGGTGAGCAAAGCATCGGGAGAGCGCCAGCGGTAGTCGCGTACTTGAGCTGGCCTGCAGAGCTGAAGGTGATGGCGCACTTGGACCACCTGAGTGGGCGTTTGGCCTCGAGCCTGGGGAGGACTGCGTTCACCTCGCGAGCAAACTGCTTGAAGATACACTGCGAGGCTGGGGCTTGAGCTCCGCCCAAGATGCAGGCGATAGCACGTGGCTTCTGGAAGCCCCCGGCCCCCTCATCTTGATGGTGTTCGTCGTTTCTTCTCGATGGTGGAGGCAGCAGAGGAAGACCGGCGTTGCCCTGAGGGCGATCCTCGCGAGGCTGATCCCTCCAGGCACCCTCGCGAGGCTGATCCTACCAGCGATCCTCACGAGGCCGGTCACGCCACTCCTGACGAGGGCCACGGTCATCCCAGCGTGCTCCGCCACGTCCTCCTCCTTGGTCGTAGCCCCGGTCGTTGCGCTCGGGGCGTCGACCGAAGCGTCCATCGCGAATGGCCCTGAGCTATTGACAATCATTGGTGTTGTGGCTGTGCACGTTGTGGAAGGTGCAGAACGGTCGGCTGCTCTTGGATGACTCAGGCTGGTCCCTGCCGCGCTTCGTGTCCGGCTCCGCCGCGAGCACGGCCACTCCCTTGCGCTTCACGTCCTTGGCCTTGGCTTTCTTCTCCTCCGGGTCGGCGGTTGGGAGCTTGAGGAGGGAAACGCGCCCCTCCTCAGCTCTTGCACACTTGGTCGCCAGGTTGAATAGCTCCAGGGATGTGCATAGCTCCTCGTGGATGGCGAGCTCTTCGTTCATATTGACGTCGCAGACGCCATCAGAAAATGCCGAGATGATGGCCTCGTCCGTCACCTTGGGATCTTGAGGCGAACGTTGTTGAAGCGCTGGATGTACTTCTGCAGGGTCTCTCCTGGCTGCTGCTTGATGCGGCGCAGGTCAGCCGCGACTGGTGGGTGGTCGCGAGTGCCCTGGAAGTTGGCGACCAAGCGGTCGCGCATCTCGTTCCAGGAGGAGATCGAGACTGGAGGCAGGTTCAGGAGCCAGGAGCGGGCACCATCCTTGAGAGCCATGGGGAACCAGTTCGCCATGACTTTCTCGTTGTTGTTGGCCAGCTCGATGCTTAGCTCGTAGAGCTATAAGAACTCCGCGGGGTCGGAGGTGCCGTCAAAGCGAGGTGGCAGGTCCGGCTTGAACTTGCCCGGTCAGGCGACGCTTCACGGCTCGGGGGTGAAGGCGCGGTAGCCTGCCGTGGTCACCGGACCCTTCGCTGATGCAGAACTTGCCCTTGCTGGAGTCCGCGCATAGCCACCGTGGGCGGCACGTGGTCTTGTCGTGGTGGTGCGGGGAGCACGGGAGTGTTCTCTCGCGGCGGAGGGACTTCTTGGCAGCTTCTTTCTTCTCGCGCGGGCGCCGGACGCGGTGGGTCGTGCCGGGCGTGAGTTGGCGCCCGGACGCGGTGGAGTCGTGCTTGGGGGCAGCAGCGTTGGTGCCAAGATGCTGTCTTGGGGCAGAGGTGGTGGAGGCGCTCCATGAGCTACGTCATCCGCAGCTGGCGGAGGGCGAGGCAGCGAGAGGGACGGCGCAGGGGATCCCCCTGCGGCGCTGACGAGCTCGGCGATGCGGTCGAGCCAGTCCTTGTAGAGGTCATTGACAGGGTGGAAGCGCATGAGCTCGCGTGCCATGAGCAGCGCGGCCTGCGCGTCTGTGGGAGCGCGACGAGTGTGGTGCGACGAACCAGCCGGGGTCAGCGACAGAGTGGCGGTGCGACCGTCCCGCCACACCAAGGGGTGCAGCGAGGATGCTTGCTGCTCGTTCCCCGCCGGGCCGGTGGCGGCGTTGGTGGCAGACGATGGAGAATGACGGGGAGGCCCGCTGACAGGAGCCGTCTAAGCGACGCGGGCGGTGAGGGCGGCCCTGCGCTCAGCGCGGGCTCGACAGGCGTCCGACATGGATGTGAAAAAGCGACGGGACGCGGATCAGCGGAAGGAAAACTTTGGCGCACCCCTTCCTGGCGTGCCAAATGTCGGGTTTCGGGTTCCAGAAAAACCCTTGAAGTTTGAACACTGGGGTGCGCACGAAGATCTCCCCCTACTAATCACGCCCTCTGCCTCACCGCGATCTCAAAGCTAAGCTCGACGAACTCACAACACAAGGGACACAAGATTTATATTGGTTCGGGCCACCGTTGTGGTGCAATACCCTACTCCAGTGTGGTGGTGGTGGATTGCCTCTCGGGCTGAGGATGAACAATACAAGGGAAGAACAACCTCCTGAGGAGAGGTGTTCTTGTGCTTGGTGAGTTTGTGTGGGTGAGGATTGCTCAAGATCCGTCCCCTCCTATTGTGGTGGCTAGTCCTATTTATAGAGGCCTTGGTCCTCTTCCCAAATATTGAGCGGGAAGGGATCCCACAACGGCCAACTCAAAAGGGGACAACTAGTACAAGCTATCTTGACTAAAGGTGGTCTTCGCCTGCCAAAGGCTCTGGTGATGACGCCGTCTTGGGCTCCACGGTGACCTCCATCCTGCCGTCCTGCTGGTCTTGGTCTTGTTGCGCCGATATGGAAACCTTTGCCTGATGCGTCGGTACTCTTCGCCTGCCCTTGCCTCCTTAGCACCAAAGAGGAAACAAGGACACTGTGCACGCTGGCGCCCGCCTGGTCTTGGTCGTCATGGCTTGCATCATTGGAACCTCGCGAGGTTTGTCTTGCCTTGATCTCTCCGCCCCTCGCGAGCCAGCCTGGTGAGGCCACTCCCGAGGAGGTCTTGTGTCATCCGCCTCGCGAGGCTTGGCCCCTCGTGAGGGTCTTGAGCGTTTGCTGGTGAAGATGGGTCGTACGGGGCCGCGAGAGGAGCCACACCGTGGGCCGCAGGCAGGCAAGTCTGGGGACCCCCGTTCCCAGAACGCCGAAACTGGCACCTCCGAGGGCGGACGGACCGGATCCAAGCCTTCGCCCAGGCCGAGGTCGAGCAGACCCAGGAGCTGGAGCGCGTCGTGTTTGTAAGTTTCCCTTATATTCTGTCTTTCTTTTTTCCGTTCCTTCTTCTTTGTGGGGGCACGCCAGTGCACCCACTGGGTGTAGCCCCCAAGATTCGGGCCAACTACGTAGCAGTTGGGTCGAATCTTAACTTGCAGCCTTGTATTGATCGTTGCTCTCTGCAGCAACTGGACTCCTACCGGGTCGGCGTCTTCAACCGGCTCCTTGAGACGCACCGGCCTCTCAAGGAACGGCTCGCCGCCAAGGAGGGGGAGCTCCGCACTGCGGCAGGTACTTTTCTTGCGCGCTCTTTTTTTAGTGGGGGCGCGCTAGCGCACCCACAGGGTGTAGCCCCCAAGATTCGGGCCAACTACATAGCAGTTGGGTTGAATCTTTAAAGTAATACTTCATTCCTGAGTTCCTTTCCTTGCATCGGCTGTTCCAGGCCGGCCTCCAGTACGACCAGCTCGTTGCCGACGCCGGGCGGCTTGGAGGCGAGGTGGAGAGGGCGAGGGTGGAGGTGACGGGAGACCGGGGGGCGCTCGACGAAGCCAGCCAGCTGTAGGAGCAGCTGGCGGGCAACAAGGGCCGTCTTGAGGCCGAGGTGGAGCGCCTTAAGGCGGAAGCCGCCAAGGTTGTGGAGGTGCAGCAGGCCCTTGCCGAGGCGGTCCAACAACGCGGCAAGCTGGCTGACGACAAGGGGCAGCTTTAGGCCGAGGTGGAGCACCTAAAGACGCTGGTGGCCACGGCGGAGGAGGCCCGGCACGGGGAGACCCGCGCCGTGAGGAGGTCATGAAGGTGGCCGAGGATAAGGACGCCGAGCTGAAGGCGGCCCTTGCCAAGGTCACTGATCTGGAGAAGATGCTCAGGGAGCGTGACCGCACCATCGCCCGGGAGCAGCGCGGTATGTTGCTCGAAGCGCAGCACCTGGAAGAGTCCTTCTCCAGTAAGTGCTTTCCTTTGGTTTTGTTGTTGCCGGGTTGGGACCCCGGCTTTTCTTCCTTAGTGGATTTATTCTGACTTGCTTTTCTTTTCGACAAGGGCCTTCCCAGAGACGCGCCAGCTGGCGAAGGACGCGGTCCGCTTTCAGCGCAACCCGCAAGGGATCGTCGGCTCTGGGACTGACACGCGGATGGCCTGGACCTTCCCGAAGATCGTGACTGCCGCCGAGGCCCGTCTGTGAGTCTTGAGCAAGCAAATGGGGTGGCTTTCTGAGGCCGGTGTGGCGATGACAGTGGCCCTTTGGCGGTGGTTGGAGGCGGGGCCGGATCGGCTCCATGACTGGCGGGTTTCCGCTACTCGTGCTGGCGTCGAGATGGCGCTCAGGTTCGCAATGTCTTGGAATCCGGACCTGTCGCTGGGCGCATTGATGGGCCAGCGAGCCGGCTCGGAGAGACAGCTGCGGGCGGAGGCCGGCCGGATTGCTGCTCGGGCCAGCTACATCGTCGGGTTCGCCTTCCACGACGACTTCCGGCCGGAGCGGGCGGAAGACGGTGGAGTCATGCCTGCTGACGACTACGGCCTGCTTCTGGACGACCCGGACGGCAGCTCTGAGGAGACGGACATCTACCGTGACGCGGACGCCGGGGAGGAGGATGATGAAGTCATATACCTAGGGTAGGGTCATGGACCTGTCCAAGATACCCTCCCCAAGGGCATCCTTAGAATAAACTGCCTTTCCAGCCGACCTGGTAGGTTTCCACTCGACAGAGTCAAAGACACTCGACCATGAAGACCCACTCGACCACCAGGAGTTCAAGAGCCACTCGGTGTCCAAACGGTCTGTAGTTAAGTAGTCTTTATGGTCATGATGACACTTTATGTAAGGCGTTACCGGTAACGCCTAGCCTTAACGTATCTTTAACCCTCCGCTATGTGGGCTGGCTGGGGTCCTGGCGCACTCTATATAAGCCACCCCCCTCCACAGGTAGAAGGGTTCGCACCCCTGTAATTCTTACGCATATAATCCAGTCGACCACCTCCGGGCTCCGAGACGTAGGGCTGTTACTTCCTCCGAGAAGGGCCTGAACTCGTAAACTCGTGCGTACCAACTACTCCATAGCTAGTACCTTGCCTCTCCATACCTACCCCATTCTCTTGTCGGACTTAGAACCACGACGGTTGGCGCCCACCGTGGGGCAGGTGTTCTAGCGATTTGTTGGAGAAGTTGGGATTCTTTCGATCGCCTACATCATGGTTTCAGTGGAGTTTTGGTGAGGGCGCGAGATCCGTCTCGGTGCGCTCACGTTCATCGCCGACGACTCCGCTTGGCTTCGGAGGCTCCCTCGGCGTCGGCGCTCCCGTCCATGAGGCAACGCACTTCAGCGTCGTCCGGCGTCCTCCTCCTGCGGCAACCGTCGACCCAGTATGGGTTGGTTCTTGTGCCGTCCTCACTCCCGATCTCCCTTGGCCATAAGCGCTCCGGTCGGTCGAGGCTTGATGGTGGGTGAGGCATGCGGTGGCTTCGCCGATCGGCCACTTCCCAAGTTGCGAAATCGAGCCCGACGAATCTCTCTGGCATGTTCGATCATCGGTGGCTCATGAGATCGCATCTCGAGTGCGATAGCAGCGATCGGGCGGCAGAGGTTCTGATGGTCGACGGACCACGCAGTCCTCCTGGATATCCCCGCACCGACGGAGGCGACGGTGGAGGTGATCCGGCGCAAGATCACGAAGAGTACCAACCCGAGCCCCTCACTTCACTGCAGAGGGAGGAACTTCGCCGCCGAAACATGGATGCTCTTCACACTCCTATCGTTGGAGAAACCCCCGAGGCTCGTGCCTTGGAGGATGCGCGCTTGGCCAACCTGGCTGAGCGCACTTGACTGGAGAACCTCCAGCGAGTTCTCGATGAGCGCACGCGACCGCGGGTTCCAGAATCCAGTCGACATCAGCTCTTTCCACAACCAACTCAGGTATATCGAACACCGATTCAGAATTTAGCAGCTGCAGCCCGTATAGCAGAATCAATTCAGCCTTCCCAGTCGGAGGTGGGTAGAGGTTTGCAACAGATCAGAGATTTACTCCGGGCAACAGGAGATCAAAACTCAGTCGTATCACGATCCGCGAACAGGATTCACAGCAGATCCGTCGCTGCGAATTCAGTCCAGTCGGCCCATAGTCCAAGATCGCCCCCGAGGCGTGAGGAACGTGGAGGCCAGCGTGATGATCAGTACAGGAATCGCGAGCCGTATGAGCACCGATTCGATCGCAATTATCGACGTCGAGTGCCCACCCCTCCCCCAATGGGTGGATCATATGCTCCTCGGCAACAAGATGACAGACGCCAGCACAGTGCTGGGCGAAGGGTTCCAGTCGACCCCAGAGAGCCAGGCTTTGATGCAAGATCCATCATCGTTCAAGGCTTGGTCGGCAGAACAGAGCTCACCGAGAAGGTCATGCCAGAGATGTTCCCTCCAGCAGCAGAGTTCATGTCTCGGGGCGAGTGTTTTAGCGGGGCCATCGAGCCGCGATGATTCCTCCCAACTTCAGGTTGGCGGCCGAGTCGATAAGTTCACGGTGAGTCAAGCGACACTTGGCTTGAGGACTACCGAGTGGCTGTTCAGATTGGCGGCGGCAGCGATGAGGTAGCTATGAAGCATTTGCCTTATGTTGGAGGGTTCGGCGAGCATGGTTGAATGAGTTAGCACCAGCAGTATTTACACTTGGGAAGATCTGGCCCAAGTGTTTGTCGGAGACATTTGAAGGACTTGCAAGCGACCAGCAGGGGTTGTGAGCTGCGATCGTGTGTACAAAAGTCGGATGAAACTTTGAGAGATTACATCCAGAGATGGATAACCTTGCACCACACAGTTGAGAATGTGTCTGATCACTAGGCGATCTGTGCTTTCAAGGAAGGTGTCAAGAACGAGAGTTGAGTTTGAAATTGATCGGACGGAGATATGACCACAGAGTCGGATGATGGAGATTGCCACCAAGTATGCTAATGGTGAAGAAGAGGATCGGCTCCGGAGTGGTAAGTACAAGTCAGCCGCTAATGAAGCCGGCGGAGGAAATTCCAGTCGGAATAAAAAGCGCAAAGCCGAGCTAGCAGCTCCCGGAGAAGCCTTGGGTGTGACCCCAGGAAAGTTCAAGGGGAAACCCAAGGGTCCGTGGAACCCCAAGAAGGTGAAAGACCAAGATGGGAATGATGTGTTGGACTTGCCATGTCACATTCACGCGAAGAAAGATGAAGAGGGTAAACTCATTTACCCAAAGCATACCACTCGACAATGTCGGCTCTTGACTCAGCAGTTCCAAGGGAAGCAACCCAAGGATAAGGAAAAGGGGTCGGATAAAGTTGAGGACAAAGAAGATAGTGATGGTGGATACCCCGGTCAATTCCACCACGATGATTTTCTTGGACGTTGAAAGCAAAAGTCGATTGAAAGTTATCAACCGAGAAGTGAACATGGTCGCTCCGGCGACGCCAAATTATCTGAAATGGTCCCAGACCGCCATCACATTCGACCAGTCTGATCACCCGACACACATTGCCACCCCTAGGAGGCAAGCGTTGGTGGTCGATCCAGTGGTCGAGGGCACTAGACTGACCAAAGTTTTGATGGATGGCGGCGTTGGTCCGACCATCTTGTATGAGAGACGTTGAAAGGATGGGCATTCCGATGTCGGACTCGGCACCGATAACATGAGTTTCCACGGAGTCATTCACGGAAAGAAGGCTGAGTCACTCGGTCAAATTGCTCTTGATGTGGTTTTGGTGATTGAAGCATTTCCGCAAAGAAAAGTTGACCTTTGAGGTCGTGGATTTCAGGCGCTTATCACGCTATTCAGGAATGCGGTATGCCCGTTCATGGCTCGACCATGTTATGTGTACCTTAAGCTGAAGATGCCCGGCCCCAAGGGCATGATCACTGTCACTGGCAATCGGAAGAAGGCGGAAGAGTGTTTCTAGAAAGGCTCTAAGATTGCTGATGCTCAGATGGCAGCGGTAGAATTGCAAGAATATTAGAAGACCGCAGATCCGAGTGATTTGTTGCGAGCCAAGAAGCCCACTACGGAGTCGGCATTTCAGTCATCCAGTGAGACGAAGCAGGTTCACATTCACCCAACCGACCCCAATGCTGCTCCGACCAACATCTCAACAACACTCGACTCCAAATAGGAAGAAGCACTCGTCCAGTTCCTCCGTGAGAACTGGGACATCTTTGCATGGAAGCTCTTGCGACATGCGGGTGTTCGAGGGCTGGCTGAGCACCGTCTGAGAGTCGACTCAAAAGTCAAACCTGTCAAAGAACATCTTCGACGGTCCACCGTCCAGAAGAGAAAGGCCATAGGCGAGGAGGTGGCTCGGCTCTTAGCAGCAGAGTTTATCCAAGAAATTTACCACTCGAGTGGCTCGCCAATGTGGTCATGGTCCCTAAGAAGGACAATTCACTGCGCATGTGCATCGACTTCAAACATATCAATCGGGCCTGCCGAAAGATCATTTTCCTCTCCCCGCATCGACCAAATAGTCGACTCGATTGCGGGATGTGGCGGTTGTCTTTTTAGACGCATATTCCGGTACCATCAGATCCGTCTGTATGGACCCGACGAGATCAAAACAGCTTTCATCACTCCATTCGGGTGCTTCTATTATGTCACCATGCCATTCGGCCTCAAGAATGTCGGAGCCACGTTCATGAGGATGATTTAGAAGTGTTTACTCACTCAAATCAGTCGGAATGTGGAAGCATACATGGATGACATTATGGTCAAATCACGGAAAGGTTTCGACCTGTTGGTGACCTTGCTGAAACATTGCCAATCTCGGGAGGTATGATATCAAGCTTAATCCATCAAAGTGCACATTCGGAGTTCACGGTGGAAAGTTACTCGGTTTTCTCGTTTCCAAACGAGGAATCGATGCTAACCCAGAAAAAGTTGGCACTATTCTCCGAATGAAATGCCCTGTGCGTGTGCACGATGTCTAGAAGCTTACTGGATGCTTGGCCGCTTTAATTCGATTCATCTCTCGCCTCGGTGAAAAGGCATTACCTCTTTACCGACTGATGAAGAAGTTAGACAAGTTCGAGTGGACTCGTGAAGCTGATGCAGCGTTTGCAGAGCTCAAAGCTCTGCTCTCCACCCAGCCGGTGCTTGCTGCTCCAATCAGCAAGGAGCCGTAGCTGCTTTACATTGCAGCCACAGGACAAGTTGTCAGTACAGTGCTTACGGTCGAGCGGGAAGAGGAAGGAAAAGCCTTCAAAGTTCAGCGCCCAGTATATTATCTTTCTGAAGTGTTAACCCCGTCGAAGCAAAGATACCCTCATTATCGAAAGCTTGTGTATGGGATTTATATGACCCGCGAAGAAGGTTGCTCATTATTTCTCGATCATTCCATTACGATCGTCGTGACGCCCCATTATCGAGATTCTGCTGTGACAGAGACGCATGGCGGTCGAGTGGCGAAATGGGCGATTGAACTTCTTCCCTTGATATCAAATTTGAGGCAAAAGCCATCAAATCCGAGCAATAGCAGATTTCATCGCCGAGTGGATTGAACAATAGTTACCGACTCAAGTTCACTCGAACCTTTGGACTATGTCCATTGATGGTTCCAAGATGCTGAATGGTTCGGTCTTTGGGGTAGTATTGGTTTCCCCGAGGAGATAAGCTCAGATATGTGCTCCAGATTCACTTCGATTCTTCCAACAATGAAGCAGAATATGAAGCATTGTTGTATGGGTTGCGTATGGCCATTTCACTCGGCGTCCGTCGCCTCATGGTCTATGGCGACTCAGATCTGGTGGTTAATCCAGTGATGAAGGAGTGGGACGTCAGAAGTCCAGCCATGACTGGCTACTGTAATGCAGTAAGAAAGCTAGAGAAGAAGTTTGAGGTGTTAGAGCTCCATCACATACCCCGACTGAAAAATCAAGTTGCTGATGATTTGGCGAAAATAGGGTCCAAGAGGGAAGCCATTCCCGGTGATGTGTTTTGGAGCACATCCGCTGCCGTCGATTCAAGAGGATCCTTTCACTGAAGAAGCTCCACAGCCAAAAAGTGCCACTGATCCGATTGAAGTTGAGGTCCCAGTGGTGGTCGACCTAATCATGGAAGTCGTGGTCATCACACCCGACTGGACATTACCGTACATCGTATACATCCTGAGGAAAGATCTCCCGGAGAACGAAGAAGAGGCTAGACAGATCGTCCATCGATCCAAGGCCTTTACTGTGATCAAGGGACAGTTATTCAGAGAAAGCGTGGTCGAGTCAGCCGAAGTGCATAACACCAAAAGAAGGTCGAGATAATCCTGATGATATCCACTCGGGGACTGTGGTCACCATCGTCCTCTCGGACCATCATGGCTAAAACATACCGGCGGGATTTTACTGGCCAAAGGCAAATGAAATGGCAAAGGAAATAGTCGACAAATGTGAAGGATGTCGGTTCTACTCAATATGTCACACAAGCCCGCCTCGGCATTGAAGACCATTCCACTCGTCGGCCTTTTGCTGTTTGGGGCTGGATATGATTGGACCGGCGAGAAGCTGGCGAGTGGTTTCACTAATTTGCTTGTGGCGATCGACAAGTTCACGAAGTGGATCGAAGCTAAACCTATCAAGAACCTTGATCGTGCCTTCTTTGTCGGTTTAAATCGAGAATTGATATTCAGATATGGAGTTCCGCACAGCATCATCACGGACAATGGGTCAAATTTCGATTCCGACAAGTTCAAAGCCTTTTAGCCTCTCGAGAACGCGAAGAGTCGACTATGCTTGATCGCTCACCCCGATCAAGCGGACAAGCGAGCGAGCAAATGGTCTAATTCTCAAAGGATGAAACCTCGTGATGCATGATCTCGAGCATGCAGCGGGAGCATGGGTTGACGAACTTCCGTCGATTCTTTGGGGATTGAGGACCACTCCTACTCGTTCATTGGGAGAACTCCATTCTTTATGGTCTATGGAGCTGAAGCAGTTCTGCGAGTGACCTGCTTCACAATGCCCCAGTGAACTCTACTCTGAAGGCTGAAGCGAGCAAGCCCGTCAAGATCGATCGACCTCCTTGAAGAGGAGAGAGATAGCCCTGATCCGCTCGACCATCTATCGATGGGACTTGCGTCGATTCCACGCCGAGAAATGTGAAGAGCCGAGCCTTTCGGAAGGAGATTTGGTCCTTCATTGGATCAAGAAACCACACAAGCTCGCTCCCACTTGGGAAGGTCCTTCATCGTCATCGAGTTCTTCACAATGGGGCTTACCATCTTTACAACGTCGAACGCCAGATCGATGAGCCTTGGGCATGGAATGCGGAGCTGCTCCGCCCCTTTTACACTTAAGAGCTCACTCGGGTGAGATGTAATAAAAGTACCTATGTAGTTTGTTTATCTAAATCATAAAGATTATAATTTTCCCAGTGATTGTTATTTATTTTTGTGAAAATTCCCACCCAGTGGGTGACTTAGCTGCGAATCCGTTTCGCCTAAGTTTGTAAAAAAAATCCTTATCGAGTGGCGAGCCAGCCTCTCACTCGGGGGTTTAGCTGCGAATCCGTTTTGCCTAAGTGTTTAAAATCCTACTGAGTGGTGAGCCAGCCTCCCACTCGGGGGCTTAGCTGCAGTCCAAGTACTCGCCTAAGTGTTTAAAAATCCTACCGAGTGGAGAGCAAACCTCCCACTCGGGGGCTTAGCTGCAGTCCAAGTACTCGCCTAAGTGTTTAAAATCCTACCGAGTGATGAGCCAGCCTGCCACTCGGGGGCTTAGCTGCAGTCCAAGTACTCGCCTAAGTATTTAATAAAATGTGCACTTTGCAAGGACGACGAGGTACAGGTCATTGTGCCTTCCCCTTCAAAGCTACGACACAAAAATCCTCCTTGGGGGCTTAGCTGCAGTCCAGTACTCGCCTAAGTTTTGAAAATCCTACAGAGTGGAGAGCAAACCTCCTACTCGGGGCTTAGCTGCAGATCCGATGCTAGCCTAAGTTTTAAAAATCCTACAGAGGAGAGCAAACCTCCCACTCGAGGGCTTAGCTGCAGTCCATGCTACGCCTAAGTTTTGAAAATCCAGCCGAGTGGAGAGCAAACCTCCCACTCGGGGCTTAACTGCAGTCCAGAACTGCGCCTAAGTTTTGAAAATCCTACAGAGTGGAGAGCAAACCTCCCACTCGGGGCTTAGCTGCAGATCCATTACTCGCCTAAGTTTGAAAATCCTACAGTGGAGAGCAAACCTCCCGCTCGGGGCTTAACTGCAGTCCAGGACTCGCCTAAGTTTGAAAACATACCGATCCGCAAGAGACTGACGAAGTGCAGGTCGATTGCTACCTTCTCCTTGAACTGCGCCACAAGTACAACATGCGCTCCATCCCGATCCGCAAGGACGACGAGGTACAGGTCGACTGCTTCTTTCTCCTGCACCTGCAAGAGCCACAAAGTGTAGGTCAACTGGATCCACCTCAGAGCTGCATCTCAAGCATTGAAACATAATCCGAGTGAAGAGCAAGGTTTACTCGAAGGCAAACAAAAGAATATTTCAACGATAAGTAAAGTTCGGATAGCATCCTAAGGATGCAGAAGTACCCAGGCCCCAAGCCTGTTAAAGTTTATCAGTTACAAAAACCACTCGGCATTCAGAGGCAAATTTAAGGTAGAGCATAGAAGTTTTTTACTCCTCAGGTGGGGGACTGGAAGGAGCCACAAACTGGTCGAGGTCGATCCCATCAGCAATCCGGGTGGCAGCGGTGATGAAAGTCTCCATGAAAGATTGGAAATCATACTTCTTGGTATTTGCGACTTTGATGGCCGCCAGCTTGTCCTCCCGCGCCTCCTTGCAGTGGACACGAACCAGAGACGGAGCAACATCAGCGCCCTTTGGCGCGAAGACTTCTTCCATTTTGTACTCGACTTGGAACCTCATTCGATCGAGTCATTAAGGACTTCGAGGTCATTACAGGCGTCGATCCGGCGGAGGGTTGAGTCGATCCGTGACACCGCAGCTTTCAGTCGAGCGAGATAGTCCACCACACCAGCAATGCGAGACTCCAGTCGGAGCACATTCATAGCGGCTTCATCCTTCACGGGAGAGTTTATGGTGTCCAGGCTTGTCTCCACTCGACTAGTCTCCTCTTCGAAGTTCTGACAGAATTCTGCAAATACAACTCAAGTTCAAGCTAATGGTTCTATGGTGAGTCAGTGATGACAAGTCAGTCGGATAAGAGGAATTACCTTCAAGCATGACGAATAGCTTCTTGGCGAGCCCTCCCATATAAACCTCCAGATCGTTCCTCCTCCCTTGATTCGCCAACCTTGTCGATCAGGCAACTTTGTCATTCTTGATCGGCTAGCCTCCTTGTTGGCGCATCGAGAGCAACCTTGAGTTTGGTATTCTCCTCTTGAGTTTTCCGGTGAGGCCAGTTTCTCTTCCATGAGCTTTGTTTTCTCCAAAGCATATATACAGGCCTCTGCAAGGTCGTGGTCTTTCTTCTTGAGCCTCCTCCGGTTTATGCGCAAAATAAAAATAAGCCCGAGTTGAGAATGGGTAGAAAGACAAAGGCAGTCGTCAAGTTCTCACCAGCCATACCTTTAAACCGTCTCTACGCCTTTTGCAAGTTCTCTGAGCAAGTTTCAAGTCAAGGTTGAGCTGGATCTGTTTGTTCTCCAATTCGGTATAGCGGGCCACGAGCTCGCAAGATTTCTCTGAAGAGTCAATCGACAAAACATCAAAGACAGGTCACTTCCGGTGACTAAAGAAAAATTGTAGCATTTCTAAGACTACGAAGCGAATCAAAACATTGACGGTAGTCTCGGGGACTACACCCGGTGGGTGCACTCAGCATGCTTACTGGTTTTACCAATCGGTTCGACCGATCGACCGAAAGAGGCAAAAGGTTATGATCCTAAAAACATAGCTAATCATCGTGATCGGTGTATAAAAAGAAGAAGTTCTTAGACTATAGTCGATTGCCCAGATCCACCATAGTCTCGGGGACTACACCCGGTGGGTGCACTCAGCGTGCCCCACGGTTCCAAAGATCCATTCGACATGGCCCGAATAGACCGAGTGAAGAAGTTCAAAGTATAAAGACTATAGTCGATTGCCCGCATGATCCACCATAGTCTCGGGGACTACACCGGTGGGTGCACTCAGCGTGCCCCACGGTTCCAAAGATCCATTCGACATGGCCCGAATAGACCGAGTGAAGAAGTTCAAAGTATAAAGACTATAGTCGACTGCCATGATCCACCATAGTCTCGGGGACTACACCAGTGGGTGCACTCAGCGTGCCCCACCATTACAAAATTCAATCGACACACCCACCCGGTGGGTGTCTGAGATCTGAATATGGAGATCTTGAGAAAGAAGAAATTTCAGGTAGCATATCCTAACGAGAACAAGCGGTGATCAACTTACTTGGACATTGCTCGAAGAGCTGAGCTTGCATCATAAGCCGCTGGCTAGCCTCCCGGACTACCTTCACTTGCTCCATCATGATCCCTTTGGCGTATGGCCTCCTTAGCAGCACTCACTTGGTCTTCGGGACGTGGTGTGTGGCGAGAAAGGAAAGGCGGGTCAGCGATCGGCAGCGAAGGCGGGCACTCGTCGATGCTTGAGCAAAGGTCACTGAAGCCAGTGGTGTCACCTCCCTCGTGAACCAGCGTTTGAGCGGTGATACAAGCTGGAGTGGCCTTGCTGGCAGGCACCCTTTTGTCCTTCCTCTTCCTAAGTGGTGTTTCATCATCGTCGTCAGGGAGATCAATGACATGAGGTGGAACTACAGGAAAGATTCAAAGGTAAAACAGAAATCAATCGACCATAAAGCAAAGCTGTTGGAAATATGCCCTAGAGGCAATAATAAAAGCATTATTATTATATTTCCTTGTTCATGATAATTGTCTTTTATTCATGCTATAAGCTGTATTATCCGGAAATCGTAATACGTGTGAATACATAGACTACAATCGTCCTAGTAAGCCTCTAGTTGACTAGCTCGTTGGTCACGAGATAGTCATGGTTTCGACTATGGACATCGGATGTCATTGACAAGCGGGATCACGTCATTAGGAGAATGGCGTGATGGACAAGACAATCCTAAGCATAGCACAAAGATCGTGTAGTTCGTTTTGCTAGAGCTTTTCCAATGTCAAGTATCTCTTCCTTAGACCGTGAGATCGTGTAACTCCGGATACCGTAGGAATGCTTTGGGTGTACCAAGCGTCCTGGCGTAACTGGGTGACTATAAAGGTGCATTACGGTATCTCCGAAAGTGTCATTGGGTTGACACGGATCGAGGCGAGGATTTGTCACTCCGTATGGCGGAGAGGTATCACTGGGCCCACTTCGGTAATGCATCATCATAATGAGCTCAAAGTGATCAAGTGTCTGGTCACGGGATCATGCATTCTGATGCGAGTAAAGTGACTTGCGATGCGAGACTAAGCGAGGTATTGGGATACCGACGATCGAGTCTCGGGCAAGTAACATACCGTCGACAAAGGGAATAGCATCGGGGTTGCTTGAACCCTCGACATCGTGGTTCATCCGATGACAACATCGAGGAGCGTGTAGGAACCAACATGGGTATCCAGATCCGCTGTTGGTTATTGACGGAGAGCGTCTCGGTCATGTCTACATGTCTCCCGAACCGTAGGGTCTACACATAAGGTTCGGTGGCGCTAGGGTTAATAGGAAGACTTGTATGTGATTACGAATGTTGTTGAGTCCGGATGAGATCCGGACGTCACGAGGAGTTCGGAATGGTCGGAGGTAAAGATTTATATATGGGAAGTCGTCAAGCGGACACGGAAAAGTTTGGGTCATATCGGTTTATGGAGGTCCACGGAAAGGTTCGGAGGACCACGGGAGGGCCACCCCTTTGGGGGCCACTTGGGCTGCGTGGGAGGCAGCCAGCCCTGGTGGGCTGGGCGCACCCCCTCCCCTTGGCCCATGCGCCTAGGGTTGAGGGAACCCTAAGGCGCCCCCTTGCTTGAGGCAAGCCCCCTCCCTTAACCGCCGCCCCCCTCTAGATGCATCTAGGGGGCGGCCCTCCTCCTTCCCCTATAAATAGAGGGGTGGAGGGAGGCTGCACACACCATTGAAGGCGCAGCCCTCCCTCCCAACACCTCTCCTCCTCCGCATAAGCTTGGCGAAGCCTGCTGGGAGAACAGTCCTCCATCGCATCACGCCGTCGTGCTGCCATTGGAGTTGTCTTCCTCAACCTCTCCTTCCTCCTTGCTGGATCAAGGCGAAGGAGGCGCCGTCGTCCCGTCGTGTGTTGAGCAGCGGAGGTGCTGTCCGTTCAGCACTTGGTCATCGGTGATCGGAATCACGTTGGGAGCGTCTTCATCATCACCACTCCCTCGAGCGCTTCCGTACTCGATCTACAAGTGGTATGTAGATGCAAACTCTCTCTCGTAACTCGTTGCTTAGATGAACTCATAGATGGATCTTGGTGAAACCGTAGAAAAATTTTAATTTTCTGCAGCGTTCCCCAACAGTGGCATCATGAGCTAGGTCTATCGTAGTTCTCTTTGCAGAGTAGAACACAATTTAGTTGTGGGCGTGGATCTTGTCAATTTACTTGCCGCTACTAGTCTTATCTTGCTTCCGCGGTATTGTGGGATGAAGCGGCCGGACCAACCTTACGTGCGCTTCGTGAGACCGGTTCCACCGACTAACATGCACTAGTTGCATAAGGTGGCTGGCGGTGTCTGTCTCTCCTACTTTAGTTGGGCGGATTCGATGAAAAGGGTCCTTATGAAGGGTAAATAGAAGTTGACAAGATCACGTTGTGGTTATTAAATAGGTAAAAAGCGTTCTTGCTAGAACCCAATTGCAGCCACGTAAAGATGCAACAACAATTAGAGGGCGTCTAACTTGTTTTTGCAGCAATTGTCATGTGATGTGATATGGCCAAGTTGTGATGAATGATGAATGACATATTGTGATGTATGAGATCATGTTCTTGTAATAGGAATCACGACTTGCATGTCGATGAGTATGACAACGGCAGGAACCATAGGAGTTGTCTTTATTTTGTATGACCTGCGTGTCATTGAAGAGCATCATGTAACTTACTTTACTTTATTGCTAAGCGCGTTAGCCATAGAAGTAGAAGTAGTCGTTGGCGTGACAACTTCATGGAGGCACAATGATGGAGATCATGATGATGGAGATCATGGTGTCATGCGGTGACAAGATGATCATGGAGCCTCGAAGATGGAGATCAATGGAGCTTTATGATATTGGCCATATCATGTCACTACTATATAATTGCATGTGATGTTTATTATGTTTATACATCTTGTTTACTTAGAGCGACGGTAGTAAATAAGATGATCCTTACAACAATTTCAAGAAGTGTTTCCCTAAGCGTGCACCGTTGCTAAAGTTAAATAAACTTCTAAGCACCACGTGATGATCGGGTGTGATGGATTCTTACGTTCACATACAGCGGGTGTAAGACAGATTTACACACGCGAAAACACTTAGGGTTTACTTGCGAGCCTAGCATGTACAGACATGGCCTCGGAACACGGAGACCGAAAGGTCGAACACGAGTCGTATAGAAGATCGATCAACATGAGAATGTTCACCGATGATGACTAGTCCGTCTCACGTGATGATCGGACCGGGCCTAGTCGACTCGGATCGTGTAACACTTAGATGACTAGAGGATGTCTAATCTGGTGGGAGTTCATTTAAATAATTTGATTAGATGAACTTAATTATCATGAACTTAGTCTAAAACTTTTGAATGATATGTCTTGTAGATCAAATGGCCAGCGCTCATGTCAACTTGAACTTCAGCGTTCCTAGAAAACCAAGCTGAAAGATGGCGGCAGCAACTATCTGGACTGGGTCCGGAACTTGAGATCATCCTCATAGCTGCCGAAACAATATGTCCTAGAAGGACCGCTAGGTGGCGCTCCGTCCCGAAGAACCAAGACATTATGAATGCTTGGCAGTCTCGTCTTGATGATTACTCCCTCGTTCGGTGCGGCATGCTTTACACTTAGAACCGGGGCTCCAAAAGCGTTTTGAGCATCACGGAGCATATGAGATGTTAGAGGAGCTGAAACTTGTTTTCCAAGCTCACGCCGGGTCGAGAGATATGACATCTCCGACAAGTTCTATAGTTGTAAGATGGAGGAAAACAGTTACATCGGTGAGCACATTACGAAGATATGCAGGTTGCACAACCGTATGACCCACTGAATATTAACCTCCACGATGAGGCGGTCATTGACAGAATCCTCGATCGCTCCCACCAAGCTACAAGAGCTTTGTGATGAACTACAACATGCGAGGGATGGTAAAGACCATTCTGAAGTGTTCTCTATCTTGAAGTCAGCGAGGTTGAAATCAAGAAAGAACATCAAGTGTTGATGGTCAATAAGACCACTAAGTTCAAGAAGGGCAAGGGCAAGAAGAACTTCAAGAAGGGCGGCAAGGAGGTTGCGCGCCCGGTAAGCAAGTTGCGGGAAGAAGTCAAAGAATGGACCCAAACCGAGGCTGAGTGCTTTTATTGCAAGGGAGGGTCCTTTGGAGCGGAACTGCCCCAAATACTTAGCGGACAAGAAGGCCGGCAACACCAAAGGTATATTTGATATACATGTAATTGATGTGTACTTTACCGATTACTCGTAGTAACTCACAGGTATTTGATACGGTGCCGTTGCTCATATTTGTAACTCACGGCGGGAGCTGCGGAATAAGCGGAGGCTGGCAAAGGGCGAGGTGACGATCTTGGCGTCGGGAATGGTTCAGTCGATGTGATGCGCCGTCGACACGCTACCTCTTCATTTACCTCGGGATTAGTTATGAACCTTAATAATTGTTATTTGGTGCCAAGTTTGAGCATGAATATTGTATCTGGATCTCGTTTAATGCGAGATGGCTACTCATTTAAATCCGAGAATAATGGTTGTTCTATTTATATGAGAGATATGTTTTATGGTCATGCTCCGATGGTCAATGGTTTATTCTTAATGAATCTCGGCGTAGTATTACACATGTTTATAGCGTGAATACCAAAAGATGTAAAGTTGATAACGATAGTCCCACATACTTGTGTACTTGCCGCCTTGGTCACATTGGTGTCAAGCGCATGAAGAAGCTCCATCTTGATGGACTTTTGGAGTCTTTAGATTATGAATCATTTGACACATGCGAACCATGCCTCATGGGCAAGATGACCAAGACTCCGTTCTCGGAACAATGGGCGAGCAACCAACTTGTTGGAAATCATACATACCGATGTGTGCGGTCCAATGGCGTTGAGGCTCATGGAGGATATCGTTATGTTCTCACTCTCACGGATGACTTGAGTAGATATGGGTATGTCTACTTGATGAAACACAAGTCTGAGACCTTTGAAAAGTTCAAGGAATTTCAGAATGAAGTAGAGAATCAACGTGACGAAAGATAAAATTCTTACGATCGGATCGTGGAGGAGAATATTTAAGTCACGAATTTGGTACACACTTAAGAAAATGTGGAATCGTTTCACAACTAACGCCGCTGGAACACCTCGGTAATAACGGTGTGTCGAGCGTCGTGTCGCACTCTATTGGATATGGTGCGGTCTATGATGTCTCTTACCGATTTACGCTATCATTTTGGGGATCGCTCTAGAGACAGCTACATTCACTTTAAATAGGGCACCGTCTAAGTCCGTTGAGGCGACACCGTATGAATTATGGTTTGGGAAGAAACCTAAGCTATCGTTTCTAAAAGTTTGGGGATCGATGCTTATGTCAAGAAACTTCAACTGAAAAGCTCGAACCCAAGTCGGAAAAATCGTCTTCATAGGATACCCTAAAGAAACCATTGGGTATACCTTCTACTTAAGATCCGAGGCAAGATCTTTGTTGCCAAAAGCGGATCCTTTACGGAAAAAGTTTCTCTCGAAAGAAGTAAGTGGGAGGAAAGTAGAACTTCGATGAAGTACTACCTCTTGAGCAGGATAGTAGTGCAGCTCGGGAAAATGTTCTGTGATGCCTACACCAACGAAGAGGAAATTCATGATGATGATCAAGGTACTTGGATCAAGTTGCTCTTGAACCTCGTGGGTCCACTAGGACACGTTCCGCACCAGTGAATGCGGCAACCCTGTCACGGAAATCATGTTGTTGAACAACGGTGAACCTTGAACTATGAAGAAGCGATGGCGGGCCCAGATTCCAACAAATGGCTAGAAGCCATGAAATCCGAGATAGAATCCATGTATGAAAACAAAGTGTGGACTTTGGTGACTTGCCCGATGATCGGCGACGATAGAAAACAAATGGATCTTTAAGAAGAAGGCGGACGCGGATGGTAATGTCACCATCTATAAAGCTCGACTTGTCGCTAAGGGTTATCGGCAAGTTCAAGGGATTGACTACGATGAGACTTTCTCTCCGTGGCGAAGCTTAAGTCCGTCCGAATCATGTTAGCAATTGCGCATACTATGATTATGAGATATGGCAGATGGGCGTCAAAACAGCGTTCCTTAACGGTTATCTTAAGGAAGAGCTGTATATGATGCAGCCGGAAGGTTTTGTCGATCCTAAGAATCTTGACAAAGTATGCAAGCTCAGCGATCCATTTATGGGCTGGTGCAAGCATCTCGGAGTTGGAACATTACGCTTTGATGAGATGATCAAAGCGTTTGGGTTTATCTTGAGACTTATGGAGAAGCCTGCGTTTACAAGAAAGTGAGTGGGAGCTCTGTAGCATTTCTCATATTATATGTAGATGACATACTTTTGATGGGAAATGATATAGAATTCTTGGACAACATTAAGGCCTACTTGAATAAGTGTTTTTCAATGAAGGACCTTGGAGAAGCTGCTTATATATTAGGCATCAAGATCTATAGAGATAGATCGAGGCGCCTCATAGGTCTTTCACAAAGCACATACCTTGATAAGATTTTGAAGAAGTTCAAAATGGATCAGTCAAGAAGGGTTCTTGCACTGTATTGCAAGGTGTGAGATTGAGCTCAGCTCAATGCCCGACCACGACAAAAGATAAAGAAGAGATGAGTGTCATCCCTATGCCTCAGCCATAGGATCTATTATGTATGCCATCTTGTGTACGGACCTGATGTAAACCTTGCCGTAAGTTTGGTAGGAAGGTACCAAAGTAATCCGGCAAGGAACAACTTGGACAGCGGTCAAGAATATCCTGAAGTACACGAAAGGACAAAGGACATGTTTCTCGTTTATGGAGGTGACGAAGAGCTCGTCGTAAAGGTTCGTCGGCGCTAAGCCGACACAGATCTGGATGACTCTAAGTCACAAACCGGATCGTGTATATGTTGAATGGTGGAGCGATGGCTGGTGCAGGCTGCAAGCGAGCGTCGTGGCGGGATCTACATGTGAAGCGGAGTACATGGCAGCCTCGGAGGCAGCGCATGAAGCAATTTGGGTGAAGGAGTTCATCACCGACCTAGAGTCATACCCAATGCGTCGGGGCCGATCAAACTCTTCTGTGACAACACTGGAGCTATTGCCCTTGCCAAGGCCCAGGTTTCACAAGAAGACCAGAGCACATCAGCGTCGCTTCAACTCCATCCGTGAAAATGTTCAGGATGGAGACATAGAAATTTGTAAAGTGCATACGGATCTGAATGTCGCGAGATCCGTTGACTAAACTTTCTTCATGGGCAAAACATGATCAACACGAGAACTCTATGGGTGTTCGATTCATCACAATGTAAACTAGATTATTGACTCTAGTGCAAGTGGGAGACTGTTGGAAATATGCCCTAGAGGCAATAATAAAAGCATTATTATTATATTTCCTTGTTCATGATAATTGTCTTTTATTCATGCTATAAGCTGTATTATCCGGAAATCGTAATACGTGTGAATACATAGACCTACAATCGTCCTAGTAAGCCTCTAGTTGACTAGCTCGTTGGTCACGAGATAGTCATGGTTTCGACTATGGACATCGGATGTCATTGACAAGCGGGATCACGTCATTAGGAGAATGGCGTGATGGACAAGACAATCCTAAGCATAGCACAAAGATCGTGTAGTTCGTTTTGCTAGAGCTTTTCCAATGTCAAGTATCTCTTCCTTAGACCGTGAGATCGTGTAACTCCGGATACCGTAGGAATGCTTTGGGTGTACCAAGCGTCCTGGCGTAAGCTGGGTGACTATAAAGGTGCATTACGGGTATCTCCGAAAGTGTCTGTTGGGTTGACACGGATCGAGGCGAGTTTGTCACTCCGTATGGCGGAGAGGTATCCTTGGGCCCACTCGGTAATGCATCATCATAATGAGCTCAAAGTGATCAAGTGTCGGTCACGGGATCATGCATTCTGATGCGAGTAAAGTGACTTGCGATGCGAGACTAAGCGAGGTATTGGGATACCGACGATCGAGTCTCGGGCAAGTAACATACCGTCGACAAAGGGAATAGAATCTGGGGTTGCTTGAACCCTCGACATCGTGGTTCATCCGATGACAACATCGAGGCGTGTAGGAACCAACATGGGTATCCAGATCCGCTGTTGGTTATTGACGGAGAGCGTCTCGGTCATGTCTACATGTCTCCCGAACCGTAGGGTCTACACATAAGGTTCGGTGGCGCTAGGGTTAATAGGAAGACTTGTATGTGATTACGAATGTTGTTGAGTCCGGATGAGATCCGGACGTCACGAGGAGTTCGGAATGGTCGGAGGTAAAGATTTATATATGGGAAGTCGTCAAGCGGACACGGAAAAGTTTGGGTCATATCGGTTTTATGGAGGTCCACGGAAGGGTTCGGAGGACCACGGGAGGAGCCACCCCTTTGGGGGCCACTTGGGCTGCGTGGGAGGCAGCCAGCCCTTAGTGGGCTGGGCGCACCTCCCTTGGCCCATGCGCCTAGGGTTGAGGGAACCCTAAGGCGCCCCCTTGGCAGGGGCAAGCCCCCTCCCTTAACCGCCGCCCCCCTCTAGATGCATCTAGGGGGCAGCCCTCCTCCTTCCCTATAAATAGAGGGGTGGAGGGAGGGCTGCACACACCATTGAAGGCGCAGCCCTCCCTCCCAACACCTCTCCTCCTCCGCATAAGCTTGGCGAAGCCTGCTGGGAGAACAGTCCTCCATCGCATCACGCCGTCGTGCTGCCATTGGAGTTGTCTTCCTCAACCTCTCCTTCCTCCTTGCTGGATCAAGGCGAAGGAGGCGCCATCGTCCGTCGTGTGTTGAGCAGCGGAGGTGCTGTCCGTTCAGCACTTGGTCATCGGTGATCGGAATCACGTTGGGAGCGTCTTCATCATCACCACTCCCTCGAGCAGCTTCCGTACTCGATCTACAAGTGGTATGTAGATGCAAACTCTCTCTCGTAACTCGTTGCTTAGATGAACTCATAGATAGATCTTGGTGAAACCGTAGAAAAATTTTAATTTTCTGTTTCCCAACACTTTCATCATTCGGGCTAGCCTTTTTCAGCGTTCCCCAACAAGAAGTTTTCGCACAAAGACACGGCGGCGAGATAGGCGGTGGAGTTGGGTGTAAAGTGATGGAGTTGTGCTCCAAAGAAGTTGAAAACCCGAAAGAAAGATTCGGTGGAAGAGAAAATCCGCGATCCACATGGGTGGCTAAGAGGGCGCACTCACCCTCTTGAGGCTGCGGCTGCCACTCTGTCCCGGAAGCCTTGTTGACCCGTGGGGATCAATCCCTCATTGGCCAGGTCGTTGAGGTCTTTAAAGGTGATGGTCGGCGGATCAATCTCCTGGACCCAACCTTGCGGCGAGGCTGGATGAGGAGATCCGCCCGGTGGGCGCTCTCCTTCGCCTTTGTCGTCGCCTTCTTCGCCCGCTCCAAGGCGCCGTGTTCTCCTTCACCATTGTCAAAGGGGCAAGCGAGCAGCAGCTGGACAGATTCTGGTAGCGGTGGATGAATCTGAGACGGAGGAGGGAAAATGAGGTGCCTTTGTTCAAAATACCTCTTGCTTGATGAAATCGCTTCCGAGTGGCTGGTGGTAGGCCGGGCAATCTGTCAAATCCATAGCGATCGCAGCGCGATCGTGGCAAAAAGGTGGCCTTGGAGATCGGCGTCCTTGCCTTATCCCATCCAGTGCAGCGGCCTTCTCCGCTTCAGCGCTTCCCGAAATCGGATCCCACTAAATCCGCTAACACGGCAGATTTCCTCCGATCCGTCGCTCAAATCTCAAGTTCATAAAGTTCACTCGACATATGTGAGAATGGATCAAAGCGACTGAAATAAAAGTTGACACCGTCCTTTGAAGGTCAGCGATCGAGTAAAACACACTTTCTTGTTGTAGCAGTCGGAAAGATTATCAACTCCTTCCTCACTCAAACCTCGATCCATTCGGGGGCTAATGATGAAGTCATATACCTAGGGTAGGGTCATGGACATGTCCAAGATACCCTCCCCAAGGGCATCCTTAGAATAAACTGCCTTTCCAGCCGACCTGGTAGGTTTCCACTCGACAGAGTCAAAGACACTAGACCATGAAGACCCACTCGACCACCAGGAGTTCAAGAGCCACTCGGTGTCCAAATGGTCTGTAGTTAAGTAGTCTTTATGGTCATGATGACACTTTATGTAAGGCGTTACCGGTAACGCCTAGCCTTAACGTATCTTTAACCCTCCGCTACGTGGGCTGGCTGGGGTCCTGGCGCACTCTATATAAGCCAGCCCCTCCACAGGTAGAAGGGTTCGCACCCTTGTAATTCATACGCATATAATCCAGTCAACCGCCTCCGGGCTCCGAGACGTAGGGCTGTTACTTCCTCCGAGAAGGGCCTGAACTCGTAAACTCATGCGTACCAACTACTCCATAGCTAGTACCTTGCCTCTCCATACCTACCCCCCATTCTACTGTCAGACTTAGAACCACGACAGAGGATACCGGCACCTCAGCGGACCCAGGAGCTGCGCGATCCGGCGACGGGAATGCCTGATTTTTTACTTAGTACAAATTTCTGTTAGGTAGCAGGTCCACCCACCCAGTGGGGGCTGACTAGGTGTAATGAACTCTGTCCTTGGGCCTGTTTCTGAATTTATGATGTATGAGCTTTGTGAATGTTTGCGCCTTTGCTTTTCATTTTTTCGAGCTATTTTCCTGCACTTTCCCCTCCTGGGCTTCTCCCCCGCGAGTCTGACGGTCGAGGCTTCGGTCCGTGACAAGGGGTTTGGCCTTTGAGAAGAGCGTGCAGTACTTAGGCTTTCGAAACATTGAGCGCGAGCGAAACACCCACTGGGCCGGCTGGTGGCAATCCGGCGGGGCCGGGTTGACGAGCAGCGGGTTGTGCGGCAACTTAAAGCGGCGGGGCCGGGTTGGGCGACCCGGCGGTATGCAGAAACTTCGTGGATGCCTGCGCTCTTGCCTTTCGTCTTTGGAGCCATTTTCTTGCAACTTTCCCCCATTGGGTCCCCCCCACCCATGGTCGGCGGCCGAGGCTCCGGTCCGTGACAAGGGGTTCGACCTTTGAGGGCGTACAATACTTAGGCTTTGAAGCGTTGGTATGGCGAAAACACCTTGGGCGGTGGCGGCAATTGGCGAGGCCGAGTTCGCGAGCAGCGGTCGTGCAACAACTTAAAGTGGCAGGGCGGGTTGGGTGACCAGCGGTTCTTGACTTAGTGTTAAGTGGCGTCTTGGTGCTTTGGTCTCATGTGCTTGCCGCCAGCGGTGATGCGATTCTGCGGCTTAGAAGCGGCGAGGCGTTGCGATCAACGTCGAGGCCGCTAAGGGAAACAGCGGGTGGCCAAGCCGGCCGACCACCGAGCCCCCGGGTAGAGCGAGTCGACCCAGTGGTCAGGTTGGTTTAAGAGGAAAGTAATGCACAAATGTAGGAAACACAATAGCTTGGTCGGGAAAGGGCAGCCCCCGAGCGTTGTTCGGGGATCCCGTAGTTTTTAGATGATTACAAAAGGCAGCGATACATACATGCATACGGTTAACTGTAAAACGGGCGGAGGAGTTCTGACTTTCACGGCCGGGTTGTTTCTTCGCCGGCGGCTTCGGGAGGGGGGAACCGGCCTTGCTTTGTCGGCTTCGTCCAGCGCCACCTGGATCTTCATGGCGGAGTCGGTGTTGGTGTACTTGTCCGTCGTCACCATGAGCGCGGCCATGGTGGCCGGCTTGGAGCGTAAGAGCTTGTGCTTGAGGAGGGTTCCATCCCGGCACCCGTTGACGAAGAACTGGATTGCTTGTACTTCGTGGACGCCCTCACAGCTATTCCGGAGCTCGGTCCAGTGCGTGAGGTACTTGCGGCCAGTTTCAGCCGGCCCTTGCAGGCACATGGCGAGCTGACTAGAGCGGCCGGGTCGCTTGTAGGTGTCGGTGAAGTTGCGCACGAAGGCTTGCTCGAAGTCGACCCATGTGTTGATGCTGCTAGTCGGTAGACTATTCAACCAGGTGCGGGCCGACCCCTTGAGCATGAGGGGCGCGTAGCGCACGGCGAGGTGGTGGTTACCGCCGGCGATGCCGATGGCGGTGGTGTAGTCGGTGAGCCAGTCCTCCGGCTTCACGGTGCCGTTGTACTTGGGGGTGTCGCGGGGGAGCGTGAACCCTTTAGTAAAGGGCTCTCCCCAGATGCGTGGTCCAAAGCACGTCGGCCCGACTGGGCCGGTCTCCTCTAGCTCCTGGGAGAGGGTGAGCCGATCGAGGCAGTGGCGAGTGTCGGTGTTGTCAATAACCGCGGAGCCCAGCAGGTGGCGGCGGCGCGCTGGGGCGGATCGACCGCAGTCGGACATCGGACGGGTTGGAGCAGAGGTCAAAGCGGCGCCCGGGCTTCGAGGCGGCTCGTCGCTAAGCGCCGGCGATCGCCGGCGGGGTTGCGCCGGGTCCGGGTGCGGCTGGAGTGCGCTTCACCGGGTGGTGAAGACGTCGTGTGCTGGTTGTCGAAGGGTCCGACGACGCGGACGGAGCCGGATCCGGCCGGCCTGGCGAGCTGGTTGAGGCGGTCCTGCTGCACGTTGGTCACAGCGATGAGGTCGTTCACCCGCTTGAGGAGATTCTGCAGCTCCTCGCCCGCGAGCTAATCCAGGCCGACCGCGCCCGCCTGGGCAGCGCGCATGTTTTGCACAGGAGTCTCGTACACGGGAGGGAGGGCACCGAAGGCGTGCCGATCGCGCCACCCCGGGTCCGCACATGGCGAGCCGGCTTGGCTCGGGCGCGGTAGGCGTGAAGCCGTAGGCGGCGTTGCGCTCCAACTGAGCGGAGTCGAGGCGATGTTGCGTGGCGACGAGCATCTCGGTGAGGTCCAGCAGGCGCTGGCGGTCCTCGTCGAGTCGCGTCCAGGCCTCGGCAATGTTGGAGGCGCCGATGTCGGTGCCGATGGGAACGCGGAGGCTCTGCATCGTGGCGCGCAGAGGGTTGGGTGAGCCGGCCCGGTCTGCTGCGGCCTTAGCTTCGGCAGCCTTCCTCGCCACGCTCGACGAGGAGGAGGCGCCGGTGTCGGTGACGAAAACCTCCATGCAGAGGTCCATTGCTCCGGCGGGAGTGCCGCCATCGATGGAGAGTGGGGAGTCGGAAAAGTTAAGTACCTCATTGGGGTACTCGTCGGCCGTAAGCGCATCGGAGATACGCAGTGCGACGAAGGAGGCGCCAAACGCGTCGATGACGTCGTCCGCCAGCGTGACGGGCTCGTCGGAGTCGGAGAAGATCCCTGTCCGAAGCATGCTCCCGGCTAGGACCTCGAGCTACCCCATGGTGGGCGCCAACTGTCGTGGTGGGGGCACGGCAGATGCCAAAGGATGGCTAAAGATGGGAGGAGGCTCGAGGGCACTGGTGGGCTCCAGAGGCGAGGTCGGCATGAGCAAGCGGGGGACGCGGGACATACCCAGGTTCAGGGCTCTCCGGAGAGATAACACCCCTAGTCCTGCCGAGTGTAGTTGATATGTAGCAGTACAGAGCTGCTCCTAGAGCTGTATGGAGGAAGAAGGAAGGCTGGCCAAGGCTTAGGCTGCTCCCTCTCCTCGGGTGTTGCTTTCTAGGTGTGTGTGTAAGTGAGTGAGTGTCTCTCGTGCGAGTCGCCCGTATGCATGAGGGCTCCTGGGGGGTTTTTAAAGGTCAACTCCCAGGGGTACAAGGGTAATGTTACAAGGCCGTAGGGCCAGGTTGTCAGTGTCCAGGAACCCGGTGCTAGGACCCGCCAGTGCAGTCTCGCCGGGTTCCCGGGCGCTGAGCCCCTTGAGCCTAGGGGCACCTTGTCGCGCCGTTTTTGTTTGATCGCCGAGGCGTGGCCGACTCAGGTCGGCTACAGTGGCGCTCCATCAGGTCATCGCTTTCCGACATCATCAGTGACGACAGGTGCAATGCTGCCACGCCGGCCACAGTCGTAGTAGGTGGGGAACCTTGTTGCCACGCCGGTGACGAGGCATGGGTGGGGCACTGTGGCTTCGGTCATCAGTTGGTGGAGACTCGTCCCATCGTACGTCCGGGATGGGACGGCCGCTGACCCTCGGCCGGGTTGGAGAACACGCCAAGGGAGGAGCTAGCCTATTGGAGAAGTATTGATGTGCCGGGTCCGGCTGCCCTGAGCTAGTTTGTTGGGGCTGAGTTGAGGAGTCCAGCCGTGTTGGAGAGTTTGACCAGGTCAAGGGACTTGGCTGGGTTGAGCGACCCGGCCAAGCGCGAGCCGGATTGAGAGGCAATGCTGGCCCCGTTGTTTTCGAAAAGGATCCGGGTTCCGTTGCCTGCCCGGGGTTCATCCCCCCGACACCCCTCACAGTTGGTGAAGGAGCCCTCCAGATCCCGTTGCACCGGGAAGGGGAAGAGGTGCAGCGTTCACTCTATTGCCTTCAGTGAGGGAGGTAATCTATTGCCGGCTGCGCTCATTCTCTTTCAACCAGCGCCTGTGCGGGAGGGCCACCGACCCCTTCTTCCTCACTGTCGTACATAGTGTGGGCAGATCCGGCCTCCCGCCGCACGCCTAGCGACATCCCGACGACCCTAAGGTATAGGTTTCTTTGAAACTGTCATTGCTCTAGCTACATGCGGATCTTTTTCGATTCTGTAGTCGAATCTAGGTTTTGGTTCAAAAAGGAAAGAAGGGTGCGGTGGGGTGGAGCATGAATCTCGGACGTGGTTCAATGAGGAAAGGAGGGAGGGAAAGTAGTATAGACTGGCTATTCAACCGCTTTGTTGGTCGAAAAGGGAAAAAAGGGGTAACCCAGTACACACATCTGTAAGGAACAGATCTCTTTGTTGACAAAGGAAAGAAACTGGGGGGTCGGGTAGTTTGTGCATGACTAGATTTGCTGCCCTCACATAGGAAAAAGGTTGAAAGAGAACAACTATGGGACCAACGCAGATATGCTTCTAGGCAACATACTCTGCATCACCCATTTATACGTGTGGACGCACATGGTGCTGGCAAGTCCCATGTCCCTTGTCCCATACAATTATTTTCTGTTGTTAATCTAAGAATGTCGCTAGTAAATTGAAGCAATGTCATTGTTAAAAGTAAATTTCATTTATAATGAATGTTATTTTAAGAGAATTTCTCTATTAATATGAATCAATGCAACCGTTTTAGAAATGCTACTGTCCTATACTTTGTATTCCATCAAGATAAGTAAGATGCTTCTTTTTGTTGCCGTTTGTTTCATCCTCCTTTATTGGTCATTAGTTGATTCCGTTTCTGCTTCCATTAAAATAGCGATATCTATTCAACTTGTTGCTATTGCGACATTTTGCTTGGCTACGCGAAACACTTTTGTTTTAAGAGTGTTTTGTACAGTTCAACTTGAATGTCACACTGATGACTTTGCTTAATTTTGGTTGAACTACACAAAAGGTGATCGGATTTCCATATATGTGTTGAGAGATTTCGTTCAAATCCTCCTCGCGACTTGTTTCAAATCTTGGCCAAGAAAGGTCAGTACCGAATTTCATCCACTTGATGGTGTAGTGTGCTTTGAGATGTTGTTCTACTTTTATTGGTATTGTTCTAGATAAATGTTGAACTGAAGCTATTGAACTCCTGTATTTTACCATTAAGTGAGCAAAAATTGTTCCAACCCACACATGATGATTGTTTATTTGTTACAACAAACTCTGCATCACCCCCTTTATAAGTAGATGAAAGCACATGGTGTTGTTGCGCCAGTCTCCCTTGGAACTGTTTATGCTTTTTCTTAATTAAGCAATGCCACTCTCAGAATTAACTACTGAACTATTGTGACACTCAAAAAAAAAGAAAATTTATTTGGTTTTCATCAAAAACTTTGTTGGTTTTGAAGAGGGCCATTTAAATTCTTCCAAAAACTTCTCTCTCAAATTTTTTTTCCTTGGCAAGGATTTTATTTTTTGTATCTTCTTCAACCCTGGTGTTTGGTTAATGAGAACCTTCCTTCTGATTTTTCCCTCCTCAAATATATTTTCTTGATAATTATTTTCTTTTTTTAAAAAAAGAAACCCTATGAGTTTTGGGGCTTCTTTCATTTTGAAATCACCCATGGTTTTACCATGCCTCTTGTGGTAAAAACCTCCCAAAACCCCTCCTCCCTCTTTGGAGCAATCTAAACTTTCTGTTCCAACAAGTCCAACCCATTTTTGGATTTATTCATTTATTTTTTCTCCCAAAACAATTATGTCCATTAATTTGAGCCTAGATGATTTACAAAGCAAGTACCTAATTCCCTTTGAGTTTTGATCTCAAACCAACCCCTCTGGATAGTCTTTAGCACCCACAACCTAGATCCATCAAGATCCACTCTTCCTCTTTTCAAAATTTTCAAAATTTAACCTCTGCAAGTTTGGACCAGATTTGTCAAATTTTGTGAAATTCATATCTTCTCTTCTCCAAAATTCTACCAAAATTCAGGCAGCCCCAGATGCAGGTGAGAGGCCACCCACCAAAAATCAGCTCAAGGAAAATTTCCCACATACCAAAATCATTTAAGTGAACACTTGGCAAGCCTTTATTCTTGTGCACTTTCGAAAGTTGAGTTTGAGAGAAGTTCGATTGTCGTTTTTCGTCAGTGTTGTCACCGATCAACAGTGCGCCTGGCGTTCGCCTGCACCTCTCCTCCTGGCGAGCACCGCCGCCCTCTTGGGCGGGTGCAGTGTAGGTGGCGGCGAGCATCGCCGGCGCCGGCAGCTTCTGGATGGCGAGCCACCGTGGCGACCAACGGAGCCAGCGCCGGCTCGCTTCGCCGTTCTGCGCTGCCTAACGCTCCTTGCCCTCCGCGTGGCCTCACGCACGCCAGCGCACCCGCAGCACCGTCGTCGTGGCTCGGCAAGCACGAGCGCGCCTCTGCCGCCCGGCAGGCCCGCGCCCCCGTTCCGTCGAACCCACCCAGCACCTAATCCGAACTTCGTTTAGCGCCTAAACGGAACGGTGGAACTCCACGTTGGCGCCTAACTCCCTAAACTCCCGACCAAGCTCTGCGCCCGTAACCATCGCGGGAGATCTCCGTTCCACGGCCACCGCCTCGGATCGCCTATAAAAGGAAGCCCCGAGCTCGTTCTCGAGCATGCACCACCACTGCACCTCACCAACACCCCGCCAGGCCACTAGGAGGACCTCGAGGTGGTCTCCTCCTCCAACTCCGGCCGCCCCGATCCGCCTCGGCTACCATCTCGATCCACTCCGGTGACACCATCCCCGACGCCCAAACCTCGTCAGTAACCTCCTCGAGCACCCAGTGAGCTAACCCAAGATTCGATTTGACCTTCGCAGCCCTCCCCGACGAGATCCCAACTCCACGCGAGCCGCCGTCCGCCGGAGCCAGGGCCGCCCTCGACATAGTGCTCGCCGACGACCACCACCACCACTCACCGACGCAGAAGGTCACGCTGAGCACGTAGGTAACGCCTGATCCCCCTGCCTCGCCGAGGATTGCCGCCGGCGACCACCGCAGCTCTCGGGCGCCGACGAGCTCTGTTTTCCCCGTTTGAAAATTCAAACCTGACGGGTGTGTAACATCCCAAAATTCTAAATTTTGGAATGTTATAATAAATAAATAGTTTTGATTGATTGATTGTTTGTTGTGTGATTTATTGTGTGAAATTGAGTGAAATTTGAAACTTTCTGAAAGATGAATGAGAGGGAATGAAATGACTTTCCCAAACTTCGACCTTGCATTTATGATCTCCATGAATTCAAATTCTTTTCATCACAAAACCCTGGAGAGAAGATGACATGACTTCTTCCATTTATTTAAATGACAAGGGGTGTTGAAAATATTTGAATTTCATTTGGAAAATATTTCCAATTCTAAAACTTTATGCAACTCAATGATTTTCACGAGAGAAGATAAAATGACTTCTTCAAATTAAATGAAATATGAGTTGGGAGTTTTAAAAGAATTAAATTCAAAGTTCTTTTGAATTTATTTCCAATTTGGAGTTATTTGAGTTTTATTCAAATTATTTTTCTCCAAAAACAAAATATATAGAAAATAGGGTAACATGATAGAAAACTCCATAGTACAGACTTCATTTATTTCTTTGATGTAGGGAAAATAAATCAGCTTTTACGCAAACAAAACTCGAACCACGAGCCACAAAGCCATATTGCATATAGTATAGTTTATCATCTGTTTTCTCTTATTGTGATCTTGCCGGTACATTCAATGTACTGACCTACATGGCTGCAACGTATCATGTTGCAGATACTTTCTTCCGATGAGTAAGAATACGGTACAGGGTTACGGTCTACACTCAACTTGCCGATGGCGTTGATGGGACTCCACACCCGACTACTTGTTTCTGCTGAGACTTATGAGGTATATATCAGTTTTACGTTAATTATACATGTGATTGCACTTTGATATATACATTGATGTCTTGTGTGTGCCAAAGACATCTTGATCGAGGATGGCACAGATACACGAGGCTTGACCGTCGAGGTCGGGTCGCTCTGAATATGGTATCGAGCACATGTTGATGTGAAAACGTGACCTAGAAATCGGAAAGCCCTTGGACAGGATATCTCAAAACTTTATTTTCAAAAGACTCTTACTTCTCATCTTTTCTGATTTTATCAAATAGACCCTCTCACCTCAAATAGTTAGAATATACCCTTTTCCTTTTGACCACATGAAGGATCAAGCTGAAGCCGCTCCAAGAAAGATATCGGACAGCTGATGACCCCTTCAAAGTAACCAGGATTTCACCATGCATTAGAAGAGTTGAAGCTGCAACAATTGAAGACTCTGAAGACTTGAAGAATTTGAAGCTCTGAAGATTTATTTGACCTTTAGAAGACCAAACCCCTGTTACACACTTACGTTAGATGCGGCGATTTGTGAGCTGTCATTTGTTTGATGTTTTCCGACAGCCACAAAGTAAAACCCGTTTCTTCAAAAACTATTGTTTGTATTGTGTGTATCCTCCCCACCTCTCTCATATCTCATCCCAAAACTTTTGGACCCGTAGATGATGAATGAAGTTGGACGGTATTCTCTGGACCGAAAACCCAGCCGGAGGCAGAGCTATGGATTCGAACATGGAGAGTCACTTGGAGCAATTTGGTTTCAAGGAAGAATGAAGTATCGTCGCTCTTGATTACTTTGAAGGAAGTGCTGCAACATGGTGGCAGATGCATCAAGCTATCTGAGGATGGAATGGAGCAAAGACTTGGGAAGAATTCAAGAAGACTCGACAAGATCTCGTCTTATCCGGAAGCACCATGATACACCAAGAAATAAACCTTGTGCCTGCAAGATTTGCGGAGATATAGGACACACCGGGAGGAACACAAGGATGGATGCCCTCATTGTGAGGAGAAACACCCAGTGAGGAATGCCCAACTAGTCGGTGACTTGTTTCTTGTGTGAAGGAACCACCCACTACCCGACTCGGTGTCACATTTACCCCATGGTGCAACAAACTATTCAAGAGCAGGAAGAAGGAATGAAAGAAGCCCTCAGAAGTTATGAAAGAACACTGTGATGAAGGAATGTGTTGAAGACCACGATGGAGAAGGCCTCAACAGATTTTACTCCAATGCACTGCTATTCATGTGGAGAAGGACATTTTCACAGATTGCACCAAGGAAAGAAAAGAGTGTCAGGATACTTCCGGCGGAAGCAATAGAGTTTGATCCACAGGGAATAGAAGGTTTGATCGAGCGAAGAAACCGGAAGAGAAAACAAACACACCCTCGAACAACCCAATTTACGCAAAGAGGGACAAGAGTCGTATTACCTGTTTTGAATGTAAGGACGTCGGGCATTATGCCAATCATTGTCTTGAAAGGAAGCAAGGAACTCAAGGAGCAGGCACCATCTTCAAGAAGCCCAAAGACTTATCGAAAGTTATGTGTTTTCATTGCAAGGAAGCAGGACATTATGCTACTAAATGTTCCTACAAGAAGGAAGCTGGAGTTGAGTAGTTGGAATTTTGATATGGATAATAAGAGTGGTAGAAACCAATTTTTTTTTCATGAGTACAATAAGTTGAGTTATGTAATGGGTGCTCAGAGATTGTAATGAATGCATGAATCAATAAAGTTAAGGTGTGATGATTTCATATGTTGAATTTTATGGGTTGTTACTCCATGAACAAAGAGTTTTGACCATTTTCGAGGATATGAGAAAAATATGGTCTATGGAAGAATTTGTGCATTTTTAGGGTGGTAGTACCCTGTGAAGAAGACTAGACTAATGGATAAGAAAATATATATTCCACAGACTGTAGTTCGAAGGAAAAAAAAAGTTGGAGTTTTGCTTTTGATATGATGGTATGAAGAAACAGAGTACTACTGGATTTAAAGGATGTGTAATATGGAACAAGAAAGTTACCACAAGGATGAGTTAAAGCTGCACTATTGTTGAAGTGGGCCATAACCCACATGCCCAAGAATTAATAAGGGTCAAGTACCCACTGGAAGAAGAAATTTTGGGAAGACTGCGATTTGATCGTGAGGCGTTTACGTAGGAGGTTACGCAAAAACCGAGAGTTGTGAAGAAGCGATAGATGTTTTGTTCAGCTTGCGAATCAATGGAATTATCCGAACTAAGTTCGTTGAGAAGAGAAATTCTGCAACGCTTGCGAGAATGCCGAGTGTTAGAAATGCGATACTCGCTAAACCTTATCTGAGGTAATGATTTGGGTGCGGAATGGATTGATCACCACACCGACTTACTCTTATTATTAACTTTGCTATATGGGATGGTAAAATCTGAGTGACGTACCTATAGTAGAGAGACGACGATCAAAACCTTGTTTAAACCTTAGAAAGGTATAGGTATATTTTCCCTTGTACACAGCAGTTGTTGCCAACCGTAGGTTATACGGTGAGGTTCAACCCAGACCCATTTTCTGCAGGGGAAACCATAAATCGTTGACCACCATGAGATACCGATATTTGTTTAGAATTGGCGCCGCACCGTCACTATGAAGACCCAGTCTCGGAATAACCTTACCAAGATGAAAGGACAAAAGAATTGAGGAAAAGGTTATGCCGCTCTTTGAAGAGCCCGGAGATGAAATTTTCCGAGATCTGGGAAGACTGACACTGTCAAGAATGAGGATGGAGTATATAAGCATGGATGGGACCGTAACGATGTTTCTAAGGGTGGTAGCACCCCAGACCCCGGAGACGATCGATGGATTTTGAAGACCCCAAACCTAACCCATTTCTTTCTAGCCTCTCCGAATCTCGAGGACGAGATTCATTTTAAGGGTGGTAGATTTGTAACATCCCAAAATTCTAAATTTTGGAATGTTATAATAAATAAATAGTTTTGATTGATTGATTGTTTGTTGTGTGATTTATTGTGTGAAATTGAGTGAAATTTGAAACTTTCTAAAAGTTGAATGAGAGGGAATGAAATGACTTTCCCAAACTTCCACCTTGCATTTATGATCTCCATGAATTCAAATTCTTTTCATCACAAAACCACGGAGAGAAGATGACATGACTTCTTCCATTTATTTAAATGACAAGGGTGTTGAAAATATTTGAATTTCATTTGGAAAATATTTCCAATTCTGAAACTTTATGCAACTCAATGATTTTCACGAGAGAAGATAAAATGACTTCTTCAAATTAAATGAAATATGAGTTGGGAGTTTTAAAAGAATTAAATTCAAAGTTCTTTTGAATTTATTTCCAATTGGAGTTATTTGAGTTTTATTCAAATTATTTTTCTCCAAAAACAAAATATATAGAAAATAGGGTAACATGATTCCCTACATCGAGAAAATTGGAGAGAAATTAATTTGAAGTCATTTTGGTATTTTAAAATGATTTTTATTGGATTTTATTGGACCGGTAGCACTGTGTGAATTATTAAAATTTGTGTGTATTTTATTTGAAGATAAAATAGTGTTCATGTTGTAGAAAATCTTTTTCTGAAAATTTTGATATATTATATGCCTATATAAAATTTTTATTTATTTCGGTTTTGTTGTCTCTGTCAAAAAAAAATTTTTGCTGCGCCCTTGGTCAAGGGCCAAGGCCCAAGGCCAAGCCAGCGGCCGGCCGGCCAAGGCCATCCACCGCACGCACCTAGGGAGCCAGGGAGCCAAGGTTTCCTATTCTTTTACAAATCCTAGTAGGATTTGATCCCGTTTCGTTATTCTGTTTATTCCAATTTGTTTCTAGATCTTTTCCTTTTGTTTCCTAATCCTAGTCTATTTCTTGTCCCCTACCCAAGCAAAGCCCTCCTCCCACTATAAATACCCAAGCACCCCCCTCCAACACATCAAACCAACACCTCTCCTCTCCTCTCCTCTCCGCTCCTCTCCAGCAAGCAGTGTAACACCACCGCCGCCGCCAAGTGCCGCTGCATCCTCGACCCTCCTGAGGTTTATATGATCTCCTCTCCACCGTCCCGTGATCTCCTTTCCTCTAGGAGCAACGCAACATCGGATCCGATCTTCTTCCCCAACTCCGACGACTACTCCGTGAGATCCACGAAATCCGTAATTCATTTTTTCAAAAATAGCAATCTTAGAAAATTCATATCTTTTAGAGTTTTTAGTATTTTGAGTGATTCCAATTGCTATGTGTCACAAATTTGCTGAAGCTTCTGTTAGTGTCTCTGGATTTCAAATTTGAGTAGTTTAAATTTGAATTTGATAAATTTTGTTCATATTAGTATTTTGGCCATAACTTGAGTTTAAAAATAGGTTTTAATTAATTCTTTTTGCTCCTGGTCTCCAGGACCTTTGTTTATCCAGTAGTATTTAGTATTTTATTTCTAGGTTAATTTAATTTAGGTTTTTAGCAAAATAGTACTGTTTTATTATTAGTTCTGTTTTAGCTTTTTCTTTATTGTTTTTATTAGTTTTAAATTATTTCTTTTTGTCACTTTTGACAAAATTAGTTGTGTTTCTGTTAGACAACAGGAGAAAATTTATTTTATTTTAAAAATTTATTTTCCTTAGTTTTGTATGAAACCTTCTATAGGTCATAGTTAGAGTTTTATAAAAGCTTTTTATTTGTTTCTTTTGCAAATAAAATTTTATGGAAAAAATACTTTCTGTTAAATTAGTTATTTTACATTTTATTTTCTGTTAATTTATTAGTTTAGTATTTTAATTGTTGTTAAGTTTTTACTTACGGCAAAACTATATTAGATGTTTGTAGCAAAGTCATAGATCTTCGTTAGTAGTTTTTCTTTGTAGTTTTATTTGAAGTTTCTTTTGATTTTGTTTGAGTTTTATTATCGATTTTCCTTGCTGTTTTGATTGTTATTTCGAGTGCTAAAATTGTTTGCTAGGATGTTTGCTTATGTGAATGCTATGTTTAACTATATAGATTTTCAACGGAGTGACGATTAGTTCTACCAAGTCATTTTCTGACAGCGTTGTTATCTTCATCAAGTATTACGAGGCAAGTTCACTTTGACCATGCTTTCATACCTATGTTTTATTGCATTTAGTAGCATCTTTGCAACAACCCTCCAGTAGTGATATTGAATCCTTGTAGTTGAGTAGTATGCATGAGGTAGGAACCCATCACCCTGTTACCAAGCCCGGGACGTTATTTATTTTAATGCTACGCTATTGTAGACGGGGTTGGTATGAGTGCTTTCGGGAGTGGTGTGAGAATGGAGGATCTCGTCAATGACGACAACTCCATGATGGAATCTGCAAGGACTGCATCTTCAAGGCCTCAAGACTTCAAGACTCGAGACAAGAATTCAATACACACTCACTGGGTGAAGGATGGTTGTGGGCACCTGGAGAAACCGGTGGTTGGCGGGATGCATGGAGAAGCGCCATGACATCTTGCGGAAAGCTTCACCCAGACTCAAAGAGACGGAAGAATACTTCATGCCCGGAAGCTTACATGCAACCGCAAGTCACTATGGGCTCGCTTGGTTGACCTTAGTTGTGACTCTGGTGGGGCGATGCTACGGATGTAGAACTACGGTAGGATTGGATGAGCACCGGACGGTGGTCGAGGAACTCTTGGAAGACCATGTTTGATCGTCTTGTTCTCAAACACCTCGAAGTGCGAGAACGTAAAAGAGGATCGAATCTTGCGGGTAGAGTGTACAAACCTCTGCGAGGGTTAAAACCTAATCGATTAGCCGTGTCCCGATTCACGGACAATTTGAGCATCTGGACTGGATCTATCTCGGAACTCTCAACACGGATGATAACTTAATTGTGGGCAACTTATGATGAATTTGGGCTATGAGACATCGGTTGGCGGAACCATGTCATGATAGAAAACTCCATAGTACAGACTTCATTTATTTCTTTGATGTAGGAAAATAAATCAGCTTTTACATAAACAAAACTCAGACCACGAGCCACAAAGCCATATTGCATATAGTATAGTTTATCATCTGTTTTCTCTTATTGTGATCTTGCGGTACATTCAATGTCTTGACCTACATGGCTGCAACGTATCATGTTGCGTATACTTTCTTCCGATGAGTAAGAATATGAGTGCAGGTTACGGTCTACACTCAACTTGCCGATGGCGTTGATGGGACTCCACACCCGACTACTTGTTTCGCTGAGACTTATGAGGTATATATCAGTTTCGTTAATTATACATGTGATTGCACTTTGATATATACATTGATGTCTTGTGTGTGCCAACATCTTGATCCGAGGATGGCACAGATATACGAGGCTTGACCGTCTGAGGTCGGATCGCTACAGGGTGGGACCCGCCCGTCAGCCTCTCTGTTCTTTTTTTCGAACCGTTTTCTGAAAACGTATTCAGGCAAATACGCTTTCAGTCTGAAACGTTTTTCTGGTCTTTTCTGTTCAGCCCCCGAGAAGTTTTTGTTTCATTACAGAAAGGTCCTGATTAAAACCCTTATAACTTTTAAACAGAAAAGGATTTTTGATTGATTCTTTTTCTGTCCTCTTTCAAATTTTGTATAGGTTTTTATCAGATTTATTTGAAAAAATATTTGGAATATTTTTGTGCACCTCACGGTATTTACGATAGTGCGTGTATTTATGTATACCGTAGATACCGGAGGAGGTGACGGAACCGCAAACTTCACCGAGCTAGGCTCCGACTACTCCGAACCAGGCAAGCATGTTTGAACTTTTGATATGATGAGTGTCTTTGGCATATTTGTATTAAGTAGTTCCATGGCATGTTTATGAGCATCTCGATGAGGGTTATATTAAATGCAAAGTTGAGGCAAGTGAGTTTCGAAAATCCATAAGTTGTTGGATATGAGTTTGCATGGCCATGAGATGGCATGAGAATGGGTAAGATGGCGGTGTTGTAGCATGCCAGTTTTATGCCAGACCATTTGACCCAGTGCCAACATGAATCAATCCAGTTCCCGCCTGTTTTCCCTTTCCGTACTACCACATGTTTTCCGCAAGGGATATGGCTTAGTAAGTTGCAAACCGCTTTCCTTGTACACACCAAATCGAGAGGCTGGGATGAGGGTTCCATGTCCCTGGATTAAAGCCTATCATCCGGTCAGGGGGCATGGGTGTTTCTGGTTGGGACCGAGAGGGGGGCACCCCTTAGAGCGCGCGTATATAAATTTGATCCCATGCTATTCGAGACTGTGATCTCCCCGCCTCAAAGTTTTTCTTGAACGCTCTCTAGGGTGATTACTGGCATCGTGAGGTGGGATGGGTGTGTACTGGTTAGATGTGTTTCTTCGAAATACGATGTGGAACTAGTCCTTCGTGACTACGAAATCCGTTGGCTGTGGGTAATTTAGTACAAACTCTGCAGAGTCAAAAATCCTTGAAATCATCTTATCCATGTCCAAGTACTGTATTCATCTTATCTTGTCAAGTGTCAGTCTCGGTGACAGAAACTCCGGAGGACCACATGAGTGATAAGTCCGGTTAAATGTTTATTCCTATGGATGGACTAACCCGTTTATTATCACGTGTTGAATATTTTTTTCTATGAGCATTATTCTTGCAAGTTTAACAGATATGAATAATGAATTTAAGCCCTTTCTGCGATGTCGCTCAGACGTCCGACTGTGGCACACTTGTTATTTACTTGATATAAGCCCTTTCTGCGATGTCGCTCAGACGTCTGACTGTGGCACACTTGTTATTTACTTTGATATAAGCCCTTTTTGCGATGTCGCTCGAGACGTCCGATATGTACGCTTGTTATTTTACCTTGGATATAAGCCCTTTCTGCGATGTCGCTCGGGCGTCCGATGTACGCTTGTTATTTTACCTTGGATATAAGCCCATTCTGCGATGTCGCTCGAGACGTCCGATCGTGTACGCATATTATTTACTTTCAATATAAGCCCTTTATGTGATGTCGCTCCGACGTCCGACTGTGGAACGTATGTCTATTACTTTCAATGTAAGCCCTTTATGTGGTGTCGCTTAGGCGCCCGATCGCTGACATGATTTATTTATTTGTTCACCCTTGAGGCGCCGCCGGACACCCGATCGGTTTTCGATTATTTTGTGGATTTCGGAGGACTACCTTTGACTTCCTTTTACTAAATAATGTCGTGCAAGTTCATCTTTTGAATCGCATTACTAATTGCTCATGACGCATTCATGCATGCATTTGTTATATCTTATGTCCGAACTGTCTTGCGAGTACTTTCAAAGTACTCACACGGCTTGTTGATTTGGCGGATTACGTGAAGGCGATCTCATGGACGAAGAGTTCAATAGCGAGTCCGGCGCCTAGAGGAGTCCCAATCAGTCTCGTGCGACCCTGGATTTGGTCAGCATGTTATATCCGCTTCCGCTACCCAAATAAATTCATCGAGCCTCACCTCGGCCTCGATGAGCTGCCGCTTAGGAGTCATATTATCCACTCCTTGTGTTATTCCACAACCACTTTTATCTCGAGTCAGTAGTATGCCACCACACCTTTGTGTCATATCCGCCATTATGCATAATTATTGGCGTGCTTGTAATAAATTGTTGAGCACCCCCAGCTCGACCCTGTAATATATCTTAATGCTACTGGCTTACTGTATCAAGATTTTGTCTACCAGTCAGGAGGATTTTCCTCATACTGGACTCAAAAGGTCGGTTTCTCAATAAGCATTTTATTGAAATACCGGTCGTGACAACTGTTTTAAGAGAATTTCTCTCTTAATATGTATCAATGCAACCGTTTTAGAAATGCTACTGTCCTACTTTGTTTTCCATCAAGATAAGTTAGATGCTTCTTTTTGTGGTCGTATGTTTCATCCTCCTTTACTGGCCAGTAAATGTTTCCTTTTTGCCTCTGTTAAAATAGGGATATCTATTCAACTTGTTGCTATAGCGAACTTAAATGTCACACCGGCAACTTCGCTTGATTTCAGTGCAACTGCACAAAACGAGATTGGATTTCCTATTCGTGTTGTTAGATTTGTATTTTATCTTTTTCGTCTCATGAAAGGTCAGTACAGGCCTTCAGCCACATGATTGTGCAGTGTGCTTTGAGATGTTGTGCTACTTGTATTGGTACTATTTTAAATAAATGTTGAATTGAAGCTATTGTATTGCTGTCTTTTCCCATTTAGTAGTGAACAAAAATGGGACCAACCCAGACATGATGCGTGTTGCTTTGTTACAACAAACTCTGCATCAACCCCTTTATAAGTAGATGGAAGCACATGGGGTTGTTACACCCACTCTCCCCTGGAACTGTTTATGCTTTTTGTTAATCTAATGCCATTGGTAAAATTAAGCAATGCCACTCTCAGAATTAACTACTGAATCTTAGTTCAAAACTGCAACACTTGTTAGGGATTGGCGGGAGTACCATTTTTGTGGCCGCATGTTTCATCCTCCTTTATTGGCCAGTAATTGATTCCTTTTTTGCCTCTATTAAAACAGGGATATCTATTCAACTTGTTTCTATTGTGACATTTTGCTTCACTACGTGAAACACTTTTGTTTTAAGAGTGTTTTCTGCAGTTAAACTAGAATGTCACACCGACAACTTTGCTTAATTTTGGTGGAACATGACGAAAGGAGATCGGATTTCCATATATGTGTTGGGATTTCTTTCAAGTCCTCCTCGCGAGTTGTTTCAAATCTTGGTCAACAAAGGTCAGTACCGACTTTCATCCACATGATGCTGCAGTGTGCTTTGAGATGTTGTGCTACTTGTATTGGTACTGTTTTGGATAAATGTTGAATTGAAGCTATTGAACTGATGTCTTTTACATTAAGTGAGCAAAAATTGTTCCAACCATGACATCATGCTTGTTTCTTTGTTACAACAAAACTCTGCATCACCCCCTTTGTAAGTAGATGGAAGCACATGGTGTTGTTGCACCCACTCCCCTTGGAATTGTTTATGCTTTTTGTTAATCTAATGCCGCTGGTAAAATTAATCAATGCCACTCTTAGAATTAACAACTGAATCTTAGTTCAAAACTACAACACTTGTTAGGGATCGATGGGAGTACCATTTCTGTTAGGGATCGGCCGGAGTACATGTTTAAGAAATGTATTGTTCAGATAATGTCTCTGTTATTATATATCAGTTACAGTGTTTTACAAATGGTACTATCCTGCTTTGTAGTTTTTTGTACATGTTTAACCAAGTTATTGTTAAGATAATGTCTCTGTTAAAATGAATCAGTCGCATTGTTTTAGGAATAGTACTTTTCTGCTTTGTCGTTCTTTATACATGTTGAAACAAGGCATTGTCAAGATAATGTCTCAGTTAATATGAATGAATCACACTGATTGAGAATTGCTACTCTCCCGCTTTCTTTCCCATTAAGATAAGGTAGATTGGTAGATGTTTTTCTTCTGGGAGTACAAGTCATCAACCGTTATTTCTCAGTAATTGTTTCCCTTATACCTATTGTTGCTTACAGGGATATCAATATTAAAGCTCGGTTTTATTTTGACTTTGATTTTAATTGAACTACACAAAAGGAGCCAATGTGTCTATTGGATGTTGGGTTCCGGCAGACCCTTAAGGTTCGAACTCTGGGGTGCGCACGAAGATCTCTCCCCTACCGATCTACGTCCGATCGCCTCGTGAGATCTAAGCTAAAGACGGTGAACAATACAAGGGACACAAGATTTATACTTGTTCGGGCCATCGTTGTGGTGTAATACCCTACTCCAGTGTGTGGTGTGGTGGATTGCCTCAGGGGCTGATGATGAACAGTACAGGGGAAGAACAGCCTCGCGAGAGGTGTTCTTGAGCTGGTGCCATGAACTGCTTGGGTGAGTTCGATCGCCTCTCTCTCTGGCTAGGATTCTCTCTCCCCTCCTCTACGGTGGTGGCTAGCTCTATTTATAGAGGCCCTGGTCCTCTTCCCAAATATTGAGCGCGAAGGGCACCAACAACGGCCATTTCGAAGGGGAACATCTAGTACAAGTTATCCTGACTAAAGTCGGTCTTCGGCTGCCAAAAGCGCTGCCATGACGCCGTCTTGGGCTCCACGGTGACCTCCATCCTGCCGCTCCGCTGGTCTTGGTCTCGTTGCACTGAAATGGCAACCTTTTCCTGATGCCTCGGTACTCCACGTCTGAGCTTGCCCCCTTTGCACCAAAGAGGAAACAAGGACACTGCCCGGGCCGGTGCCCGCCTGGCGCCTGCCTGGTCTCGATCGTCATGGCTTGCGTCACGAGCACCTCGTGAGGTACCCTGCCTTGATCTCTCCGCCTCCTCGCGAGCCTGCCTAGTGAGGCCATCCCCGAGGAAGCCTTGCGCCATCCACCCCGCGAGGCTTGGCCCCTCGCGAGGGTCTTGAGTCTTGTGCTGATGAAGATGGCTGCGCTGGGCCACCACTTGAGCCATGCCGCACGTCGTAGGCAGGCAAGTCTGGGGACCCCCGTTCCCAGAATGCCGACAGTAGCCCCCGGGCCCAAGGCGCGCTCGGACTTGTCTTAGAGGAGAAGCGAAGGGGCAAGTGCAGAGCGCCGCGGGCCCATCAGCCTGTGACCTTGGGCGGCGCATGGCGGTTGATTGGACGTGGGCGTCTCCGCTCCCCCATGATGCCTCGGCAACTGCTCGAATGACAAAAGGCTGGCCCGGGGTTAGCCTTACCCTCATTACTCTCGCTCTCCTTGCTCCAGATCCCCTTCCTTGCTCTTCGCCCTCCTGCTTCCAAAATCTCCAGATCTGCCGCATCCTTTCTCCCGGGCGAGCAATGACACCCCGCCAGACCCTGGCTTGGGCCGCATCGGCCTGGTACTCGCCGGCTCTGGTCTCACCCAAAGTGACGGAGAAGAACCTCGCCCTCACGCGCCAGATGGCGGCGTTGCAGATCAACGAGATGGGGGAGACCGCACTCCGGTTTGGCTCTGCCCGACCGGAGGACAAAGGGAGCACCTTCTACCCCCTCTTCATGAGCGTCGTTGTCGCTGGTCTGGTTCCTCCTTTCTCTGAGTTCTTCCTCGTCGTCCTTCGTCAGTATCAGTTGCATGCTCTGCATATCCACCCAAACTCCATCCTTCTCCTGTCGATCTTCGCCTACTACTGTGCGGCGCACGTCAGGGTGGTGCCCTCCGTGGCCTTGCTGTGCCACTTCTTCTCCCTCCGGGTCTCCGGCGGTAATATCTCGGCGTGCGTGAGCTTTGTCGTGTACTCCAAGTCCAATGCCATCTCGAAGGCCGGGAAAAGGGCCGAGGGCTTCCGGAGCAAGTGGGTCATGGTGGACGCCAAGTGCCACAACCCCCCGCTGGAGCTGCCCACAAAGCAGCCTGAGGCCGTCGAGGCGTGGTCCCGCGCGAAGCTTGATGATCGGCGGGCGAAGCTGGTGCTGGAGAAGATGAACGCCGACCTGAGGCTGAGCAGTCTGAGGGCGGCAAAGCTGACCGGGGCCTCGCTCTTGAGGGAGTTCCTGTCGCACTGGGTGGCCCCTCTTCAGGCGCACTCGTGCCCGCTATGGAGGCTCGCGGATGCTGATGTTGTTCTCAGTCTAAGCTTGGACGCCCTGAACAACGAGGATCTGGCCGCGGCACTACGCTTCTTGGTTGGAGAGGAAGTGGCAGGCCCGATGGATGCTCCGGTCTCTTTGTTCCTTCATGATGACTGGAAGCTGGTGGTGGACACCATGCCCACCTTCGACGGGGTGGGGCTGGTGCCGGCCGAGGATCCTGAGGCCCAGGCGGCGACGACGACGTTGAACTTGTCCTCTGGTGACTCCAGCGGGGGAGAGGAGGAAGATGATGACGAGGACGAGGAGCGCGACTCGGAGGCGACCTTGAGGATGGGGAGACTTCCCCTGGCGCAGAGTCCAGCGCCCTCCGCTCCATGCTGGCAGCAGCGAGGCGGTGCAGGCGAGAGGGAGAGGACGCGCCTCTGGTCCCGAGGAAGGACAGGTCCGGGCTGATCTCCCGAGGGTCTACACCGGCCCTCGCATCTGTCGAAGTCAGCTCTAGCCCTTGGTCGCCTTCCCACATGGCTGGGCCTTAGAGGCTGAGCCCATAAGAGGCTTTCAGCCTTCAAGCTTGGCCGGAGTCTGTGGGATCCCGCGGTAGTCAATCAGTAAGTGTTCGAATTCCGCCTCGTTCCTATCTTTTGCTGTCAAGGCCTAACATCTTTTATTGGGTAGGCTGCTACCCGCGGCGAAGAGGCTAAAAGGGGATGCGGCGACCCCGCCTGGGATGGGCTCCTCAGCCGCAGCCGCACCTTCACTTGCGGGAAAGGGAGGTAGCAGGGCCCGCACATCCCCTGCCCGGTCATCCTCGTGAGCCAACAGGGGCGCTCCGGCAAGGAGTCGGCCACCGTGGCCCCGCTGACTCTGGAAGTGCTTGCGCTTGGTACTGTCGCCGAAGTGGCCAAGGCTCAGGAGGTCCCTTCCTCCCAAGCTTTGATCATGCTGCCGTCTTCTCCTCCTACTCCGCCGGCTCCCGTCTCCTCTGCTTCCTCTGTTGCCTTGGACCGTGCCGCCGACGAACTGAGTCGGCTGCGAGAGGATCTCCGGAGCGTGGACCCTCGCCTGGTGCCCGGGCGCCTGGAGTTGGTCTCTAGCTGGGCTTGTTCTGACGCCTCGTTCGAGCGGCACTGAGCCAGGCTGTGACGGCTTCCGAGGAGGGGAAGCAGGCCACCTCCCAGGCCATGGCCACTCGCGACGCGGCGTTGAAGGACGCCTCAACTTCCAAGGGCCACTGCAAGACGCTGGAGGGCGAATTACATGGGCTGCATGATGAGCTCGCCAAGGAGATTCGCGACCGCCAGGTGAGGGAGGAGGAGATGAGGTCTCGGGAGGCTGCTGTCAAGGACCGTGACGCTAAACTCTTGACCGACCGCGACCGGCTGAAGACGCTGGAGCAGGCACTGAAGACGGAGAGGATCGAACTGGACGCCGAGGCGAAGGTCTTGGCCGAGGATCGCGCGGCCTTCAAGCACTACGAGGAGTGGGCTGGCGTAGCGCTGAAGACGCTGTATGACGGGGGCCTGAAGAAACTGCTGGCTGGAGCCAAGGAAGGCCCCGCCAAGCTGGTTCCCTTTCTTGTCGAGGCGCTTGAGGAACTCGTGATCGGCATCGGCCCCATGATCGAAGTTGAAGCTCGCGGCCTTTCCTCCGCAGCGCTGACGCGGATCCTCAGCCACGTCTACCTCCGCAACCCCGACAACAACCTTGACGACCTGCTGGAGCCGGTGGACGCCAGGCGCTCTGCCGCCGCTGCCGAAGTCGTCAAGGGCCGAGCGGAGGCCTTGCTGGCAAAGTTCCGTGCCTTCAACACCGTGCCCAAGCGAGGCACCGCCGGCTCCACAGCTCCAGGGAATGGAGCTGACAAGCGCGACTCCACCATGAGCAGCGGCACGGCCCAGGGGTGATCTTCTCACGACCTCTTCCTGCTTTGACTCCTGCAACATGCACCATGCCTCGTGGAGGCGTTTAAATTCGTGTCTGGTACTGTGAAGACAAACTATGGTCTGTAATATTTGCTTCTGGATTTGCTAGATTTTGTGATTTCCTTCTTGTTTGCTTGTGTTCTACATCGGCAGGGCCCGGCCTCGCGCATATCTCAGCCGCCGTTAACCCCGACCGGATCACCAGGATGGGACTAAGGAGTGAGGGGCTACGTGGAAAGTTAGGCTCCTGAATCGCGATGCTCAGGAGTCCCCCTTGATGCTCAAACAACAAATAGGGAGGGGATGGAGGAGAGGATTGGTCGTTCTACGTCGGCAGGGCCCGACCCCGTGCATACCTCAGCCGCCATTAGCCTTTCGGAACTAAGGAGTGAGGGGCTACGTGACCAATTAGGCTCCTGAGTCGCTATGCTCAGGAGTCCCCCTTGACGCTCAAACAAGTCTTCATAACTTGGCTCCGCCCGGGGAGGGACGCGCGACGACCAGGTCCGAGGGACCTGGCTGGGTGGAATGTGCGTAGCCCCCGTGTCCAGCCCCCTCGCGCAGCACTCCCGAGGGGAGGCTTTGAGAGGGTGCCAGACACTGAGCTCCGGGCTCCCTGAGGTTGATACAGCCGTGGGCTGCCCTCAGTTGTTTATCACCAGCGCGGAGCATAGTGCTTCCGTATGTGTACGGGCTGTTGGAAATATGCTCTAGAGGCAATAATAAATTAGTTATTATTATTATATTTCCTTTTTCATGATAATCGTTTATTATCCATGCTATAATTGTTTTGATAGGAAACTCAGATACATGTGTGGGTACATAGACAACACCATGTCCCTAGTAAGCCTCTAGTTGACTAGCTCGTTGATCAATAGATGGTTACGGTTTCCTGACCATGGACATTGGATGTCGTTGATAATGGGATCACATCATTAGGAGAATGATGTGATGGACAAGACAATCCTAAGCCTAGCACAAAGATCATGTAGTTAAGTATGCTAAAGCTTTTCTAATGTCAAGTATCATTTCCTTAGACCATGAGATTGTGCAACTCCGGTTCTTGTAGGAATGCTTTGGGTGTGCCAAGCGTCACAACGTGCTGGGTGGCCATAAAGGTGCACTACGGTATCTCCGAAAGTGTCATTGGGTTGGCACGAATCGAGGCTGAGATTTGTCACTCCGTGATGACGTAGAGGTATCTCTGGGCCTACTCGGTAATGCATCATCATAATGAGCTCAATGTGACTAAGTAGTTAGTCACGGGATCATGCATTATGAGGCGAGTAGAGTGACTTGCGATAGCAGATTGAGCGAGGTATTGGGATACCGATGATCGAATCTCGGGCAAGTAACATACCAATTGACAAAGGGAATTGCATACGGGATTGCTTGAATCCTTGACATCGTGGTTCATCCGATGAGATCATCGTGGAACATGTGGGAGCCAACATGGGTATCCAGATCCGCTGTTGGTTATTAACCGGAGAACATCTCGGTCATGTTTGCATGGTTCCCGAACCCGTAGGGTCTACGATTAAGGTTCATTGGCGCTAGAGTTGTTATGGGAAATAGTATGTGGTTACGAAGGTTGTTGAGTCCGGATGAGACCCGAACATGACGAGGAGCTCCGGAATGGTCCGGAGGTGAAGATCGTATATTGGACGAAGGGTATTGGAGTCGGGAATTGTTCCGGGGTACGGTGATGACCAGCGTGTCGAAAGGGGTTTGGAGGCCCGACAAGCGTTCGGGGGCCTTATGGGCCAAGGGAAGAGGGCACATCAACCCACTAAGGGGATGAGCGCCCTCCACCCCATCTCACGTAACCAGGAGAGGTGGGGCGCCACCCCTAGGGCAGCCGCCCCTCCCGGCTTGGGGGCAAGTTTCCTAGGGGTGGGGCGCCCAAACCCATCTAGGGTTTCCCACAGGTCGCCGCTCCTCCCTAGGGAACCCTAGGCGCCTCCCTCCTCCCTTCCCCTATATATAGTGAGGGAGAGAGAGGCAGCCGCACCCTTCCTGGCGCAGCCCTCTCCCTCCTCCAACACCTCCTCCTCCTCCGTAGTGCTTGGCGAAGCCCTACCGGAGAACCACGAGCTCCATCACCACCATGCCGTCGTGCTGCTGGAGTTTTCCCTCAACTTATCCTCTCCCCTTGCTAGATCAAGAAGGAGGAGACGTCCCCGGGCTGTACGTGTGTTGAACACGGAGGCACCGTCCGTTCGGCGCTTAGATCGGAATCGACCGCGATCTGAATCGCTGCGTGTACGACTCCACCAACCGCGTTCTTGTAACGCTTCCGCATTGCGATCTTCAAGGGTATGAAGATGCACTCCCCTCTCTATCTCATTGCTAGTCTCTCCATAGATTGATCTTGGTGATGCGTAGAAAATTTTGAATTTCTGCTACGTTCCCCAACAGTGGCATCATGAGCTAGGTCTATGCATAGTTTCTATGCACGAGTAGAACACAAGTTGTTGTGGGCGTTGATTTTGTTCAATATGCTTACCATTACTAGTCCAATCTTGTTTTGATGGTATTGTGGGATGAAGCGGCCCGGACCAACCTTACACGTACACTTCGTGAGACAGGTTCCACCGGTAGCGTGCACTTGTTGCATAAGGTGGCTAGCGGGTGCCAGTCTCTCCCACTTTAGTCGGATCAGATTCGATGAAAAGGGTCCTTATGAAGGGTAAATAGCAATTTACATATCACGTTGTGGTTTTTGCGTAGGTAAGAAATGTTCTTGCTAGAAACCCATAGCAGCCACGTAAAACATGCAAACAACAATTAGAGGACGTCTAACTTGTTTTTGTAGGGTATGCTATGTGATGTGATATAGCCAAAAGAATGTGATGAATGATATGTGATGTATGAGATTGATCATGTTCTTGTAATAGGAATCACGACTTGCATGTCGATGAGTATGACAACCGGCAGGAGCCATAGGAGTTGTCTTAATTTATTATATGACCTGCGTGTCAATGAACAATGCCATGTAATTACTTTACTTTATTGCTAAACCATTAGCCATAGTAGTAGAAGTAATAGTTGGCGAGACAACTTCATGGAGACACGATGATGGAGATCATGATGATGGATATCATGGTGTCATGCCGATGTCGATGATGATCATGGAGCCCCGAAGATGGAGATCAAAAGGAGCAAAATGATATTGGCCATATCATGTCACTTTTTGATTGCATGTGATGTTTATCATGTTTTTGCATCTTATTTTGCTAGAATGACGGTAGTAAATAAGATGATCCCTCATAATAATTTCAAGAAAAGTGTTCCCCCTAACTGTGCACCATTGCGGAGGTTCGTTGTTTTGAAGCACCACGTGATGATCGGGTGTGATAGATTCTAACGTTCACATACAATGGGTGTAAGCCAGATTTACACACGCAAAATTCTTAGGTTGACTTGACGAGCCTAGCATGTACAGACATGGCCTCGGAACACAAGAGACCGAAAGGTCGAGCATGACTCGTATGGTAGATACGATCAACATGAAGATGTTCACCGATGATGACTAGTCCGTCTCACGTGATGATCGGACACGGCCTAGTTGACTCGGATCATGTAATCACTTAGATGACTAGAGGGATGTCTATCTGAGTGGGAGTTCATAAGATGAATTTAATTATCCTGAACATAGTCAAAAAGGTTTTTGCAAATTATGTCATAGCTCTCGCTTTAGTTCTACTGTTTTAGATATGTTCCTAGAGAAAATTTAGTTGAAAGTTGATAGTAGCAATTATGCGGACTAGGTCCGTAAACTGAGGATTGTCCTCGTTGCTTCGAAGAAGGCTTATGTCCTTAATGCACCGCTCGTTATGCTCAACCTCGAACGTCGTCTATGGATGTTGCGAACATCTGACATACACGTTTTGATAACTACGTGATAGTTCAGTAATGTTAAACGGTTTAGAGTTGATGCACCGAAGACGATTTCAAAACGTCGCGAAACATATGAGATGTTTCGAGGGCTGAAATTGGGATTTCAGGCTCGTGCCCACGTCAAGAGGTATAAGACCTCCGACGAGTCTCTTAGCCTGCAAACTAAGGGAGAAAAGCTCAATCGTTGAGCTTGTGCTCAGATTGTCTGAGTACCACAATCACTTGAATCGAGTGGGAGTTAATCTTCCAGATGAGATAGTGATGTTTCTCCAAAGTCATTGCCACCAAGCCGCTAAGAGCTTCATGATGAACTATAACATATCAGGGATAGATATGATGATCCTTGAAATATTCGCGATGTTTGACACCGCGAAAGTAGAAATCAAGAAGGAGCATCAATTGTTGATGGTTAGTGAAACCACTAGTTTCAAGAAGGGCAAGGCCAAGAAGGAATACTTCTTGAAACGGCAAATCAACTGCTGCTCTAGTGGAGAAACCCAAGGTTGAACCCAAACCCGAGACTGAGTGCTTCTGTAATAAGGGGAACAGTCACTGGAGCAGAATTACCCTAGATACTTGGTAGATGAGAAGGCTGGCAAGGTCGATGGAAGTATATTGGATATACATTATGTTAATGTGTACTTTACTAGTACTCCTAGTAGCACCGGGGTATAGATACCGGTTCGTTGCTAAGTGTTAGTAACTCGAAATAAAAGCTATGGTATAAACGGAGACTAGCTAAAGGTGAGATGACGATATGTGTTGGAAGTGTTTCCAAGCTTGATGTGATCAAGCATCGCATACTCCCTCTACCATCGAGATTGGTGTTAGACCTAAATAATTGTTATTTGGTGTTTGCGTTGAGCATAGACATGATTGGATTATGTCTATCGCAATACGGTTATTCATTCAAGGAGAATAATGGTTACTCTGTTTATTTGAATAATACATTCAATGGTCTTGCACCTAAAATGAATGGTTTATTGAATCTCGATCGTAGTGATACATGTTCATGCCAAAAGATATAAGATAGTAATGATAGTACCACATACTTGTGGCACTACCACTTGAGTCATATTGGTATAAAACGCATGAAGAAGCTCCATGTTGATGGATCTTTGGACTCACTCGTTTTGATAAGATTGAGACATGTGAACAATGTCTATTGGTGTATACGCATGAAGAACTCCATGCAGATGGATCATTTGGACTCACTTGATTTTGAATCACTTGAGACATGCAAATCATACCACATGGGCAAGATTACTGAAAGTCGTGTTTTCAGTAAAATGGAACAAGAAAGCAACTTGTTGGAAGTAATACATTTTGATGTGTGCGGTCCAATGAGTCTTTGAGGCATCAAATGGATATCGTTATGTTCTTACTTCACGATGATTTGAGTAGATCTTGAGTATATTTACTTGATGAAACACAAGTCTGAATTATTGAATGGTTCAAGTAATTTCAGAGTGAAGTTGAAGATCTTCGTGACAAGAGGATAAAATGTATATGATATGATCATAGAGATGAATATCGTATTACGAGTTTTGTACACGCAATTAAGACATTGTGGAAATTGTTTCACAATTAATACCGCTGGAACACCATAGTGTGATGGTGTGTCCGAACATCATAGTTGCACCCTATTGGATATGGTGCGTACCATGATGTCTCTTATCGAATTACCACTATCATTCATGGGTTAGGCATTAGAGACAACCGCACTCACTTTAAATAGGGCACCACGTAATTCCGTTGAGATGACACCGTATTAACTATGGTTTAGAGAAACCTAAGCTGTCGTTTCTTGAAAGCTTGGGGCTGCGACGCTTATGTGAAAAAGTTTCAGGTTGATAAGCTCGAACCAGATAAATGCATCTTCATAGGACACCCAAAAACAGTTGGGTATACCTCCTATTTCAGACCCGGAAGCAAAAGTGATTGTTTCTAGAAACGGGTTCTTTCTCGAGAAAAAGTTTCTCTCGAAAGAATTGAGTGGGAGGATGGTGGAGACTTGATGAGGTTATTGAACCGACACTTCAACTAGTGTGTAGCAGGTCACAGGAAGTTGTTCCTTTGGCACCTACACCAATTGAAGTGGAAGCTTGTGATAGTGATCATGAAACTTCGGATCAAGTCACTGCCAAACCTCGTAGGTCGACAAGGATGCGCACTACTTCAGAGTGGTACTTAATCCTGTCTTGGAGGTCATGTTGCTAGTCAACAATGAACCTACAAGCTATGGAGAAGCGATGGTGGGCCCGGATTCCGACGAATGGCTCGAGGCCATAAAATCCGAGAGAGGATCCATGTATGAAAACAAAGTGTAGACTTTGGAAGAACTACTTAATGGTCGTAAGGCTGTTGGGTACAGATGGATTCTAAGAGGGAAGACAGACAATGATGGTATGTGTCACCATTAAGAAAGCTCAGCTTGTCGCTAAGATGTTTCCGACAAGTTCAAGGAGTTGACTATGATGAGACTTTCTCACTCGTACCGATGCTAAGAGTCTGTTGGAATTATATTAGCAGTTACTGCATTATTTATGAAATCTTGCAGATAGGATGTCAAAACATTGTTTCCTCGACGATTTTCTTGAGGAAAGTTTATATGTGATACAACCAGAAGTTTTGTCAATCCTAAAAGATGCTAACAAGTATGCAAAGCTCTAGCAATCCTTCTAAGGACTGGAGTAAGCATCTCGGAGTTGGAGTATACGCTTTGATGAGATGATCAAAGATTTTGGGTTTGTACAAAGTTTATGAGAAACTTGTATTTCCAAAGAAGTGAGTGGGAACACTATAGTATTTCTGATAAGTATATGTGAATGACATATTGTTGATCCGAAATGATGTAAAATTTCTGGAAAGCATAAAGGGTTGTTTGAAAGGAGTTTTTCAAGGGAAAACCTGGATTAAGCTACTTGAACATTGAGCATCAAGATCTATAAGGATAGATCAAAATCGCTTGATAGTACTTTCAAATGAGCACATACCTTAACATGATCTTGAAGGTGTTCAAGATGGATCAGTCAAAGAAGGAGTTCTTGCCTGAGCTGTAAGGTATGAAGTTAAGACTTAAAGCTCGACCACAGCAGAAGAAAGAGAAAGGACGAATGTCGCCCCCTATGCCTTAGCCATAGGCTCTATACAGTATGTCATGCTTTGTACCGCACCTGATATGTGCCTTGCCACGTGTCTGGCAAGGGGGTACAAGAGTGATCCAGGAATGGATCATTGGACAGCGGTCAAAATTGTCCTTGGAGTAATAAGGACATGTTTCTCGATTATGGAGGTGATAAAGAGCTCGGCGTAAAGGGTTACGTCGATGCAAGCTTTAACACCTATCCAAATGACTCTGAGTAGCAAACCGGATACGTATAGTGGAGCAACCATTTGGAATAGCTCCAAGTGGAGTGTGGAAGCAGCATTTACAATATGACCTAGAGATTTGCAAAGTACATACGGATCTGAATGTTGCAGACCCGTTGACTAAAACCTCTCTCACAAGAAAAACATGATAAAACCCCAGAACTCATTGAGTCTTAATCACATGATGATGTGAACTAGTTTGTAGACACTAGTAAACTCTTTGGATGTTGGTCAAATGGCGATATGACCTGTGAGTGTTAATCACATGGCGATGTGAACTAGATTATTGACTCTAGTGCAAGTGGGAGACTGTTGGAAATATGCTCTAGAGGCAATAATAAATTACTTATTATTATTATTATTATTATATTTCCTTTTTCATGATAATCGTTTATTATCCATGCTATAATTGTATTGATAGGAAACTCATATACATGTGTGGGTACATAGACAACACCATGTCCCTAGTAATCCTCTAGTTGATTAGCTCGTTGATCAATAGATGGTTACGGTTTCCTGACCATGGACATTGGATGTCGTTGATAACGGGATCACATCATTAGGAGAATGATGTGATGGACAAGAACCAATCCTAAGCCTAGCACAAAGATCGTGTAGTTCGTATGCTAAAGCTTTTCTAATGTCAAGTATCATTTCCTTAGACCATGAGATTGTGCAACTCCCGGATACCGTAGGAATGCTTTGGGTGTGCCAAACGTCACAACGTAATTGGGTGGCTACAAAGGTACACTACGGGTATCTTCGAAAGTGTTTGTTGGGTTGGCACGAATCGAGACTGGGATTTGTCACTCCGTATGACGGAGAGGTATCTCTGGGCCCACTCGGTAATGCATCATCATAATGAGCTCAATGTGACTAAGTAGTTAGTCACGGGATCATGCATTATGGAACGAGTAAAGTGACTTGCCGGTAACGAGATTGAACGAGGTATTGGGATACCGACGATCGAATCTCTGGCAAGTAACGTACCGATTGACAAAGGGAATTGCATACGGGATTGCTTGAATCCTTGACATCGTGGTTCATCCGATGAGATCGTCGTGGAACATGTGGGAGCCAACATGGGTATCCAGATCCCGCTGTTGGTTATTGACCGGAGAACGTCTCGGTCATGTCTGCATGGTTCCCGAATCCGTAGGGTCTACACAGTTAAGGTTTAGTGACGCTAGAGTTGTTATGGGAAATAGTATGTGGTTACGAAGGTTGTTCGGAGTCCCGGATGAGATCCCAAACATGACGAGGAGCTCCGGAATGGTCCGGACGTGAAGATCGGTATATTGGACGAAGGGTATTGGAGTCCGGAATTGTTCCGGGGGTACCAGGTGATGACCAGCGTGTCCGAAAGGGGTTTCGGAGGCCCCGGTAAGCGTTGGGGGGCCTTATGGGCCATGGGAAGAGGGCACATCAGCCCACTAAGGGGCTGAGCGCCCCTCCCACACCATCTCACGTAACCAGGAGAGGTGGGGCGCCACCCCTAGGGCAGCCGCCCCGCCCGGCTTGGGGGGCAAGTTTCCTAGGGGGTGGGGGCACCCAAACCCATCTAGGGTTTCCCAGGTCGCCGCCTCCCTAGGGAACCCTAGGCGCCTCCTCCTCCCTTCCCCTATATATAGTGAGGGAGAGAGGGCAGCCGCACCCTTCCCCTGGCGCAGCCCTCTCCCTCCTCCAACACCTCCTCCTCCTCCGTAGTGCTTGGCGAAGCCCTACCGGAGAACCACGAGCTCCATCACCACCATGCCGTCGTGCTGCTGGAGTTTTCCCTCAACTTATCCTCTCCCCTTGCTGGATCAAGAAGGAGGAGACGTCCCCGGGCTGTACGTGTGTTCAACACGGAGGCGCCGTCCGTTCGGCTCTTAGATCGGAATCGACCGCGATCTGAATCGCTGCGTGTACGACTCCACCAACCGCGTTCTTGTAACGCTTCCGCATCGCGATCTTCAAGGGTATGAAGATGCACTCCCCTCTCTATCTCATTGCTAGTCTCTCCATAGATTGATCTTGGTGATGCGTAGAAAATTTTGAATTTCTGCTACGTTCCCCAACACGGGCATAGCCGCTCTTGGGCAGTGTCATCAGCCAATGCGGAGCATGGTGCTTCCACTAGTGCGTTGGAGGGTGGCTCCCCTCCGGGAGTAGCCCCGGGGGCGTGTACAGCCCCGCCCTAACGCGTGGCCGGAACGGTAGGGCTTGAGAGAGGTGTATCTGGGCACCCGTGAGCCAGGCGGGACTCACGGGGCCCTACCTCGAGGCGGGTTGCGCCTGGCTCTGGGCCTTTATCAGTGGTATGTTCCTGCAAGGTGGTTAGAATGCAAATGCTCTACGTCCTCAGGTCCCGGCCCTCGAGCAAGCTCAGCCGCCACTGGTATGACAGGTCGCGATGCCGTGGGTCAAGGCCAGGGGGTGAGGGCTGGAGAGCCAGTAGGAGCCCATGAGTCACGATGCTCAGGCGCCCCCCTTTTAACGTGCAAGCGATTCGCATGAAAAAATAGACCTGTGGTGGGCTGCTGACGACAATCATGATGGAGCAAATCAACTTAGATAGATGCAGAGAAAGCAAACACCACTGGGCCAGGCCCGAGCAGCTAGGGTATGATGCAGCCCGAGGGGCGCCCCCAACAAGGTAAGCATAAGACATAAGCAAAACGGATACATGTCGCAGGGACGGACCCACGCGGCTTGGGAATGATGCAGCCCTGGGTGCGCTCCCAGCTGAAACAAAAACTGAAAAGAAGTCACCTGATACTGTTGCAGAACGATTGTCGGAGCAGCTGGCGGTGCGGGGTGAAGGTGCCGATCCTCGCGAGCCCTCGGGGCTCCGAGCCTCGGGAGGATCAGGAAGTCCGGGCGGTTCGCTGAGGTCCATCTCCCATCTCCTCCAGGAACGCGCGATGCTTGGCCACCTGAGCTTCCAGAATGCTCGTCATCAAGCGCTGGTGGGATGCAGCCGCGTTCGGCAAGCCAAAAGGCATGCGAACGTAGCTGTGCGGCGGGCCCGCGACACGCCCCACGTGCGAGGGCTAGAAGCACTCCTGAGAAGCGAATCGATTGAGCCCTGGGTAGTCGATGCAGATGCGCAGCCCGCCATTCTCGCCTAGAGGGGGAGCTACGCTGGGCAGGCGGCGATTGCCGCGCATGAGTCTCGATTCCTCCAACTCCTGAGCGGCCTTGGTGATGAACTCCTGAGGGTCGGGTCCTCCTTTCCTTACGCCTTCCTGAGGGAAACGTTCCGTGAAGCACACCTCCAAGTGATGCCCAAGCACCTCCCTCGTGACCTTGGCAAAGTCGGTGGCTCCCAAGGAGAGAGCCCCTGAGCCCTGCCCGGGGAGGGTGCCGGGTGCGCCTTCCTATGCGATGGAGGGTGGCCCCCTTGGACGGGCGCGTGTCCGGACCTGGCGCCTCCGGAGGTGCCTACCTCCTGAGGCCTTGAGCCAGGTGATATCTTCTTCTTCTTGGGAGCTGCTCCAGGGAGGTTTCCACTCTTGCTGTCTGGGTCCTCGATCGACGCGGCCTGGAAGGCGCGCTCGAGGGAGCACACCGCATCCTTCTCTTCACAGGGGACCGTGATGACCCTGCCACTTCTTGGCATCTTGAGGACGTTGTAGCCATGGCGAGTCACTGCCATGAACTTGGCCAGGGCTGGATACCCGAGGATGGCATTGAATGGCAGGCGAATGTGAGCGATGTCGAAGTCAATGAGCTCAGTGCAGTAGTTGCTGCACTGCCCAAAGGTGACAGGAAGGCGGATTTGTCCTATCGGGACAGTGGAACCGTCGGTGACTCCTGAGAAAGGCTTGGTTGGCTGAAGCTGATCATATGGCACTTGGAGATTGAACGTCTCGACGGAAAAAACGTTGAGTCCTGCTCCACCATCGATGAGGGTCCTGGTGACTTGCACATTGCTGATGACTGGGGAACAGAGCATTAGGAGGACACCGGCCATCGCCGCGCACTTGAACTGATCAGCTGAACTGAACGTGATGGCGCACGTAGACCACCTAAGAGGGCACGTGGCCTCAAGCTTGGGGAGCACTGCATTCACCTCGCGAGCAAACTGCTTGAAGATGCGCTGTGAGGCTGGGGCCTGAGCGCCGCCCAAGATGCAAGCGATTGCACGTGGCTCCTAGAAGCCCCCAGCCCCCTCGTCCTGATGGTGGTCTTCATTCCTTCTTGGTGGTGGTGGCAGAGGAGGAAGGCCTGCGTTGCCTTGCGGGCGATCTTCACGAGGCTGATCTCTCCAAGCTCCCTCCCGAGGGTGGTCCTGCCAGCGGTCCTCGCGAGGTCGGTCACGCCACTCCTGGCGAGGGCCACGGTCATCCCATCGTCCTCCACCTCTTGCTCCGCCTCGGTCGTAGCCCCGATCGTTGCGCTCGGGACGTCGACCGACACGGCCTTCTCGCACGGCCCTGTGCTCTTGACATTCGCTGGTGTTGTGAGTGTGGAGATCGTGGTACACACAGTACCGGCTGCCCTTGGACGACTCCGGCTGGTCCCTGCCGCGCTTCGTGTCCAGCTCTCCTATGAGCACGACTGGTCCTTTGCGCTTCACATCCTTGGCCTTGGCTTTCTTCTCCTCTGGGTCCGTCGTCGGGAGCTCGAGAAGGGTAAGGCACCTCTCCTCAGCCCTTGCGCACATGGTCACCAGGTTGAACAACTCCAGTGACGTACACAGATCTTCATGGATCGCCAGCTCCTCCTTCATCTTGATGTCGCGGACGCCATCAGAGAACGCCGAAATGATGGCCTCTTCGGTCACCCTGGGAATCTTGAGGCGAGCGTTGTTGAAGCGCTGCATGTACTTCTGCAAGGTCTCTCCCGGCTGCTACTTGATGCGGCGCAGGTCACCCACGGCCGGCGGACGATTGCGAGTGCCCTGGAAGTTGGCGATGAAGCGGGTGCGCATCTCATCCCAGGAGGAGATCATGCCAGGAGCCAGGTTCAAGAGCCAGGTGCGGGCGCCATCCTTGAGCGTCATGGGAAACCAGATCGCCATGACCTTTTTGTCTCCGTTGGCGGCTTCGATGCCCATCTCGTAGAGCTGTAGGAACTCCACGGGGTCTGCAGTGCCGACGTAGCGAGGGGGCAAGTCAGGCTTGAACTTCCTTGGCCAGGCGACACTGCGTAGCTCGGGGCTGAAGGCGCGGCAGCCCGCAGTGGCCACCGGAGCCTTCTGCTGAGGCTGGGCTTGCTCTTGGGGATTCCCGCGCGCCCAGTCTTGACGTGGTGGCGCAGGTATGCGGTCGTGGCGCACTGGTGCCGGGAGCACGCGTGCACCTTCTTGGGGACGAGGGATCTCTTGGCATCTCCTCTCTAGTCGCGCGGGCGCCGGACGCGGTGGGTCTCGTCCTGGGGCCGCGCACCTTGGAGCCAGGGCGCCTTCTTGGGGAGGAGGTGGTGGAGGCACCTCCTGATCTGCGCCTCCTGTGCAGGATGGAGGGCGAGGCAGCAAGAGGGACGGCGTAGGAGATCCCCCTGCGGCGCTGACGAGCTCGGTGATGCGGGCGAGCCAGTCCTCATAGAGGTCGTCGACGGGACGGTAGTGCAGGAGCTCACGTGCCAGGAGCAGCGCGGCGTGCGTCCGTGAGGGCGCGACGGGCGTGGGACGACGAACCGGCCGGAGTCAGCGACGGGGTGGCGGTGCGGCCTTCCCGCCGCACCGAAGGATGCAGAGATGAGGCCTGCTGCTCGTTCCCCGTCGGGCCGGTGGCGGCGTTAGCGGCGAAAGCGACGGGAATGACGGGACACCCGCCGACGGGCGCCGTCAGGCGGCGCTGGCGGCGAGGGCAGCCCGACGCTCGGCGCGAGCCCGGCGAGCGTCAGCCATGGACACGATGGGAGATTGAACGCGAAGTGGTGGAAGAAAGATTCAGACGCACCCCTACCTGGCGCGCCAAATGTCGGATGTTGGGTTCCGGCAGACCCTTAAGGTTCGAACTCTGGGGTGCGCATGAAGATCTCTCCCCTACCGATCTACGTCCGATCGCCTCATGAGATCTAAGCTAAAGACGGTGAACAACACAAGGGACACAAGATTTATACTAGTTTGGGCCACCGTTGTGGTGTAATACCCTACTCCAGTGTGTGGTGTGGTGGATTGCCTCAGGGGCTGATGATAAACAGTACAGGGGAAGAACAGCCTCGCGAGAGGTGTTCTTGAGCTGGTGCGATGAACTGCTTGGGTGAGTTCGATTGCCTCTCTCTCTCTCTGGCTAGGGTTCTCTCTCCCCTCCTCTATAGTGGTGGCTAGCTCTATTTATAGAGGCCCTGGTCCTCTTCCCAAATATTGAGCGGGAAGGGCACTAACAATGGCCATTTCGAAGGGGAACATCTAGTACAAGTTATCCTGACTAAAGTCGGTCTTCGGCTGCCAAAAGCGCTGGCGATGACGCCGTCTTGGGCTCCATGGTGACCTCCATCCTGCCGCTCCACTGGTCTTGGTCTCGTTGCATTGAAATGGCAACCTTTGCTTGATGCCTTGGTACTCCACGTCTGAGCTTGCCCCCTTTGCACCAAAGAGGAAACAAGGATACTGCATGGGCCAGCGCCCGCCTGGTCTCGATCGTCATGGCTTGCGTCACGAGAACCTTGCGAGGTACCCTGCCTTGATCTCTCTGCCTCCTCGCGAGCCTGCCTGGCGAGGCCATCCCTGAGGAAGCCTTGCACCGTCCGCCCCGCGAGGCTTGGGCCCTCGCGAGGGTCTTGAGTCTTGTTCCTATGAAGATGGGCCGCGCTGGGCCACCACTTGAGCCACGCCGCAGGCCGCAGGCAGGCAAGTCTGGGGACCCCCGTTCCCAGAATGCCAACAGTGTCTAAGGCAAACTGCTACATTAGTGGGTCCAGTTGGTCTTACCACTTTGCAGAAAGAAGAAGTCACTGTTTGCGCCACATTACAGAAGGAATGATCAAGAAGCTTTACAGAGTATTAGTAGACACTGGTGACATGACTAGTTTGCGGAGAGCATTGGCAACTCAACAACACGTGGAGTGCAAAATTCACTCCACAAGGAAAGGTATGACCAAGTCAGTTGCCGACGCATCCATAACAAATGAGGTCAGTATCGGCCTTCATCCACATGATTGTGCTTTGTTATGTTGTGCTACTTATATTGTTGTATTGTTTTGAATAAATGTTTAATTCAAGCTATTGTATTGCTATCTTTTCCTGGTAAAGATAATGAAGATGATTATAGTTGTAAGCATATGTTTAATCAACTGGTAGCACTATTATATCCATCATGCTTTTTCTGTATTTATGCAGACAGGGATGCTGAGCTTGATTTTAGTGGAACTGCACAAAATGTTCAGATGGTTCGTGTCCTCGCTAATACTTCATCATGCACAATACATCGAATGGTTCTCTAATCATTCATCGTCACCTTGAGCCACCGGACTATCTATTTGATGGAGCTGCCAACGTCGGCCATTAAGAAGGGTAAGAAGAAAGACAAAAAGAGAGATGGCTGCTTTACTTGTGGTTCGGAGGAACACTGGGAAAACAAGTGCACAAACAAGTGCAAGAAGCCAAGACAGGACTCCAAGTCTGTCAATGTCACTCTAAGCAACAATGATGGGGCATCTGGGTATGGTAATCTATTTACCGTACTTTCAGTTTGTTTGTCCACTGATTGGTGGGTTGACACTGGGGCCAATATTCATCTGTGTGCTGATGTGTCTTTGTTTTCTTGCAAGCATATAAATACGAAATCCATGGGGATGCTCAGCTTGATTTTAGTGGAACTGCACAAAATGTTCAGATGGTTCGTGTCCTCCATAATACTTCATCATGCACAATACATCGAATGGTTCTCTAATAATTCGTCGTCACCTTGAGCCATCAGACTATCAGATGACAAACTGATGACAAACCCTGCCCGTTCCACAATCATAGGCATTACATATTTTGAATGGGAAAAGCTTGTCAAAGTTTAATCATTGATGTTAGCAAGAAGACATTAGTTTAATATATTGGAATTGGAAAACCTTGTCAATTTTTCCTCATTGATGTTAGCCAGAAGACATGCATTTAATATTTTTGAGTGGGACGCCCTTTGCTGTGAGCAATGTCGATCGTCTTTTCCTATTCCTGTCTTCAGTTCAGAAGTAAATATTTACTCTGTTGAGATGCATAGTCACATGAATGTTGATTTATGTAAGGTATTTTAAGAGTTTGTTCTGAATGTTTTCTATGTAATGCCAGGCCTTGTGAGTTTGATTGCAAAGTTGAGCTTAGAATGCTGTGGCATGCGGCATCACGAGCAGTTCACCGTGCCTCCTGATAATAATGCTTCATATTGTTTTGAATGTTGATCTAATGCCAATGATTTGCATGTTAAGAAGATCATCCTCTTCAGTTGTTTCTGTGCTTAAGAAGTTCCTCGTCTTATGTTTCAATAATAGCCTGTATGACAACTCGGGTATGTTAGAGGTGAAACCATATGATCTTCCGACCAACTCATCGTCTTAGGCCGTGATTTGATCGTCATTGTAACATCCCAAATTTCCCATTTGGAATGTTTTACAATTATAGCTAAGCATCTATGCATATTGTTTGAAATTGAGTGACATTTGAAGTTTCAGAAGATTTTGAGTTTGATGGAATTTGAATTCAAATTGGCAGTTGAAATTTATTTCAAATCAATGCCTGACAAATACTTGAGAAAAAGTATGAGAGGAGTAAACATGACACTCCAAATATGTCAGAAGAAAACTTTGCCAAAAAAATTTGAATTCAAATCTGATTTTTATTTGGGATTTCTAGAAAATGATTTTTTTTAAAGTTTGAGTTTTGCCCCTGGAAAAATGTTCAAATTGTAGGGAATATTCCCCTGATCATTTTGTTATATATATGTCCTATATAAAATATATATATTTAAATATATTTCCTCTCTCCCTAATTCAAAAAAATAGAAAAGAGAAAACCCCAGCGCCACCAGCTAACTGCCCAGCCAGTAGCCGGGCAGCCCACCAATGGGCAGGCTCAGCGCAGCCCACCAGGCGCAGCCCACCCGACCAAGCCGACCCAAGCCGCCACCAAACCCCTTTCCCTCGGTGCCCGTCATCACCCCTCTCCTCTCTCACCGACGACTGCCCCACCTCTCCCTTTCCCTCGCCCACGCCACTCCACGCCAAGACAACCGCCCACCGAATCCGGGGATCCCGGATCGCCTCCCGATCCGCCCCTCCTCCAAGCCGGTCCCCCTATAAATACCCCCTCGCCCGTTCCGCCCCTCACTTGCGCCCAACCTCTCCCCTCGCCGCAATCGCTCGCCGGAACCCGAGTGCCCCGCCGCGCCATTGCCGCCCCACCGCTCGTCTCCGACCCCCCCGAGCTCCACCAACTCCACCTCGACCTCCCCCTCGCTCCGCCGCACCCACCCGACCCCTCCGCCGTCGCCCCGGACCACCGGAGCCGCCGCACCGTCGTCGCCCGAGCCGCAGTCGACCGTCGCCGTCGTCGCCACCGCGGTAAGCCGCCGGAACACCCCACCGCCGTTCGATCTAAAATCTAGGGTTTAGATTAGAACTAGCGAAGGGGTAGGTTTTAGTTTAAAAACCCGGTTTAGTTTCGGTTTTTATTTAGGTTTGGTTAGACCGGCCCGACTCGGTTTATTTTCCCGGGCGCGTTTTAGTTATTTGACGCCCGAGCGTTAGATAGGCCCATTAGCGCCAGTTTTCTTTTTAGTTAATTTTTTTCGTTTCTGTTTTTAACCGAATAGTTTCAGTTTTGTAAAATCCATATCTTTTAGGTTACTTAATATTTTTAATTGATTCTTTTTTTGTTGGTTTGCAAATTTGTTGTAGTTTCGGTAGAAAATATGTTTGGTCATGTTAAAATTATTAGAAATTGTTTTATTTTAGTTTTAGACAGATTAGTAATTCTACTATAAAATGAGTTAGGATTATTTTATTTTAGTGATTCTTTTTGTCACTACTTTGTTTTGACCTTGCCTAACCGTAGGAATTTATTTGGGCATTTTAGATTTAATAAAAAAAGTTTTAATAAATATCATGTGGTTCTTATTTATTTAACTAGCTACTATTTTCCTATTGTTTTATTTAGCAAATAATTCTGTTTTACCTATGTTATAGTTTACTTTGGATTAGTTTCTGTAGCTACATAGGATGAACTTTTACTTACAATAAATAAAATGTTTATTTTATTTTTCCTTGCTAGGATTGTTATAGGCATAATAGGAGTTCTATAATAGCTTTTGATGTGATTCTTTTTGCTCCTAGTTGCATGATGTTTTCTCTTACATTAGTTAGCAAAACCCATGCTTAGGTTCTGTTAAGAAAAATTTGGTTGTGTAAAACTATTTCTTGGTTGTTGTTTGATGTGGGGAAAACATTGATTTGGATTTCTTCGAGTTTTCTTTGGGTTTTGATTCGATTGTTTTGTGTGTTTTATGTTAGCATGCTGTTATGTTAAGTGATTGTATGCTTATACGATTGTTGTTTGCTTCGGTAGAATTTCCGGAGTGCGAAGCTTGCTATCACGAGTCCCTAGCTTTCGAAGACCGTCAGCAAGGCAAGTCATTTGACCATGTTTACTTTTACAATACCTATGATTTTATTGCATAAGAATTATACCTCCCCACCATGCATGCAGTAGGAGAATTTTAAGTCATGTTCTTGAGTAGTATCATGAGGTAGGATGAAACCAATTCCCCTTGTTACCATGGCCCGGGACGAAGTAGTTTATTTTTGCTATGCTCGTAGACGGGGTTGGTTGAGTGATTCATAAGGGAGATGTGAGAGTCAAGATGATGACAACCCCATGACTTCAAGCTCAAGATGGACTTCAAAATTCACTCTTGGGTGGAGGACGGTTGACGGCACCTGGAGAAAACCAGCGGTTGGCAGGATGCATGGAGAAGCGCCATGACATCTTGCGGAAAGCTTCACCCAGCCATGAAGAGACGGATGTATACCCCATTGACCGGAAGCTTACCTGTGCAGCCGCAAGCCATTATGGGCTCTGGCTTGGTCAACCCTAGGTGTGACTCTGGCTGGACGGTGCTACGAGATGTAGAAGAACGGTAGGATTGGATGGGTACCGGCAGTGGCCAGAGGAACTCTTCGGAAGACCCTGTTTCGTTCGTCCCGTCTTCAAACACCAGGAAGTGCGAAGACTTAAAGGAGGGGATTTGCCGTGTCCCCGGTTACGGGTAAAGTGCGCAAACCTCTGCAGAGTGATGATCTAATCGGTTAGCCGTGTCCCCGGTTACGGACAATTTGAGCCTTTGGAACTTGGAGTATTTCGGATATCTCAACACCGAACTTAATAAATTAATTGAGGGGATTATTTAATAATTGGGAATGAGACATTGGTTGGCGGAACCATCTCAATAACTACCAACATTTTTGTAGTATTTGCAAACAAGTCCTTGTTGTAGGGAAAAACTGGCTTTTTCGCAAAACATCGAAACTTAGAGCCCCACAGCCAAATTGCATATAGTGTTAGTAATTTCATTGTTATTCTCTCGTCATGACTTGCCAGCATATTCAAAATGCTGACCTACACGGCTGCAACGTCTTATGTTGCAGAGGAGTTTTCCGATCAGGAGTGAGGCTACGATCCACGCTTGGCGATTGCCCTATGGAGTCGGATGGACTCGCTATTTCGTCTACGCTTCCGCAGCTTTATTTAGTTATTTCTCATGAGTTGGCCTTCGGCCGAATTTATTCTATTGTAATAAAGACTCGATATGAGAATCGTGTAATAAATTCAGGTGTGATTGAACTTTGATTATTTCATCAATGTACCGTGTGTGCGGATGATATTGGGATGGTACAGCTACACGAGAGACTTGACCGTTTTGGTCGGGTCGCTCTGAGAGATGGTATCGAGCACACGCTGACCGTAGGGGCGTAACCCCTAGGATCGGAAAGCCATAGGAAGAGACTATTTATTTTATGTCCTTATCATTCCGTAATTCTCCCTGTTCATTTCTCGACTTCTCTCCGATTTTCAACATTCTAGATGGCACGAGTTCACCCCAGTTTTGCTACGGAGTTTTGCCACCAGATGAGACGATGCCTCTCGGCAAGAAGCTGGTCCAGATCATGAAGAAGCTGAAGATTGCTCTGCCCTCAATCACCGGAAGCCTACCAATGCACTTCCGACGGATACCCGCTCTGAGGATTGAGGTGCACATTCGAGGAGGACCTTCGAGGACATTCAGAGCCCATTGACTTTGAGTTTACCGATTTCAATTGGATCCTCGGAACAGATATGGCGATTTATCGTGCACTTGGACATCTCCGAGAAGAGTACATGGCCGAGCTCGACCCATCAGACCTCGCCATGATTTCTCGCAGATCTAGGAATGGAGATATCATCCGTACCATAGAGGACGACTCCATTCTCTGATATGTCCAAGACTTGGAGTGTCTCCTCAGGAAACGGGAGATCCAGACTCACCGTAACTCGAAGGTACACAGGAGGCTGTTGTTCCGTGAACTGGAATTGGAGGAGAAAGCACACGCAGACTTCCTTGACCATGAAGAAGAAATCACGGATTTCATGGAGAGAGTCGACAAACTGAAGATGGATGTTGCCGCATTAGAGGAAAAGATGGACTTGGGAGAAGAACTTTTTCCGAGTGGAGATGACGGACCCCTCGTGAGCAATGACCAGGATTTTGAAGAAAGCTCCACCGAAGAAAACCACAAGAGGAGGCGCCGCACCAAAGGACGCCACACCGGAGGACGCCGCACCAGAGGACGCAAGGATAATTGATGAAGACATTTAGTCGACCGCCATGTTATTTTATTTTTCCGTCGATCAGTTAGGCCGTTATTTTCGATTAGTCGTGAAATTTGTAATCCGAGATTGAACCATGTTTGAGTTGATTGAATAAATGATTGGTGTGATTATGATTGTGCATTCATATGGGTAGTGATATTTTCTCATTAGACCCTTGTTCTATTCTAATTTTCTCATCCACTCCAAAACACCAGATGCCTCCGAGACGTGACCCCGGTCTCAACTTTCCGCCGGAGCTCACCCAATGATCCAGCAGCGAATGCCCTTATGCGATGCTCATCCGAACGAACAACAACAACAACAACAACAATCCACCGCCACCACCCCTGTTGACAACTTGACCCGCTTCCTAAGGCTGAATCCGCGGTGTTCTCTAGCAGCACTGAGCCGATTGTGGCCGATGATTGGCTCCGCAAGGTCGGAAGGGAGTTAGCCACTGCTGGATGCACAGATGCAGAAAAGGTGCGCTTTGCCGCACATCAGCTCGATGGACCTGCAGCCTCTTGGTGGGAGAACTACACCGCCACTTATCCCATCGCCACCATCACGTGGGATCAGTTCCAGCAGGCTTTCCGCACCGCTCATGTCTCACCGGAGCCATGAGTCGAAGAAGCATGAGTTCCGCAACTTACGCCAGGGAACCGTCTTGTGGGCGATGCGTGGATGAGTTCAGCAAGTTAGCTCGCTATGCCCCGGATGATGTGGCCACAAATGCCGCAAAGCAGGAAAAGTTTCTCGAGGGACTCAATGACGAGCTGGGTATGCAGCTAATGGTGGCTACCTTCAACAACTACCAGGAGCTGGTAGACAAGGCCACCATACTTGAAGGCAAGCAGCAGCAGATTGATAGCAAGCGGAAGTATGGCCAGGGAAGTACAACTCGAGAGCTCAGCGAAGCCCGTTATGCCCCATACTGGAGGGCATACCCATCACAACCATGGAGGACATAATCATGGAGGACATAACCATGGAGGAAATGGGAACAACCGCAACCAGGACAACAAGACAGAAATGGAAACGGCAATGGCAACCAGCATCGTCCCGCCCCTGCTCGAAGGATCTGAGTCACATCACTGCTTCAAGTGCCGAAAACAGGGCACTATGCCACCGACTGCCCGGAGGCCAAGCAGAGGAATGGAAACGGCAATGGAAGCTCAGCAAAGAAGCCCAACCCTTTTCCTCGTGCTCGGGTGAACCACATTGACGTGGAGGGCGTCTATGATCAGCCGGAACAATCGTGGTTGGTAAGTTTTATTAAATTCACATCCAGATTGGTACTCTTTGATTACGGTGCAACGCATTCATTCATATCAAGGGTAGTTGTGGAAAAGTACGGGTTGCCCACTAGAACCCTTAGAAGCCCTCTTCACGTCGGTTCGCAGAGGAGAAATGATGGCGAGGCTTAGGCTGTCATGCAACCCTCAACATCGGAAACCATAAATTTCCGCAGACCTCATAGTATTGGAAACCCGGACCTTGGATGTAATCCTAGGCATGGATTAGTTGACAAAGTTTGAAGGAAACATAGACTGTGCTCAAAAGTCGATTCTGCTCACCACCCCGGGCGAAGAGGATCAAGTATGTATCCGACGTATCCCGATGAAGAATCAGTGAATTCCCTCACGGAGTTGTTCAGAGGAAGTGCCGATGGTGCAAGATTTTCCCGATGTGTTTCGGAGGAATTACCAGAATGCCACCGACGAGAGACATTGAATTTCTGATTGAGTTATTGCCCGCACAGCCCCAATATCCAAGAGACCCTATCGGATGCCCCGAGCGATTTAAAAGAGATCAAGAATCAAATTAATGAGCTATTGGAGAAGGGATATATTCGCCAAGCTCGTCACCTTGGGGAGCCCCAGTTCTTTTGGTAGAGAAGAAGGATGGAACCACGAGAATGGTTGTAGATTATCGTTCGTTGAGCGACGTGATCATCAAGAACAAGTACCCTCTGCCGATGATTAATGACCTATTTGATCAGCTAGTTGGAGCCAAGGTATTCTCCAAGATCGATCTTCGATCGTGGTATCATCGATTGAAGATCCGTGAAAAGGATATACCTAAAACAGCATTCACCACGTGTATGGTTTATATGAGTATACCGTCATGTCATTCGGATTGACTAATGCCCCTGCATACTTCATGAATTTGATGAACAAGGTATTTATGGAATATCTGGACAAGTTTGTCGTGGTGTTCATCGATGATATACTGATTTTCTCCAAGAGCGAGGAAGAGCATAAGGAACATTTGCGTCTAGTTCTGGAGAAACTCCGAGAACATCAATTGTATGCCAAGTTCAGCAAATGTGAATTTTGGCTGAAGGAAGTCGGATTCCTCGGACATGTTATTTCAGGAGAAGGAATAGCAGTTGACCCCACCAAGGTTGTATCACCACCGATTGGCGCCACCCACCTAAGTCAAGGAGATCCGCAGTTTTCTCGGACTCGCAGGATATTATCGGAGGTTTATTGAGAATTTCTCGAAGATTGCCAAGCCCATGACTGAGCTGTTGAAGAAGGACGCCAAGTACATTTGGACCGAGGATTGTGAGGCCAGTTTTCAGGAATTGAAGAAACGTTTGGTTACAGCCCCAGTACTGATTTTGCTGGACATACACAAGGATTATCAGGTATATTGTGACGCTTCTCGTCAGGGACTCGGAGGAGTACTCATGCAGGAAGGTAAAGTTGTAACTTATACCTCCAGACAGCTACGACCACACGAGGTGAATTATGCCACACATGATTTGGAGTTAGCAGCCGTAGTGCATGCACTCAAGACCTGGAGGCATTTTCTTATCGGAAACAAATGTGATGTTTACACAGATCATAAGAGCTTGAAGTATATTTTCACGCAGAAAGAGTTGAACCTCAGGCAGAGGAGATGGCTAGAGTTAATCAAGGACTATGACATGAGATTGCATTACCACCCAGGAAAGGCTAATGTTGTAGCAGATGCTTTGAGCCGTAAGAGTTATGTGAATACTCTTATAGCAGGAGGATTACCCCAGGAGTTAGTCGATGACCTCAGAGATCTCCGACTGGAGATAGTCCCGAGAGGATATGTTACAGCTCTGGAAGTTCAGTCCACTTTGGCCGGAAGAATTCGTGAAGCCCAGAAGTCGGACAAGGAAATTGATGAGATAAAGAAAAGGATGAATGAAGGAAAAGCTAAAGGGTTTCGTAAGGATGAATACGGAGCTATATGGTTCGAGGATCGTATTTATGTACCCAATGATCCCGAACTCAGGAAGCTAATTCTTCAGGAGGCTCATGATTCATCGTACTCGATTCACCCCGGTAACACCAAGATGTATCTGGATTTGAAGGAAAGTTTCTGGTGGACAGGTATGAAGAAGGATATTGCCGAGTACGTAGCAGTATGCGATGTTTGCCAACGAGTAAAGGCAGAACATCAGAAGCCAGCAGGGTTACTTCAACCTTTGCCGATTCCCGAGTGGAAATGGAAAAAACTTGGAATGGATTTTATCACAGGATTACCCAGGACCCGTTCGGGTTATGATTCCATTTGGGTAGTGGTTGATCGATTGACCAAGGTAGCTCATTTCATTCCCGTGAAGACTACCTATACCAGCGCTAAGTTAGCCAAGATATACATGACCAGGATCGTATGTCTGCATGGAGTTCCGAGGAGTATCGTGTCAGATAGAGGAACACAATTTACCTCAAAGTTTTGGAATCGATTACATGAAACTTTGGAGTGCGAGGCTAGAGTTCAAGACAGCTTTTCATCCGCAGCATGATGGACAGACCGAGAGAGTCAACCAGATCCCGGAGGACATGTTGAGAGCTTGTGCGCTAGACTATGGGTCTAGCTGGGATGATAATTTGCCATACGCAGAGTTCTCGTACAATAACAGTTATCAGACCAGTCTGAAGATGGCCCCTTTCGAAGCTCTATACGGAAGGAGGTGCAGAATACCATTGCTGTGGGATGGTGTAGGAGATCGAAAACTTTTCGGTCCCGATCTTATCAGAGATTCCGAAGAGAAAGTCAAGCTGATTCGAGATAGGCTCAAGGTAGCTCAGTCGAGGCAGAAGAGTTATGCCGGCGATGGCAAGGAAGTAACATATCTTCGTGTGTCCCACTTCGTGGAATCAAGAGGTTCGGTGTTAAAGGAAAGTTAGCACCCGGTTCATTGGCCCTACAAAATCCTCGAGCGTCGTGGAGAAGTTGCTTACAAGTTGGAATTGCTGGAAGGATTGTCCGGAGTTCATGATGTCTTCCATGTTTCTCACCAAGAAATGCCATGCCGACATGGCGATATTCCGTTGAGAGACACAAAGTGCCCCTAGAGGCCATACAGCTCGACAAAGGATCGACTTATGAGGAGAAACCCGTCTGAATTCTCGAGACTGCGAACAGAGTCACCCGCAGCAAGATCATCAAGTTTTGCAAGGTCTTTGTGGAGTCATCATTCGAGGAGGAAGCCACAGGGAGCGAGAAGAAGACCTCCGCCGAGACCACCCGCACCTATTTGCTAGCCAACCCGAATCTCGAGGGCTAGATTCATCTTAAGGTGGTAGGTTTGTAACATCCCAAATTTCCCATTTGGAATGTTTTACAATTATAGCTAAGCATCTATGCATATTGTTTGAAATTGAGTGACATTTGAAGTTTCAGAAGATTTTGAGTTTAATGGAATTTGAATTCAAATTGGCAGTTGAAATTTATTTCAAATCAATGCCTGACAAATACTTGAGAAAAAGTATGAGAGGAGTAAACATGACACTCCAAATATGTCAGAAGAAAACTTTGCCAAAAAAATTTGAATTCAAATCTGATTTTTGTTTGGGATTTCTAGAAAATGATTTTTTTTTAAAGTTTGAGTTTTGCCCCTGGAAAAATGTTCAAATTGTAGGGAATATTCCCCTGATCATTTTGTTATATATATGTCCTATATAAAATATATATATTTAAATATATTTCCTCTCTCCCCCTAATTCAAAAAAAAATAGAAAAAGAGAAAAACCCCAGCGCCACCAGCCAACTGCCCAGCCAGGCAGGGGCAGCCCAGCCAGGCAGGCTCAGCGCAGCCCCACCAGCGCAGCCCACCCAACCGAGCCGACCCAAGCCGCCGCAACCCCCTTTCCCTCGGTGGCCTGTCGCTCACCCCTCTCCCTCTCTCACCGACGCGCTGGCCCCACCTCTCCTTTCCCTCGCCCACGCTCACTCCACGCCAAAGACAACCGCCGCCGAATCCCGGGATCCCGGATCGCCTCCCGATCCGCCCCTCCTCCAAGCCGGTCCCCCTATAAATACCCCCTCGCCCGTTCCGCCCCTCGCCCCAAAACCTCTCCCTCGCCGCAATCGCTCGCTGGAACCCGAGTGCCCCGCGCGCCATTGCCCCACCGCTCGTCTCCGACCCCCGAGCTCCACCAACTCCACCTCGACCTCCCCTCGCTCAAGCACCCACCCGACCCTCCGCCGTCGCCCGGACCACCGGAGCCGCCAGACTGTCGTCGCCCGAGCCGCATGATCGACCGTCGCCATCGCCGCCACCGCTGTAAGTCACGAACACCCCACCGCTTCGATCTAAAATCTAGGGTTTAGATTAGAACTAGCGAAGGGGTAGGTTTTAGTTTAAAAAACCCGGTTTAGTTTCGGTTTTTATTTAGGTTTGGTTAGACCGGCCCGACTCGGTTTATTTTCCCGGGCGTGTTTTAGTTATTTGACGCCCGAGCGTTAGATAGGCCCATTAGCGCCAGTTTTCTTTTTAGTTAATTTTTTTCGTTTCTGTTTTTAACCGAATAGTTTCAGTTTTGTAAAATCCATATCTTTTAGGTTACTTAATATTTTTAATTGATTCTTTTTTTGTTGGTTTGCAAATTTGTTGTAGTTTCGGTAGAAAATATGTTTAGTCATGTTAAAATTATTAGAAATTGTTTTATTTTAGTTTTAGACAGATTAGTAATTCTGCTATAAAATGAGTTAGGATTATTTTATTTTAGTGATTCTTTTGTCACTACTTTGTTTTGACCTTGCCTAACCATAGGAATTTATTTGGGCATTTTAGATTTAATAAAAAATAGTTTTAATCAAAATCATGTGGTTCTTATTTATTTAACTAGCTACTGTTTTCCTATTGTTTTATTTAGCAAATAATTTTATTTTACCTATGTTATAGTTTATTTTGGATTAGTTTCTGTAGCTACATAGGATGAACTTTTACTTACAATAAATAAAATTTTATTTTATTTTTCCTTGCTAGGATTGTTATAGGCATAATAGGAGTTCTATAATAGCTTTTGATGTGATTCTTTTTGCTCCTAGTTGCATGATGTTTTCTCTTACATTAGTTAGCAAAACCCATGCTTAGGTTCTGTTAAGAAAAATTTGGTTGTGTAAAACTATTTCTTGGTTGTTGTTTGATGTGGTGAAAACATTGATTTGGATTTCTTCGAGTTTTCCTTGGGTTTTGGTTGGATTGTTTTGTGTGTTTTATGTTAGCATGCTGTTATGTTAAGTGATTGTATGCTTATACGATTGTTGTTTGCTTCGGTAGAATTTCCGGAGTGTGAAGCTTGCTATCACGAGTCCCTAGCTTTCGAAGACCGTCATCAAGGCAAGTCATTTGACCATGTTTACTTTTACAATACCTATGATTTTATTGCATTAGAATTATACGTCCCCACCATGCATGCAGTAGGAGAATTTTAAGTTATGTTCTTGAGTAGTATCATGAGGTAGGATGAAACCAATTCCCCTTATTACCATGGCCCGGGACGAAGTAGTTTATTTTGCTATGCTCAGAGCGGGGTTGGTTGAGTGATTCATAAGGGAGATGTGAGAGTCAAGATGATGACAACCCCATGACTTCAAGCTCAAGATGGACTTCAAAATTCACTCTTTGGGTGGAGGACGGTTGACGGGCACCTGGAGAAAACCAGCGGTTGGCGGGATGCATGGAGAAGCGCCATGACATCTTGCGAAAGCTTCACCCAGCCACGAAGAGATGGATGTATACCCCATTGACCGGAAGCTTACCTGCAGCCGCAAGCCATTATGGGCTCGCTTGGTCAACCCTAGGTGTGACTCGGCTGACGGCGCTACGAGATGTAGAAGAACGGTAGGATTGGATGGGTACCGCGGTGGCGGAGGAACTCTTCGAAGACCCTGTTTACGTTCGTCCGCCTTCAAACACCAGGAAGTGTGAAGACTTAAAGGAGGAACGATTCTTGCGGGTAAAGTGCACAAACCTCTGCAGAGTGATGATCTAATCGGTTAGCCATGTCCCGATTCTGGACAATTTGAGCCTCTGGAACTTGGAGTATTTCGATATCTCAACACCGAACTTAATAAATTAATTGAGGGGATTATTTAATAATTGGGAATGAGACATTGGTTGGCGGAACCATCTCAATAACTACCAACATTTTTGTAGTATTTGCAAACAAGTCCTTGTTGTAGGGAAAAGCTGGCTTTTTCGCAAAACAACAAAACTTAGAGCCCCACAGCCAAATTGCATAGTGTTAGTAATTTCATTGTTATTCTCTCTTCATGACTTGCCGGCATATTCAAAATGCTGACCTACACGGCTGCAACGTCTTATGTTGTAGAGGAGTTTTCCGATCAGGAGTGAGGCTACGATCCACGCTTGGCGATTGCCCTATGGAGTCGGATGGACTCGCTATTTCGTCTATGATTCCGCAGCTTTATTTAGTTATTTCTCATGAGTTGGCCTTCGGCCAAATTTATTCTATTGTAATAAAGACTCGATATGAGAATCGTGTAATAAATTCAGGTGTGATTGAACTTTAATTATTTCATCAATGTACTGTGTGTGCCAACATGATCTTGGGATGGTACAGCTACACAGAGACTTGACCGCTTTCGGGTCGGGTCACTACAGTCATTTTCCAACCAAATCTGCTTGTAAAATTGATGCTTGTAAATAAAAGCAGATGGTCTTGGGCGAAGCGCTTGGTTGGGCGATTTCGACTAGTAAAATATACACTGGTCTCTCAAATTACATGCATAAATCGCCGGTTTTTGTTACAGACCTTGGGCCCTCGGTTTCATTACGCTTGTATTTTACGCGCTATTTCCGATGACGAGTAAATTACACGTGTATCTTCATACAGGTGTGAAATAAACCAGAGCTCCCAAGCACTGCCTTACCGTTTCATGCCGTCCCAGAGTCTCGAAGGTGCTCATAGGTGTCTGATGATCCTGGCTTCCTGAATGAGCGGCGGGCATTGTATCAGACCATTCGTAGGGCTCGCGAGGCCCTCTCCGTCGTCCTTTGAGTTGTTGCGCTCACCGTGGCGCCGAGCATTGTTAACATGGTCAACGAACATGAGGATTCAAGAGATGACTTTATTTTGACTGGATGACAGTAGGGACCCACTCGGGCCATAGCCATACGTATGCAAGTTCCTCCTTATTATATACAACTATTTTTTTTTGCTTCCTCCTGGTTTCCTGACATCACCGTCCCACACCATCGTCAACCTATATAGTCAATAAACGAGAGAATTGCACAAGGAGCGGCCGATAGTTGGGACCCAACATCTCGATCATTATTTGTTTTTTTAGGTGTAAGCGGTATTTTTTTTCAGCGATGTTTTTGTTGTTGTTCAGTGGAGCAGGGTATCAACTGGACGGGCTGTGGCCCGTCTAGCCATGCTATTATTTTATGTCGACCAAATATCCAGCCCAGATATTATTTTTTCAAGGAGAAAATGGCTAGCCCAGCTATACTTTTTTTGCAGAATACCCAACCCAGGTCAACTATTTATTCTCCGTCCCGTTGTGCTGTAAATCTTTCATATTAGGCCTAACAAGAAAATGGGCTTTAAGAAATAATAAATGGGATGTAATTATAAAAACTGGGCTGTAAATATACAAAAACACACCAAGCAGGTAATTAGTTTCAAAAATACTATTGTTTGAATTTGGAAATTTTCATTTCATTACTTATTGCGCGCGCAGTATTTTTTAGAATTTTACCTAATACAAATTCTATTTAATCTGACTCGAAATTTTGAGATAATTTTTTCGGATCCCATCAAAATGTGGGATTTTTGATTGAATTCTGTTTTGAGAGGTTGGTTTATATTATTAATCGTTGTCCTGGCTAGAAAATGGGCTGTAATTTTAACAGACTGTAAATGGGTTGTAGTAATTAAATTCCATTAAAATTCAAAAATGGGTTGTACACTATTACAAATCGCAAATGGGTTATATTTTCTCTGCCACTGATGTGATGCTCACTTGTGGGCCTACTATTTTTCTAAGAATTATAGTCGGTGACGCATACGGAAGGATTGTGGGCCTACTAAGGCGTACGAAGGCTTTGTAAACTTATAGCCAAGACACGATTCTAGCAACAGTGGCCGTTGGATGTCCATCCAACGGCTGTAGTGCTTCTTCAATCTCGGATATTCTTGTTTCAGCCGCCCAAACCACCACCGGCAGTACCGCCTGCTACCACCTCCCGTGGCTGGCTGTGCTACCGCGCAGGCTTCACCGGCCCACTCTACTCCCAAACGTCATCCAGGCCATTCCTCTACTCACCAACACCTCCTGTTCTTCATCGGCGACGGCAGCCTCACACTGCAGCCGAACCAGTGAACCCTCGTACTCCCCTCCGCATGGGCATCCACTTCTGTGTCTTCATTGGCTCCGGGTCGTTCCCTTCGTAATACTCGCCATCGTTCACTGCCTTAGTTCTCTCGGTGCGGCATGGTCAACTTTATCAACAAACGACATCCATCAGGGATAAAGATCCAGTGCCTTGCCCACATCAAGGCAAGGCGTAACTGGCGGCCAGCCAGCCGTTGGATCGGGGGCGGCTCAAATGAGGCATGTACATGGATTGGCTGACAGTAGGGACGCACATGGCCCATGGCCGCACGCAACAAGTGCGCCCGTATTATGCAAAAACAAATAATTTCTCCCCCTGACATATTTGACCCACCAGCTACATCTTTGCATGCAAGGAAGTGCTTCCTTTATTACGCGAAAATAAAAAGTTTCCTCTCCCTGACAGCTGGGACCCACCAGCTTAATTATGATCCTTTTCGTGAAAATATAGATTGTACCGAAGATCCTAAATTGTTTTATTTTTATTTTAACTTGAAAAAGAAGAAATAAAAAAACCAGAAAACATATTCGCATGCAAGGAAGTGCCACCTTATTATGCGAAAAAAATTGATTCCCCCTGCTAGCTGGGACCCACCATATTTGTAGGCTGACTTGTGGGCCTACTAAGTTAACGTGTACGCAGGGCTTTGTCAACTTAGTCAATAAACGATTCTAGCTGCACTGACCGTTCGATGTTAATCCAACGGCCAAGTTGCGTCTTCAACCTCTGGTCTTGTTGCTCCAGCCACCCAAACCTGCGTCCGCCGTACCGCGTGCTCCAGCCTCCCATGGCCGGCTGTGCTGCTGCGCAGGCCTCACCGCCCGACCATACTAATACTAGCCAGGCCTTCCCTCCACTCAGCCACACCCCCTGTTATTCTCTGGAGACGGCAGCCTCAAACCGCAGCCAAAGCAGTCAACCCTCATACTACCCTCCGTGTGGGCATCCACTGCTGCGTATTCCCCGGCTCCGGGTCATTCCCTTCCTAGGTCACACTATCGTCCACCACCTTGGTGCTCTTGGGTGGTACAGCGTAGTCAACGCGGTCAACAAACGACAGCCATCAGAAGAGGACTGTAAGTGGAGAGGTTGGCAGCTGGGGCCATGGCCGCACGCAAGGAAGTGCCTCCTTATTACGCGCAAAATAATGATTCCTCCACCTGACACCTCGGACCCACCGGAAGGGCCTCTGTATTTCACAAAAAAACGTACCCCCCGCTGACAACTCACACCCACCAGCTATATCTTCGCGCACAAGGACGTGCCTCCTTATTACGCACAAAAAATGAATACTCCCCCTGCTAGCTGGGACCCACCATAGTGGGAGGCTAACTTGTGGGCCTACTAAGTTGACGCGGACGGAGGGCTTTGTCAACTTAGTCAATATGAACGATTCTAGCTCCAGTGACCGTATGATTTCCATCCAACGGCCGTAGTGCTTCTTCAACCTCTTGTCTTCTTGCTCCAGCCGCCCAAACCAGCGTCGGTCATGCTGCCTGCTCCTGCCTCCCGTGGCCGGCTGTGCTGACGCGGAGGCCTCACCACCCCCTACTACTTCCACTGCTAGCCAGGCCATCCCTCTACTCACCCACACCCCTTGTTATTCTACGGCGACGGCAGCCTCACATCAAAGCCAAACCAGTGAACCCTCGTACTCCTCTCCGCGTGGGCATCCACTGCTGCGTCTTCCCCGGCTCCGCATCGTCCCCTTCCTAGGCCTTGTCGCCGTCCACCGCCTTGGTGCTCTCGGCTCGGCGTGGTCAATGTGGTCAACGAACGACTTCCATCGGAAGAGTACTGTACGTGGAGAGGCTGACAGCTGGGTCCACGGCCACAGCAAGGAAGTGCCTCCTTATTATGCGGAAAATAATGATTCCTCCACCTGACAGCAGGGACCCACCGGACGGGCCACTGTATTTCACGAAAAAAACGTTTCCCCCCTGTCTGCTGGGACCTACTAGCTACATCTTCGCAGGCAAGTAAGTGTCTGACAATCGAGACCCACCTGGTGGAAGCGTACGTAGCGTTATCATTCTGGTCGCAAACGTGTACGTACATACTGGTCAATCGGTCTGTCTACAGGCTGCAGCGATGAACCGTGGCCGAGTAAGGAAGGGCATGTGTCATAGTAGAGGCGCCGACGTAGCATGTACACGTACGTATAGCCAGGGTGCAAGAAAGTAAATACGGCCACGTACGTACATACGGGCGGGGTCTCGAATGCCTACTCGCGCATATGTACGGCCAGGGCTCGTGTACATGACGGAGAAACTGCGTAGTCGTGTTTATCGGGAGCCAACCGGCTTGGATGGAACAGCCGATCGAAATGAGGCCTGGCGTACCGCAGAACGGAGGAAACGGCCTTGTGTTCGACCGGCCATGGTAGAAACAGGATCTTGTTCATCGGGAGGGTTCTGGCGTACCGCAAAATGGAGGAAACGGACTTCTCTTGGACCTCCTACGGTCAAAACAGGGTCCTATTGATCGGGAGGGGTGTGGCGTGCCACAAAACAGAGGAAACGGACTTATGTTGGAGTGCTACAGTCGAAACGGGGGTCCTGTACATCGGGAGGGTGTGGCGTACGACAAAACGGGACTCCACGGGATATTGTTCATCTCCATCGTCGACTGCCTCCACGGGCTATTGTTCATCCACCGTCGACCTCCTCCAGCCTCCACCTGCGACTGTTCATCCACGGCGTCTCCCCTCCTACCTCCATGGGCTCCTGTTCATCCAGCCTCCACCGCTCCTCCATCGGCTACTGTTCAACCAACCCTCTCCACGGGCTCCTGTTCAACCACCCCTCCACGGGATACTGTTCATCCAGCTCTCCACCGGCTACTGTTCAACCAGCCCTCCATGGGGCCCTGTTCATCCAGCCCTCCACGGGGTCCTATTCATCCACCCCCAATCGGCTCGATCGGGGTCTTGTTCATCCAGCGGCAACGACCCTCTAGTACCACGGGGTCCTGTTCATCCACCCCCCAACCAAGAACTGTTCATCCAACCCCCCCCCCCCAACAACGCTCACTGTTCATCAAGAGGCAGCATCGATCGGCTTCAGTTAGCAGCAATAGCGAAGGAATCACTCGCGTTTAGTTAACAGCAAGGGATCGATCAGGGTTCAGTAACGTAGCTAGTGCAATCACTCGGGTTCAGTTAGAGCCCAACGCCTCGCTCGGGTTCAGTTAGAGCGCAACGCCTCGCACACATGCGTGTACGTGTATGAGAGAAACGCGCAAACCTCCGTGCATTGCTCGGCCCTGACCACCCACCGTAACCGGGAACTCCCCGATATTTTCCTCGCCCTCGCTTCTACCACGGTTTTTTCTGTCATGGACGGTCCAAAGAATATCATGCAGCTGCGTCTCCGGCCTGCCCTGGATGAAAAGCCCATTTTCTATCATGATTTTTTGTCATAGAAGTAGGAGCCCACCACATCTATGATGATACCAGGTTTTGTCACATTTATCGTCATAGAAGTGTCATAAGCATGACAATTGTTTGTTCATTCGGCCCAAAGTGTCACGGATGTGTCTTTTTTTGTAGTGTTACCAGCGCTCGTAGTAGCTCCTGGGTATTTCATACCGGTGCGGTTGCTCACATTTGTAACTCAAAACAGGAGTTGCGGAATAAGCGGAGACTGGCGAAGGACGAGGTGACGATGCGCGTCGGGAATGGTTCCAACGTCGATGTGATCGCCGTTGGCACGCTACCTCTACATCTACCTTCGGGATTAGTTTTAAACCTCAATAATTTTTATTTAGTGCCAGCTTTGAGCATGAACATTGTATCTGGATCTCGTTTAATGCGAGATGGCTACTCATTTAAATCCGAGAATAATGGTTGTTCTATTAATATGAGAGATATGTTTTATGGCCATGCCCCGCTGGTCAATGCTTTATTTTTATTGAATCTCGAATGTGATGATAGACATATTCTTAGTGTGAATGAAAAAAGATGTAAGGTTGATAATGATAGTCCCACATACTTGTTGCACTGTCGCCTTGGTCACATTGGTGTCAAACGCATGAAGAAAGTCCATGCAGATGGACTTTTGGAGTCCCTTGATTATGAATCATTTGACACGTGTGAACCATGCCTCATGGGCAAAATGACCAAGACTCCGTTCTCCAGAACAATGGAGCAAGCGATCAACTTGTTGGAAATAATACATACTGATGTATGCGGTCCAATGAGAATTGAGGCCGGCGGTGGCTATCATTATGTTCTCACCCTTACTAATGACTCAAGTAGATATGGGTATGTCTACTTAATGAAACACAAGTCTGAGGCCTTAGAAAAGTTCAAGGAATTTCAGAGCAAGGTAGAGAATCAACGTGATAGGAAAATAAAGTTCTTACGATCAGATCGTGGAGGAGAATACTTGAGTCATGAGTTTGGCATGCACCTAAGGAAAAGTGGAATTGTTTCACAACTCATGCCGTATGGAACACCTCAGCGTAATGGTGTGTCCAAACATCGTAATCGCACTTTATTGGATATGGTGCGATCTGTGATGTCTCTTACCGATCTATCGCTATCATTTTGGGGTTATGCTTTAGAAACTGCCGCATTCACTTTAAATAGGGCACCATCTAAATCCGTTGAGATGACACCGTATGAATTATGGTTTGGGAATAAACCTAAGATGTCGTTTCTGAATGTTTGGGCATGCGATGCTTATGTCAAGAAACTTCAACCTGAAAAGCTCGAACCCAAATCAAAAAAGTGCAGCTTCATAGGATACCCTGAGGAAACTATTGGGTATACCTTCTACCTCAGATCCGAAGGCAAGATCTTTGTTGCCAAGAATGGATCCTTTCTGGAGAAAGAGTTTCTATCGAAAGAAGTAAGTGGGAGGAAAGTAGAACTTGATGAGGTACCCCCTCTTGAACCGAAGAGTAGCGCAGCTCAGGAAGATGTTTCTGTGGTGCCTGCACCGACTAGAGAGGAAGTTAATGATGATGATCATGAAACTTTGGGTCAAGTTGCTACTGAACTTCGTAGGTCCACGAGGACACGTTCCGCACCAGAGTGGTACAGCAACCCTGTCCAGGAAATCATGTTGTTAGACAATGGTGAACCTTCAAACTATGAAGAAGCGATGGCGGGCCCTGATTCCAACAAATGGCTTGAAGCCATGAAATCTGAGATAGGATCCATGTATGAGAACAACGTATGGACTTTGGTGGACTTCCCCAATGATGGAAGCCATAGAGAATAAGTGGATCTTTAAAAAGAAGCCTGACGCAGATGGTAATGTGACCGTCTATAAGGCTCGGCTTGTTGCTAAGGGTTATCAACAAGTTCAAGGAGTTGACTATGATGAGACCTTCTCACCCGCAGCGAAGCTAAAGTCCGTCCGAATCATGTTAGCAATTGCCGCATTCTATGATTACGAGATCTGGCAAATGGACGTCAAAACGGCACTCCTTAACGGTTTCCTCAAGGAAGAATTGTATATGATGCAGCCGGAAGGTTTTGTCGATCCTACGAATGCTCACAAGGTATGCAAGATCCAGCGCTCCATCTATGGGCTAGTGCAAGCATCTCGGAATTGGAACATTCGCTTTGATGAAATGATCAAAGCTTTTGGGTTTATACAGACTTATGGAGAAGCCTGTATTTCACATATTATATGTGGATGACATACTGTTGATGGGAAATGATATAGAACTTTTGAAAAGTATAAAAAGCCTACTTGAATAAGTGTTTTTCAATGAAGGACCTTGGAGAACTTGCTTACATATTAGGCATCAAGATCTATAGAGATAGATCGAGATGCCTCATTGGTCTTTCACAAAGCACATACCTTGACAAGATATTGAAGAAGTTCAATATGGATCAGTCCAAGAAGGGGTTCTTGCCTGTATTGCAAGGTGTGAGATTGAGCGCAGCTCAACGCCCGACCTCGACAGAAGAAAGAGAAAAGATGAGTGTCATCCCCTAAGCCTCGACCATAGGCTCTATTATGTATGCCATGCTGTGTACCAGACATGATGTGAACCTTGCCATAAGTTTGGCAGGGAGGTACCAAAGTGATCCCGGTATTGAACACTGGACAGCGGTCAAGAATATCCTGAAGTACCCGAGAAGGATTAAGGATATGTTTCTCGTTTATGGAGGTGCCGTAGAGCTCGTCGTAAAGGGTTACGCCAATGCTAGCTTCGACACAGATCCGGATGACTCCAAGTCACTGATGACCCACAAGTATAGGGGATCAATTGTAGCTCTTTTCAATAAGTGTCGAAGCCAACGAGGAGCAGAAGGAAATGACAAGTAGTTTTCAGTAAGGTAATGTCTGCAAGTGCTAAAATTGTAAGTAGCAGAGTAGTTTGATAGCAAGATAATTTGTAACGATCAAGTAACGATAATAGCAATAAGTATGCAGCAAGGTAGCCCAATACTTTTGAGGCAAAGGACAGGCCAAAACGGTCCCTTATGATAAGCAATGCGTTCTTGAGGGTACACGGGAATTTCATCTAGTCACTTTCATCATGTTGGTTTGATTCATGTTCGCTACTTTGATAATTTGATATGTGGGTGGACCGGTGCTTAGGTGATGTTCTTACTTGAACAAACCTCCTACTTATGATTAACCATGCCGCAAGCATCCGCAACTACGATAAAAGTATGAAGAATAAATTCTAACCATAGCATTAAACTTTTGGGTCCAATCGGTCCCTTACGGAATAGCACATAAACTGGGGTTTAAGCTTCTGTCACTCTCGCAACCCATCATCTAATTGCTACTCCACAATTCATTCCCTTAGGCTCAAAATATGGTGAAGTGTAGTCGTGAAGGAAATATGCCCTAGAGGCAATAATAAAGTTATTATTTATTTCCTTATATCATGATAAATGTTTATTATTCATGCTAGAATTGTATTAACCGGAAACATAATACATGTGTGAATACATAAACCTACAGAGTGTCACTAGTATGCCTCTACTTGACTAGCTCGTTAATCAAAGATGGTTATGTTTCCTAACCATGAACAAGGAGTTGTTATTTGATTAACGGGATCACATCATTGGTTGAATGATCTGATTGACATGACCCATTCCATTAGCATAGCACCTGATCGTATAGTTTGTTGCTAGTGCTTTTCTTCATGACTTATACATGTTCCTATGACTATGAGATTATGCAACTCCGTTTGCCGAGGAACACTTTTGGGTGCTACCAAACGTCACAACGTAATCGGGTGATTATAAAGGTACATTACAGGTGTCTCGAAGGTACATGTTGGGTTGGCATATTTCGAGATTAGGATTTGTCACTCCGATTGTCGGAGAGGTATCTCTGGGCCCTCTCGGTAATGCACATCACATAAGCCTTGCAAGCATTGCAACTAAATGTGTTAGTTGTGAGATGATGTATTACGGAACGAGAAAAGAGACTTGCCATTAACGAGATTGAACTAGGTATTGGATACCGACGATCGAATCTCGGGCAAGTAACATACCGATGACAAAGGGAACAACGTATGTTGTTATGCGGTCTGACCGATAAAGATCTTCGTAGAATATGTAGGAACCAATATGGGCATCCAGGTCCGCTATTGGTTATTGGCGAGAGGTGTCTCGGTCATGTCTACATAGTTCTCGAACCCGTAGGGTCCGCACGCTTAACGTTTCGATGGCGGTTATTATGAGTTTATATGATATTGATGTACGAAGGTTGTTGAGTCCGGATGAGATCACGGACATGACGAGGAGTCTCGAAATGGTCGAGACATAAAGATTGATATATTGGAAGCCTATGTTTGGACTCGGAATCACTCCGGGTGAAATTGGGAATTTTACAGAGTACCGGGTTACGGAACCTCCGGGGGTCAATGGGCCTTGATGGGCCTTAAGGGAAAGAAAAAGGGGCCATATGCTGGCGCAGCCTTCCCCTTCCCTAGTCCTATTAGGATTAGGAGAGGGGTGGCGCCTCTCTCCTCTCCCCTTGGTGAAACCCTAGTTGGACTAGGATTGGGGGAATCCTACTCGGTGGGAGTAGGACTCCCAGCGCAGCCATAGGTGGCCGCCAGCCCCTCCCTTCCCTCCTTTATATACAGGGCAGGGGCACCCCATGACACACAAGTTGATCTCGGATCTTTCCTTAGCCGTGTGCGGTGCCCCTTCCACCATATTCCACCTCGGTCATATCGTCGCGAGCTTAAGTGAAGCCCTGCGCGGAGAAGTCATATCGTCGCGAGCTTAGGCGAAGCCCTGCGTCGGTGGAGCATCATCATCGTCCTGCCCGTCGTCTTGTGGAACTCATCCCGACACTTTGCTGGATCGGTCAGGGGATCGTCATCGAGCTGAGCGTGTGCGAACTCGGAGGTGCCGTCGTTCGGTGCTTGGATCGGTCGGATCGTGAAGGCGTCGACTACATCAACAGCGTTGTTATAACGCTTCGCTTTCGGTCTCACGAGTGCGTGGGCGGACACTCTTCCCTCTCGTTGCTATGCCATCACCATGGTCTTGCGTGATCGTAGGAAAATTTTGAAATTACTCGTTCCCCAGCAAAGGCATCCGAGCCTGGTTTTATGCGTTGATGTCATATGCACGAGTAGAACACAAGTGAGTTGTGGGCGATACAAGTCATACTACCTACCAGCATGTCATACTTTGGTTCAGCGGTATTGTGAGATGAAGCGGCCCGGACCGACATTACGCCAGACGCTTACGCGAGACTGGTTTCACCGCTGTGAGCACTCGTTGCTTAAAGGTGACCGGCGGGTGTCTGTCTCTCTCACTTTAGTTGAACCGAGTGTGGCTACGCCGGTCCTTGAGAAGGTTAAAGCGGAGTCTATTTGACGAAATATCGTTGTGGTTTTGATGCGTAGGTAAAACGGTTCTTGCTCAGCCCGTAGCAGCCACGTAAAACTTGCAACAACAAAGTAGAGGACGTCTAACTTGTTTTTGCAGGGGCATGTTGTGATGTGATATGGTCAAGGCGTGATGCTATATTTTATTGTATGAGATGATCATGTTTTGTAACGAGTTATCGGCAATGGCAGGAGCCATATGGTTGTCGCTTTATTGTATGAAATGCAAGCGCCATGTAATTGCTTTACTTTATCACTAAGCGATAGCGATAGTCGTAGAAGCAATAGTTGGCGAGGCGACAACGATGCTACGATGGAGATCAAGGTGTCGCGCCGGTGGCGATGGTGATCATGGCGGTGCTTGGAGATGGAGATCACAAGCACAAGATGATGATGGCCATATCATATCACTTATATTGATTGCATGTGATGTTAATCCTTTATGCATCTTATTTTGCTTTGATTGACGGTAGCATTATAAGATGATCCCTTACTAAATTATCAAGAAGTGTTCTCCACGAGTATGCACCGTTGCGAAAGTTCTTCGTCTTTGAGACACCACGTGATGATCGGGTGTGATAGGCTCTACGTTCAAATACAACGGGTGCAAAACAGTTGCACACGCAGAATACTCAGGTTATACTTGACGAGCTATGCATATAAGATATGACCTCGGAACACGGAGACCGAAGGTCGGCGTGAATCATATAGTAGATATGATCAACATAGTGATGTTCACCATTGAAACTACTCCATCACACGTGATGATCGGTCATGGTGTAGTTGATATGGATCACGCAATCACTTAGAGAATTGGAGGATATTTTTCTAAGTGGGAGTTCTTAAGTAATATGATTAATTGAACTTAAATTTATCATGAACTTAGTCCTGGTAGTATTTTGCAAATTATGTTGTAGATCAATAGCTCGCGTTGTTGCTTCCCTATGTTTTCATATGTGTTCCTAGAAAATTGTATTGAAAGATGTTAGTAGCAATGATGCGGATTGGATCCGTGATCTGAGGTTTATCCTCATTGCTGCGCAGAAGAATTATGTCCTTAATGCACCGCTAGGTGACAGACCTATTGCAGGAGCAGATCAGACGTTATGAGCGTTTGGCTAGCTCAATATGAGCGAATCTGACGTTATGAGCGTTTGGCCAGCTCAATATGATGACTACTTGATAGTTTAGTGCACCATGCTTAAGCGGCTTAGAATCGGGACTTCAAAGGCGTTTTGAGCGTCATGGACCATATGAGATGTTCCAGAATTGAAGTTAATATTTCAAGCAAATACCCGAGTTGAGAGATATGAAGTCTCCAACAAGTTCTATAGCTAAAAGATGGAGGAGAATCGCTCAACTAGTGAGCATGTGCTCAGATTATGCGAGTACTTCAATCGCTTGAATCAAGTGGAGTTAATCTTCCGGATAAGATAGTGATTGATAGAATTCTCTAGTCACCATCACTAAGTTAGTAGAACTTCGTGATGAACTATAGTATGCAAGGGATGACGAAAAGATTCTCGAGCTCTTGGCGATGCTAAAATCGTGAAGGTAGAAATCAAGAAAAACATCAAGTGTTGATAGTTGACAAGACCACTAGTCTCAAGGAAAAGGGCAAAGGGAAGAAGGGAACTTCAAGAAGAGCGGCAAGCAAGTTGCTGCTCAAGTGAAGAAGCCCAAGTCTGGACCTAAGCACGAGACTAAGTGCTTTTGCTGCAATGAAACTGGTCACTAGAAGCGGAACTACTCCAAGTATTTGGCGGATAAGAAGGATGGCAAAGTGAACAAAGGTATATTTGATATACAGATTATTGATGTGTATTTTACTAGTGTTATAGCAACCCCTCGGTATTTGATACTGGTTCAGTTGCTAAGAGTAGTAACTTGAAGCGGAGTTGCAGAATGAGCAGAAACTAGTTGAAGGGAAGTGACGATGAGTGTTGGAAGTAGTTCCAAGATTGATATGATCATCATCGCACACTCCCTATACTTTCGGGATTAGTGTGGAACCTAAATAAGTGTTATTTGGTGTTGAGCATAAATATGATTTGATCATGTTTATTGCAATACTGTTATTCATTTAAGTAAGAGAATAAATTGTTGTTCTGCTTACATGAATAAAACCTTATATAGTTACACACCCAATGAAAATGGTTCATTGGATCTCGATCATAGTGATACACATATTCATAATATTGAAACCAAAAGATGCAAAGTTAATAATGATAGTGCAACTTATTTGTGGCACTGCCGTTTAGGTCATATTGGTGTAAAGCGCATGAAGAAAAATCCATGTTGATGGACTTTTGGAATCACTTGATTATGAATCATTTGATGCTTGCGAACCGTGCCTTTTGGGCAAGATGACTAAAACTCCGTTCTCCAGAACAATGGAACAAGCTCTTGACTTATTGGGAATAATACATACCGATGTATGCGATCCAATGAGTGTTGATGCTCGTGGCAAGTATCGTTATTTTCTGACCTTCACAAGATGATTTGAGCAGATATGGGTATATCTACTTGATGAAACATAAGTCTGAAATAGTTGAAAAGTTCAAAGAATTTCAGAGTGAAGTGGAAAATCATCGTAACAAGAAAATAAAGTTTCGTGATCTGATCGTGGAGATGAATATTTGAGTTACGAGTTTGGTCTTCAATGAAAACAATGTGGAATAGTTTCACAGCTCACGCCACCTGGAACACCACAACGTTATGGTGTGTCCGAACGTCATAACCGTACTTTATTATGATATGGTGCGATCTATGATGTATCTTACCGATTTACCACTATTGTTTTGGGGTTATGCATTAGAGACAGCTGCATTCACGTTTAATAGGGCACCATCTAAATCCGTTGAGATGACACCGTATGAACTATGGTTTAGCATTAAACCTAAGCTGTCGTTTCTTAAAGTTTGGAGTTGTGATGCTTATGTGAAAAAGTTTTCACCTGATAAGCTCTAACCCAAATCGGAGAAGTGCGTCTTCATAGAATACTCAAAGGTGACTATTGGGTACACCTTCTATCACAGATCCGAAGGCAAGTTTTTTCGTTGCTAAGATGGATCCTTTCTAGAGAAGAAGTTTCTCTCGAAAGAAGTGAGTGGGAGGAAAGTGGAGCTTGATAAGGTAATTTGTACCTTCTCCCGAATTGGAAAGTAGTTCATCACGGGAATCAGTTCCAGTGATTCCTACACCAATTAGTGAGGAAGTTAATGATGATGATCATGAAACTTCAGATCAAGTTGCTACTAAAACCTCGTAGGTCTTCGAGTAAGATCCGCACCAGAGTGGTGCGGTAATCTTATTCTAGAAGTCATGTTACTAGACCATGATGAACCTACGAACTATGAGGAAGCGATGATGAGCCCAGATTCCGCGAAATGGCTTGAGACCATGAAATCTGAGATAGGATCCATGTATGAGAACAAAGTATGGACTTTGATTGACTTGCTCGATGATCAGCAAGCCATGTAGATAAATGGATTTTCAAGAGGAAGACAGATGTTGATAGTAGTGTTACTATCTACAAAGCTCGACTTGTCAAAAAGGTTTTGACAAGTTCAAGGTGTTGACTACAATGAGATTTTCTCAAACTGTAGCGATGCTTAAGTCTGTCCGAATCATGTTAGCAATTGCCACATTTTATGAAATCGGCAAATGGATGTCAAAACTATACTCTTTAATGGATTTATTAAAGAAGAGTTGTATATGATGCAACCGAAGGTTTTGTCAATCCTAAAGGAGCTAACAAAATGTGCAAGCTCCAATGATCCATCTATGGACTGGTGCAAGCATCTCGAGTTGGAATATATGCTTGATGATTTGATCAAAGCATATGGTTTTTACTGAGACTTTTGGAGAAGCCTGTATTTACAAGAAAGTGAGTGGGAGCACTACAGCATTTCGATAAGTATATGTGAATGACATATTGTTGATCGAAATAATGTAGAATTATTCTGCAAAGCATAAAGGAGTATTTGAAAGGAGTTTTTCAAAGAAAGACCTCGGTGAAGCTGCTTACATATTGAGCATCAAGATCTATAGAGATAGATCAAGGCGCTTGATAAGTTTTTCAATGAATACATACCTTGACAAGATTTTGAAGTAGTTCAAAATGGAACAGTCAAAGAAAGAGTTCTTGCCTGTGTTACAAGGTGTGAGATTGAGTATGACTCAAAACCCGACCACGGCGGAAGATAGAAAGAGAATGAAAGTCATTCCTATGCATCAGCCATAGGTTCTATAAAGTATGTCATCTTGTGTACGGATCTATTGCATACCCTACCACTAAGATTGGCAAGGAGTGCAATAGAGATCTAGGAGTAGATCAATGGACAGCGGTCAAAATTATCCTTAGTAGAATAAGGATATGTTTCTCGATTATGGAAGTGGAAAAAGGTTAAATCGTAAAGGTTACGTCGATGCAAGTTTTAACACTAATCTAGATGACTCGAGTCTCAATCTAGATACATATTGAAAGTGGGAGCAATTAGCTAGAGTAGCTCCGTGCGAGCATTGTAGACATAGAAATTTGCAAAATACTTACGGCTCTGAATGTGATGAGACCCGTTGACTAAAATTATCTCACAAGCAAAACATGATCACACCTTAGTACTCTTTGGGTGTTAATCACATAGCGATGTGAACTAGATTACTGACTCTAGTAAACCCTTTGGATGTTGGTCACATGACGATGTGAACTATGGGTGTTAATCACATACAGATGTGAATATTTGTGTTGAATCACATGATGATGTGAACTAGATTATTGACTCTAGTGCAAGTGGGAGATGAAGGAAATATGCCCTAGAGGCAATAATAAAGTTATTATTTATTTCCTTATATCATGATAAATGTTTATTATTCATGCTAGAATTGTATTAACCGGAAACATAATACATGTGTGAATACATAAACCTCTGAGTGTCACTAGTATGCCTCTACTTGACTAGCTCGTTAATCAAAGATGGTTATGTTTCCTAACCATGAACAAGGAGTTGTTATTTGATTAACGGGATCACATCATTGGTTGAATGATCTGATTGACATGACCCATTCCATTAGCATAGCACCTGATCGTATAGTTTGTTGCTAGTGCTTTTCTTCATGACTTATACATGTTCCTATGACTATGAGATTATGCAACTCCCGTTTGCCGAGGAACACTTTTGGGTGCTACCAAACGTCACAACGTATCGGGTGATTATAAAGGTACATTACAGGTGTCTCCGAAGGTACATGTTGGGTTGGCATATTTGAGATTAGGATTTGTCACTCCGATTGTCGGAGAGGTATCTCTGGGCCCTCTCGGTAATGCACATCACATAAGCCTTGCAAGCATTGCAACTAAATGTGTTAGTTGTGAGATGATGTATTACGGAACGAGAAAAGAGACTTGCCAAGATGTGAGATTGAACTAGGTATTGGATACCGACGATCGAATCTCGGGCAAGTAACATACCGATGACAAAGGGAACAACGTATGTTGTTATGCGGTCTGACCGATAAAGATCTTCGTAGAATATGTAGGAACCAATATGGGCATCCAGGTCCCGCTATTGGTTATTGGCGAAGAGGTGTCTCGGTCATGTCTACATAGTTCTCGAACCCGTAGGTCCGCACGCTTAACGTTTCGATGGCGGTTATTATGAGTTTATATGATATTGATGTACGAAGGTTGTTGAGTCCGGATGAGATCACGGACATGACGAGGAGTCTCGAAATGGTCGAGACATAAAGATTGATATATTGGAAGCCTATGTTTGGACTCGGAATCACTCCGGTGAAATTGGGAATTTTATTGAGTGCAGGGGTTACCGGAACCTCCCGGGGGTCAATGGGCCTTGATGGGCCTTAAGGGAAAGAAAAGGGGCCATATGCTGGCGCAGCCTTCCCCTTCCTAGTCCTATTAGGATTAGGAGAAGGGGTGCCTCTCTCCCTCTCCCTTGGTCAAACCCTAGTTGGACTAGGATTGGGGGAATCCTACTCCCGGTGGGAGTAGGACTCCCGTGCGCAGCCATAGGTGGCCAGCCCCTCCCTTCCCTCCTTTATATCTGAGGGCAGGGGCACCCCATGACACACAAGTTGATCTCTGGATCTTTCCTTAGCCATGTCGGTGCCCCTTCCACCATATTCCACCTCGGTCATATCGTCGCGGAGCTTAAGTGAAGCCTGCGCGAGAAGTCATATCGTCGCGGAGCTTAGGCGAAGCCCTGCGTCGGTGGAGCATCATCATCGTCCTGCACGCCGTCGTCTTGTGGAACTCATCCCGACACTTTGCTGGATCGGTCCGGGATCGTCATCGAGCTGAGCGTGTGCGAGAACTCGGAGGTGCCGTCGTTCGGTCGCTGCTTGGATCGGTCGGGTCGTGAAGGCGTCGACTACATCAACAGCGTTGTTATAACGCTTCGCTTTCGGTCTCACAGTGCGTGGACGGACACTCTTCCCTCTCGTTGCTATGCCATCACCATGGTCTTGCGTGATCGTAGGAAAATTTTTGAAATTACTACGTTCCCCAACAAGTCGATGTTCACATGACACCACTAAGGGAATCACAACACACATACTATCAAAATATCAAACACATATCAAATTCACATGATTACTTGCAACCTGATTTCTCCCGTGACCTCAAGAACAAAAGTAACTACTCACAAATGATAAACATGTTCATGATCAGAGGAGTATTAAATAGCATAATGGATCTGAACATATAATACTCCACCAAATAAACCATATAGTAATCAACTACAAGATGTAATCAACACTACTAGTCACCACAGGCACCAATATATAGTTCCGGTAACAAGATTGAATACAAGAGATGAACTAGGGTTTGAGATGAGATGGTGTTGTTGAACATGTTGATGGAGGTTGCCCTCCCCAAGATGGGAGAGTTGTTGGTGATGATGATGATGATGATGATGATGATGATGATGATTTCCCCCTCTAGGAGGGAAGTTCCCCCGGCGGAATTGCAACGCCGGAGGGCAAAAGTGCTCCTGCCCAAGTTCCACCTCGAGACGGCAGCGCTCCGTCCTAAAAGCCTTCTCCTTATTTATTTTTCTAGGTAAAAATGACTTATATTCCAGAAGATGGGCACCGGAGGTGGGCCGAGGAGGGCACAAACCACCAGGGCGTGCCCAGGTGGGTGGTGCCCAACTGGTGGGCCCCCTCTGGTAGTTATTTGCCCCAATATTCTTCAAATATTCCATAAAAAATCTCCGTGAAGTTTCAGCTTGTTTGGAGTTGTGCAGAATAGGTAGCCTGGCATAGCTTTTTCAGGTCTAGATTTCCAGCTGCCGGAATTCTCCCTCTTGGTGTGTACCTTGCAAATTATGAGAGAAAAGGGATTAGAATTACTCCAAAAAGCATTATTATGGATAAAAACATTATAAATAACAGTAAGAAAACATGATGCAAACTGGACGTATCAGTCACAAACTGGATACATCTATTTTTTGAATGGTGGGGCAGTCAGCTGGTGCAGTTGTAAAGTACATACGAATCTGAATGTCGTAGATCCGTTGACTAAACCTCTTCCACGAGAAAAACATGATCAGCACTAGAACTCTATGGGTGTTTGATTCATCACAATGTAACTAGATTATTGACTCTAGTGCAAGTGGGAGACTGTTGGAAATATGCCCTAGAGGCAATACTAAAATGGTTATTATTATATTTCCTTGTTCATGATAATTGTATATTTTTCAAGTTATAATTATATTAACCGGAAACAATAATACATGTGTGAATACATAGACCACAACATGTCCCTAGTGAGCCTCTAATTGACTAGCTCGTTGATCAATAGATGGTTGTGGTTTCCTGACCATGGAAATTGGATGTCGTTGATAGCACTACAAAAAATACACGTCTGTGATGATACGTATTTGTCACAGTAGGTCACGTTTTCTGTCATGCATGTACATCCATGACAAATTTATGACAGAATCAAGATAGGCATACCTGTGCTGTCGTAGAAGTGTTCCATGACATTACCAAAATTATCATCATGGAAGTGTCCACTTCCATGACGATAAATCGCCCGTCACAGAAGTGCTTTCATCAAGGGTGACCGACACGTGGCATCCACCATAACGGAACGCTGTTAAGCTATCGTGTCCGGTTTTGGATCCAATAACCCATTAACAGCCCGGACCAATGGGGATTTTCCACGTGTAAAATCATCATTGGCTGGAGGAAACATGTGTCAGCTCCGCGTTGGCATAGGTGTCACTCATCCAATGGGCAAGATGCGCCTATGATATGTTGACACGTGGACCGGCCCAAAAGTGGCCCATAAAGTTTAAATGGGCGGCCCAACTAAAGGCCCGCAAGATTTTGCGGACCATCTTGGGCGGCCCACTAAAGGCCCATGAGATTTTGCGAGACCATAATGGGCTGGCCTAGCTAAAACCCACAAGATTTTGCGAGCCATAATGGGCGGCCGGTAAAACCCCACAAGATTTTTGCGGGCCATAATGGGCGGCCAGTGAAAACCCACAAGATTTTGTGGACCATAATGGGCAGCCAGCTAAAAACCCACGAGATTTCACCGACATTAATGGGCGGCCCATTTGTAAACCCACAAGATTTTGAGGACCCTAGTAGGCCGGCCCATTAACTGGCTGCCATCTTTTGGGCCAAATGCTGGCCCATATTTGATCCGGTCCATTAATGGCCTGCCACGTTCCGGGCCTAATAATGGCCCATATGAGATCCGTCCTGTTAAAAGCCTACGACGTTCTGGGCCAAATTACGGCCTAGATCAGGTCCAGCCCTTTAAGAGGCTTTGGGCTAAATTATGGCCTATATCAGATTCGGCCCATCAACTAGACGCAATGCTTTTGGGCCCACTAGCTAAAGGCCCATTTAGTAATTCGGCCTGATATTAGTTTCGGCCTGTTAAGGGCCCATTTAACATTTCGGCCAGTTAAAAGCCCGTCATATAGTTGGGCCTAACTACGGCCGGTTTGCATCCGGCACCTTTCATACCGATAATCTGATTGGGCAAAACAAGGACCGAGACAATTTTGGCCTATTAAAAGCCCGTGATTTGATTGGCACAATCATGGGCCAGGGTCCATTTTGGGCTGCTGCCGACCCGTGAGCTGTTCGGCACGTTTCAGGCTCAACCTACTTCTCAGCCTCCTAAAAGCCCAGTGAGTTTTCTTGCGAAAAGAGGGCCGGCGGTTTACTCGGCCTATTAAAGGCCCGAATCTACTAGTGGGCCATTTTACATTTATGCCTTTTAACGGACAAATATGATGGAGCCCATGATGTGGATCATACATCGTGATTGCGTGATGGCCCGATTATGTACCGTAATTTTACGGTTTGGCCGGTTTACTGCGAAGACAGGATATATATACAGTAAAATAACTGCAGCATCGTGAATAAGAAAAAACCTAGACTATACAATAAAGAAATTACGGCATATTACATCCACTGGGCATCAAAGTTCGCCACTGTGATAATAAAGCACAAGCAGACAGCAGATTACATACACGGGGCATCAAAGATCGCCACCAGTGCAACTAAACACGCAGACAAAATAATATAGAAAATCGATAGCACTTCAATAGAGTTCAAGAAAGGTTAGCCCTGCTGGGGAGCTGTAGCGCAAGCAACTGAGCAAGCTGATTAGACTGCGCTTGTTTAACACTTATATCCTCCTCACTCTGAAAGATAAACAAGCAAACAAATGACAGGTTTTGCACATGAAAGTATCAGTGCTGACAATTCATCACATTTCTTACTGACGAATAAAGTGACACAGTTTAAAATTGCATTAGCACAATATGGTATTGTTCAGGTCAAGACATGGCAGGAAATGACATTGTGAAGGAGTTGGCAGCTTCACGACACCACTCGATTACAGATCAAGAACTCATAAGTATAAATGGTTAGTGTGCTGTCAATTTATCCCATTTCAGATTGGCAAATAAAAAGACGGTTTAAATAATAGTATAATGATATGACATTGTTCATAGTTAAGACATTGCAGAATATGACATTGTCTTTGTAGTGGGTAGGTTCACCACACCACTTTGGATTATGGATCAAAACGAAGCATACATGCGGTGCAAAAGAAGATCACTTGCTCTGTATAGTTTAATTTACATGGTATGAAGAAGGAACTTGGTTGTACAACTGAAAACTTATATTGAGAAGGACAAACTTTTGTTTATGAACTACATAATAAACTTTAAACATGCAATTTGATGCAAACACCAAAAATAAACAGTTGTTGCAGTCATGCCTAACCAAATATACACAACAAAGTTTGAAGGCTTGAGAAGGACAGACTTACATTATTGGTGAAGACAGGCTCTATAAAGCCCTTGTCCATGCTGATGGGGGGGCAATTCAAGAAGTTTACTACATAATATTCTTCATAAGCATTGCCTTTATTCTACATTTTGTTAAGAGTAAATATAGATGTGATAATATAAGAAAAAATGGAGAATATTTAAGATAAGATGAAGAGTGATCCTACATAACCAAGTAGCTATAAATGTAAGTACAACGATACAGGCAAAAGGTACAGCCAAGAGCAATGCACAGCTAAACTTCTTCAGTACCATTGGTGTTATCCAACCTTATGGTAAGAGTAAATATAGATCTGATGTGTAGAAAATGGAGGCAAAGGAAAATAAGTTGCGAGTGATGGTACATGAACAACTACTGTCAATATAAGTACAATCGATAAAGGACAGCAAGTATTTACAAGAACAATGCAGTGCTAAAAAATTCATTGGCATTGGATATATTCTACACTAATGTAACCATTTATCTGATCGAGATAATTTGGGCGAACAATTGATAAGCAAGCTATCATGCATCTGCTGTCACATAATGAACCAGGTATGTATGCAAGTACAGTGATAGAGGACAACAGGTACTAACAAGAGCAAAGCAGTGGGTAGCATATTTGTGATATCTTGTTGTTCTTTTCAAACCGGAATTCTTCTTCGAGCAGATTTCCTACAAAAAATATCCGTGAGGCACATGCGGAAAAGTAGAAGTTCAAATTGTCATGTGATTTCATAGACAGTACCTCATCCTGGGAACGAGGCCCGTGCATTACAAGGTTTTTCCATTCAATGTCTTCTAAATTTAGCACATGAAACTTCACCGGAAATTCGTTTATAGACTTGCCATCAAAGTGTGATTTCCTCAGGCCGATACTGCTGCAATGCTTCCTTGAAAAGCACAAGCAAGCTTTGCTCGTCATGACTATCCAGATTGACCCTCGCCCACTTACGAAAATATAATGTAAATCATTGATGTGTTCAATAAGCAGAAAACAGGAAAATAATAACCATGAATAATAGCACTTACACGTAAGTTGGACAGGAAGATGTGAAAATGGTGTTTGTCTTCACTATAATCTTCCCATGATGGGAATATATGCACATAGTCCCTAACAACATTGAAAGCATTGTCTTTTAAACTGGGAATAACTGGAATGGGGTTCCAATCTGCAGGAATTGGCCGTCTCTGCAATTGGGATAGGTCTTCGGCCGGTGGACTTGTTGTACTTTTTGCTGGAGTGGGATTTTTCTGTGGTACGGCTGGTGCTATGGCAACTGGAATCGGTATACCTTTTGCTGGAGTGCAGGTCCTGTGTGGTGGGGCTAGTGGTGTGGCCAGTGAAGTATGGGTACAGCCTGCTGGAGTCGGTCCTACGTTTTGTGTCACTGGTTGTACAGCCAATATAAATGGGGTGCTGTCTGGTTTCTCGAGCACCACCACATTTTTCAAGGACTTTGCTGGTGCTCCTTCAGGATCGGCAATCACCCTCTTCCTTTTTGATGTCTGATGCACAAGAACAGAATTTGAGTGAAAAAACATGGTATGGTGACAGATGGAATATGTATTGATAATGGATGGGCATGGCATCTCGACATATATGATGAGTAAACTAAGCAGATGGCAGTGCAACAAAGTAGAAGAAATGCAAGACAACATATGCAAGATACGCGCAATCAATAAAACCTTGCCAAATTAGAACAGGCACTTTGATGGGTGAATAGGATAGGCCATCTGCCTTTGACTCCTCGAGGTTAGAATAGTCATTAGGATCATATTCTGAACAAGAATCAACAGGTGGGGAGCTTATGAGTTTCATTGCATCCAGAATGGCACTCAATGCCTTGGTGCTAAGTTTGTAAGTCATTGTGGTGTTTAGCTTCAAGAGTGGACTGCTGCTAGTGCGACACAAAGCAGCTACACATATAATAGTGTAGATATAACGGGAAAACCGTAAGCACCAGAGTAAAATCAGCAAAGTGGAACTTGCTGGAATATATGTGCTAGTATTGCCGGTACGGCTAGAAAGGCTTCGGATACCAGCTCTCTTCAAGCTGAAGGTGCAGTCTTTGTTAATATCGATTGTAACTCTCAAAGGCGACACAGCTCCCCAAATTTCCTTGCTATTCTTATAGGATTCAAGTGGGCAGGCCACTACAAATCCTATTCCCATGTTTACAAAATCCTACGAATCAAAGAGGCCCGAAGAGTTCAAAGTGTCCATCACAACCGACCGTATAGACATCTACACAGCAAATGTCCCTGCTCATCTTCACTACAAGGAACATACTATACTACTATCATACTCCCTCCATTCCAAAATATAAGTCTTGGTAGAGATTTCCACTATGGATCACATACAGATGTATCCAGATACATTTTAGAGTGTAGATTCACTCATTTTGGTCCATATGTAGTCCATGGTGGAATCTATACAAAGAATTGTATTTAGGAATGGAGAGAGTACTTATTAAAGAAGAACGGAAGAGGAACATGCTAAAGAAGAGCAAGAAGATTTTGGATAATAAAATGTTAGATTCTTGCAGTGCCCACACATGATGAACGAGGCGCATTAAGAAACCAACTCCTGTTGTCTCTCTATATGTGGTTCGCGTGCTTTTCAAAGTAAAGTAGGAACATTAGTGACCAATTAAATGTTATCTGTTTTAGTAATATCAGCATCATATCAGATTAGTACTTGAGCAACAAGTTTGGAATTATAGTGGCACGTTGTTTAGCTTGATGGATTACGGAGCGATGCTAGCGGTATGATGATGGTACTGAATATAAAGGCATGTCTGCATGCAAGTCGCGTGACTTCATCATTTGGGTTAGTCGACCATTTCAAGCGGTTGGATGAAGATCCTATGTCTCCTAACCCTTCTTCTTCCTCGTCTCGATTCTTCCCATCTGAGAACACCGCTTGCGGACGCATGGCGGACCACCGCCCCCACCGCTGTGTTCCTCCGCCACCCCCACCCGTCGAGTTTTCTTCGTTGGGCGAGGCCCCACCACCCCCCACAACCACCGTCCCCACTCGAGCCCCTTCGTTCGCTTGCCGTGAACTCCGTGACTCTGAAAAATCGACTAACCCAATTTTCAAATTTAGACTACTATGATTTAAATAATGTGGAATATAAAAGGGGGAAACCATAAGCATTGGGAGTATAGTGTTGAGTGTGCCATGCCGGATCTGAAGGTGCAAACCGGACAAAGGCAACCACACCAATGTTTGCTTTCAACCAACAAGTAAGTGATGGACAAGAAATCAGAGTAAGCGGTGGCGATCTATTTTCTTGCTGCGATAAATAAGTTGAGTAGATCTGAAAGAGTACCGCCTCACAGTGCGGCGCCGTGTATGCATCTGCTGAGAATTTGACGGTGCTGCGATGGCGATGGTGTCGGCGGCGTGGAAGCAGATCTAGGAGGGTAGACGGTGGCGGCGGGGCGCGGTGGACGAGACGGTCGTAGGAGCAGCGCTGGCAAGGTGGACGACGACGGGGATGAAGGGAGAGGACGAGATGCAAGGATCCCGGTCCGAAGCCGTGGATGAGAGAGGTCGATCTCTTGTAATGGATGGTGGCGTCGGGGTATCAGCTCCGGCATGGTGGAGGAGGACGGCGGTGGATGGGGTGGCGGACGGAGGAGGCTGGGGTGGAGAGGGTGTTTTGGCGCCCACGGAGTACGAACGGGAAATGGAGGTGGAGAGGAAGGGGGGAACCATGTCTTCACGGCGCGCTTGTCTCAAATGTGAGGAAATTTACAAACTTAGCCCTCGTTTCAAATTTCCTACATCACAGCAATATTAGTCGGTTGGGGATAGGACGGTAATATCACATACACCGAATATTTGCCGATGAGAGTTTGTTTTTGGCGCCCACCGTGTATGAATCAGGGAGGGAGTCGATTTCGGCCGAGCACACACTGTGTTTTGGCGCGCACCGTGTATGAATCCGGGTGAGAGGCGGATATGTCATGTTTGAGTGAAATTACAAACCTACCCCTATCGAAACCTATAGAAATCGAGCAGATAGGCTTTGCATGGCAGGGATAGGCAGTAGTAATTTCCATCTTCCAGATTTTGGTTTCGGGCGGCTACTGCGACTTTCCCCGCTACGTTCAAATTTTGCAGAGTGCACGTTTACCGTGCCAACTCAATTCGAATCCTGTTTGTATTGTATTTTTTTCGGGCGGGATCCATTTTTGATTGGAATAAAATTATATATACATCATTTATATATATATATATACTTTCAAAAGCACAACAAAGAATTATGTTCCTTTATATGTATAATATGATTTGCAAATACAATGATATCAAAATCATAAGGTTGAATTCAAAAAATTAAACCAAATTATGTTCTACTAAAATGTATGGATCAGTAATATCTACATATTAAATAACATAGATGCGCATGAATTCATATGAGTATGCATGTTTGATAGATCAATTTTGGTTCGAGTATGGATTACATGTATCATCATCTCGAATTCAAATATTTGAATCCCTTTTATGTTCACTCCTTTCACGCCCATCTCTCTCGCATGCATGCTCCTTCATGTAGCTATCACTCTCTTTTCTCCAGCTCACCCGCACGCTCACTTCATGTTTCTCCTATCCTCGTAAACATGGTCTCTCGACGTCTCCCTTGAGAAGTTTCACACTCTCCCTATCATTATACATTACACGATTTTCATTATCTCCCATGTCTCTACCGTTCTCTCGTATCACTAGGTACCTAAGCTTTCTTTTTCACCGCCACACAACACAGTCTCCACTCGTCTTTCACTTTGTCTTTATCTGTATGGGATTCTCTCACACACCCTATATGTCTCTAGATATGAATCATACCACTAAAATTACTCTCTCTCTCTCTCTCTTGTAGACACAACATTTGTTGCGGTCTCCTTTTTGTCTCCATCCCAGACTGACATTATTCATTTGTTTACTGATCAGACAAACTCCCCCTCTCTCTCTCTCTCTCTCTCTCTCTCTCTCACACACACACACACACACACAACTCCTACTTCCACTCCCCTTCTTGACTACCGACTCTCTCTCACACACACAAAACTCTCGCTTTCGCACCCCCGACTCGTATTTCTCTCACAAACATTTATCGACTAGCCTCTAGATAGGTTTATACACCCTTTTCGTGCTTCCACTATCGCATACATGTCTCTCTCCCGCTCCTTTTATCTATGTAGATTTTTCTTCCCTTCTTGAGACACGCCCTCTCGATCGTGCACACACACACTATCGCCTCATTTTAAGCTGATACCTCTCGCACACACATACTTTTTGTCTTCTGTCACACATGCACTCCGTCCTCCTCCTCTCTCCCTCTCTCTCTCTCACACACATGGGCTTTTTGCAACAACTAGCAAGATGCCCATGCGTTGCACGGAACATCAAGATGCATTTGTATGAGTAGTTTATCTTGTGGGAGAAAAGTATGAACAAGGGAAGGCCTTTTTTGCAAGTGTGGAGAGGGGTGTGGGTATCTTTTTGCAAAATTGCCATAGTTTCCTTCCTATCCGTCAGATATAGATTGGACGGCCTATATTGCAGGATGGCAGGCACACGATCATCACCGACTATGCTTTTTATAATAGTGGGGTAAAAAACAGAGTTGGTGATGATGGTGGGCCTGCCATCCTACAATATAGGCTGTCCGATTTATATCTGACGGATAGGAAGGAAACTATGGCAATTTACCCGCACTCCTCTCCACATTTGCAGATAAGGCATTCCCTCGTTCATCCTTTTCTCCAACAAGATCTTGATGTTCCGTGCAACGCACGGGCATCTTGCTAGTAAGAGTAGAAATTAGACATATACCACTTCTCGGATCTTGAAACCAGCAACATTCCTCCCTTATCTCATCAAAACCGCCAAAGGAATATATTTTGAGTGAAACATAACATTTTTTTAGTGATATACGTATTTCAAAACTAGACTTTTTTCTATCAAATCGGTGAATATGTATTAATCTACTTTGATCGTGTGGCAACGCATTGGCACATTGCTAGTAGTTATTATAATTTTTTGGACACCAGACAAAAGGTGGAGTACATATACAAAGAGAAGAGGAACACGCACGCAGTCGGTCTCTCGCTGTCTCGCACACATGAGTGTTACGTAAAGGCAATGTTAACAAATAAACCCTAAAACCGTAGGTGCATGATTGCTGCATTCGTGGGTACCGGGTACGTGGTGGAGCGCACCTTTGTAGGAATAGTCAGCTCGCGTGATAATTTGATCCGTAGGAGTTGATGGTCGGGACCACGGTGAAGCGACTTGGGCGGTGGCTCGCCGATTGCCACGGTCGAGTAGCCACGTTTAAAATATCATTTTTTAGCGGGGTTAAGAGTTCCGATTTTCAATGGCACGTTATAAGTACTAAGTAGTTTTTAGAACGATTGGTATGGAGTGAAAATGGAATTCATAGTACTATGTACCTCCTTGGCGTATGGTTGTATGTATTTATGTGTTGCGAGATGTTGAACCTGGTAGTTCTAGGGCAAATACTATGGTTTAGATTAGATATTGGTTTTCAGTAATGAAAATTGGAAGGGGGGGGGGGAACCCTTCTTTGATTAAAAAAACTACTACCTCCAATCTGGTTTACTAGTCCCCATCGTATTTTGGGTCAAAGTTTGTCCACAAATTTTACTTGTAAAATGTGAATGGAAAACGAGATTTTGTTATACCCAAACAAAAAAGGACTGGAGGGAGTGATTGCTCTGACACGGACGCGACCTCTCATAGCGCAGGCATTGAGCCGGCGCACCGGCCAAGAGGGCCCCACTCGCTGCAGGCTCGGCTGAACACGCCTCCTCGCCGCATGCAACCGGCTTCAGACTGCCCCGCCTACCTTCATTGAATCCGCACATGTGCCGGCAACACGTCCTTCCGCGAGCCAGCCGGCATTTTAGAACACAAAAAATGACCAAAATATAATTAATTACGCATGGTCTTGACTTGTTGTGCTTGCACTGGTAGCAGGAACTAGAGGTTTTTATTTATTCATAACTCTCCTCAATTTTTTTTGGCTTTGAAGTGAATCATGGTTGTGGACATTATGTATGAATGTGCAGATATCTGTGAACATGAGTTTGATGTGGAAGTTGAACTTGGAATGTTGGGCTTGCGTGTGAACTATACCATGTCCAATGATTCGTTTGTTATTGTTTGGAAAGTAATTATTGTTATTACATGACCCAAAAAAATTATATTTTCTGCCACATCAGTAGATGCACGGGCATCACAATAGGAATGCTGACTGGATAAACATCTGATACTATCTACTATGAAGGAAATTTTGTATTGACAACAGTTTTAGATAGCAAGAGACGCCTAGCCTGCTCTGCCTCTGCCAGCTTATTTCTGGCTTCTTCCATCTCTTCTTTGGCATGGGTGAAGAGAGCATCTGATTGCTCTTTTCGCTTCTTTAGGAACTCAGCTGCATTCTCAAGGGCTGCTGCATGCTTTCTTTCAGCCTTTACTAGAGCCACGAGGACACGAACAGCTGACGACTCCACCTGGCTTGTGTGTAATCTAGCATCATCTGGGTATTTGCACCTTGTGTCTAATCTAGCATCATTAGGGAACTGGCACCTTGTGTGTAATCCAGCCTCATTTTGGAAAAATGATCTCGAGGTTGACCATACTTCCCTCCTCGCAGGAACTGCATCCTGACATGAAGTTACTTCTTTTTTAGATCAATACTCAGAGCAACCCATATCCATTTAGTAGAAGCCAGATAGACATAACTGGGAGAAGTGAATTCAAAAGGAAAAAAATATAAAAACAGACTACAAGGTGAGAACACCCACTTCCTACATCAAGCTAAAAACGAAAGCATTGGGACGATTAAGACTCTTCTTATTACACATCGAAGAACACGAGGCTTAAGAGAAATAGTAACTACAAAATATACACATCGAGGAACACGAGGCTAAACTAAAGTAATTGAAAGGGTGTTACTTACCAAAGCTCGTTTTACAGGTTCGGTGCAACTCCTCTTTAACTTGCCACGCTCCTTGAAGATGTCCCCAATATCCCTTGTTCGGTCTTCATTGCTCCTCTGCATGTTCGCACTCGTGGTTTTAAAATCTCAACATGGCAAGAAAAATATACTACTAGTAATACTTGCACATCTTGTGGGCAACATTGAAGCACTCCTCTGCCATGTTAGAGCATCTCCAACAGAATCGCAACGCGTGACACTTTAAAAAGGCGTTTACAGCGCTGAGATCGAGAAGTAGAGATAGAGAGTAGACACTAGAGAGTAGAGGATAGTTCTCAGCATAGATAGATAAAAAATAGATTATTCAACTACTCCTCGTCGTCCGACTCCTCCTCGATGATTTCCTCCTCCGATGTCTGACTGTAGGCGTGAAACCGATTGTTGTTGGATTCCTAGGGCGACGCTGCTCCTAGCCTCATGTCGAATTGAGCGTCCACTTTTCGCCTACGCTTGTCCTCGCGATAGGTGGCTCGCTCCGCCCTCCTTTGCGCGTAGAACTCGCGCTCGTTGATGATGTCCCGTGAGAAGCATTGGTGCCACAGCGCCATGACTTCCTCGTCCATCTCGGCGATGCCGAGACGATGCTCCCGCCTCAGGTTGTCGCAAGGATCCTCATCGGTGATAAGCCGCGGCAGAGGCGCGATCTCCTGTGCCTGCTCCCGCGTCGGCACGTGGGGGAAGTTCAATGTTCTATGAGGCCACCGGAGGCACCACGCCGCCGCGTCGTACACGCGGGCGGCCTCGTTGGCGGTGTCGAAATTGCCGAGGCTGAGGCGCATCCCATGGAACCGGATCTCAGCGCATAAGCCGCCGGAGGGGCACGTGCGGACGCCGCGTATCCCCATGTTTCTCGGTGATGCGGCGGGATGGTGGCGCGGCGGCTGCGAGGCGAGAAAGAGCGGGGAGAGAGCGGTGGCGAGGCACAGAGTGGGGGAAGAGCAGTGGCAAGGCAAAGAATGGTGGGATGGCGTTGGATTTTATAAAGCGCGATGGACGCCGCGCACCAAAACTAGCGCACGCCCGACCGCTTTTTCCCGCGCGCGTGCAATCCCTTCTCGACGTCTCTGCTATCTCTACTCTCTTCTCTATTGTTATATTTATTTTATATTTAATATTTATCTCTACTTCTCTACTCTCTACTTTTTTCTCTACTTTTTTCTTATAAAAAACAGAGTTGGTGATGATGGTGTGCCTACCATCCTGCAATATAGGCCGTCCGATTTATATCTGACAGATAGGAAGGAAACAATGGCAATTTTGGCAAATTATACCCACACCCCACTCCAGATTTGCAAATAAGGCCTTCCCTCATTCATCCTTTTCTCCCACAAGATAAACTACTCATACAAATGCATTTTGATGCGTGCAACGCATGGGCATCTTGCTAGTTCTAAAAAACTTTCCATCATTGGCCACACTACTGGTTGCAGATGAAAAACCTACCCAAGCACAGCGTGATACATGAGCTACACACAATTACAAGCTGATATTCTGTTGGACAATGGAGGCTATAACCAATTACTTTTACGGGAATAATAGCACCCAGGAAATTTGAAGGGTAGGTATGAACAAAATTGGAACTGCACATGTACTGCTAAGTGATTAAATACACACATTACCAATCGAGGAGGAGAACGATGGTCGCGGCGGCCTCTGTGAGTCATGGTCGGCAACGGGAGTCAGTTCATTGTCCTAGCAGTGGTGCTTCGCACTTGGCGTCGGCTTCCGGAAGCAGATCCGAGACCATGGAAGGCGGTGCGGGAAGAGGCTCCATGTCGGCGACGACGGTGGACCGGCTCCAGTGGGGCGTGCGAGGTCGTCGATGAGGCAGATGCGCTGCGGTGGATTAGTGCGCCGATGTAGAAGGGGAGGAGCATGAAGGCTGCGGTGCCGTGGAGAAGTCTATTTTGCGGTGGGGATAGAAATGGGGAGTATTCAGGTGTACTACTCTGGGTGCCGGGGTGGGGTTGGCTGGGTAGGGTGAACCTGAAGTTACGAAAGTAGCCCCCTGCCAACCATCATCCGTAGGCCTGTTCCAAAGGCTATGATGGTAACTTCCCACTGCTCGAATCAGGGTCGCAGGAGATTTTCCCGCCGACCTAAAAAATTTGTGACACTGAACTCCCCGTGTGGCGTGTTGGGTGATTCAGCTAAGCAACTAGCGAGTAGTACTAGTAAACTCTACATATTGGGTTTGACCGAAGTCAAACTTCCTAAAGTTTGACCAAGTTTGTAGAAAAATATAAACATTTACCATAACAGATATGGATGATGTGAAAGTACATTCAATAATGACTAATGTATTTATTTGTTATTGCATATGTTAAATATTTTTTGTTATAAACTTTCTAAGAGTTTACAAAACTTGACTTTGACCAATGCTAATACGCGGACTTAAATAAAAATGGAGGGTGTACACATTTGTTTTCTTAGTATGTAGTGAATTAATCATTTGTTAAAATTGTGAAATAAATATATTACGCTACTGACTTCGAATGTAATGGTATATACAATTCAATAGTTACAATCATTGTCGAATTCCAAGATGTATACGAGGTCTATAGTACTTCACAACATGCTCAAACTCGCATAATCCCAGTCAAATGAAAATCAAAATGCACTTCATAGTTATTACTTTCTAGGATGCAACAAAACCAACAATAACTTTACATCATCCATTATAAAAGCAACATTTTGAACATATCCCAATGTGTGAATGAAATGTGCAGAGAGAGCTTACGAAGATGGAGCAGATAGGGCGGGAAAGATTGTATGTATGTGGACGAGAGAGTAGGAGACAAACCTAACGAAACAGAGAGAGAGAGAGAGAGAGAGAGAGAGAAGAGAGAGGAGAGTTAGGTCTGTGAAAAGATGGAGACATGTAATATCGTGAGATGTGTGTGCATCCGGATTACAGACACGTGGAAGGAGAAGAGACAACAGGTTTGATGAGAGAGCTGGAAAAACATGGGCGAGAGGGAAGGATCTCGTGGGTTGAGGATTGATAAATTTGTGCGGGGAGAGAGGATTGGTAATTTTGTGCAAGAGAGAGAGGGTGGGGAGGAGTCGGTCGGCCGTCGTCACATCATCGTGCTTCAAATGGCCTGCATTCTCTAGCGCAGATGTGGTCGCCGTCTTGATCTCCTCGATGCCCTCTTTGAAGATTGAGGTGTTGTGCATGCTGGGGTGCAGAGAAGCACAAGCGAGAGTGGTCGCCATATAACCTTGGATGGGGATGAATTGTGTGCTCGGGGGAGGGGGTGTGTGTGTGTTGTGTGATGTGTGTGTGTGTGTGTGTGTGTGTGTCAGATATTGAAAGAAAACAAACCTAAGGAGAGAAGTGTGTGTGTATGTGACGGAAAGCAACATGCTAAACAGGGTATTCATGAAGAGATTGTGCGTGCGAGATAAAGAGCGATGTGCGGGCCTTGAGGTGGGCAGGGGCCGGGTGAGGGTGTCAAAATGTGCACGTTGATGCATGTGTTACATGCGATCATGCGAGGGACGGACGAATCGGGAGAGATGATTGTTGTGTTACGAATGCTCCTCTCTCTCTCTCTCTCTCTCTCACACACACACACACACACAAGTAAAATAGAAGACCGTCCTCTCATGTATACACAATGTAACGACATCTGTCTATGTCTCACTCATGCATGATCATTTGCACATTCACACCTCTCTATGTCTCTATCACAAGCACACCGTCTCCACATTGCCCTTCCGCCACAACACACATATGGACACATACACACGTTCTCTCTCAGTCACACACACAAAACCAGTATTAAAAAAACTAGGGCGCACCTAAAACGTCCAAATCCGGATAAACACGAACTGGAGCTAAATTCAAATATATGGAAATATTGTAGCGTCAAGAACTTTTCCAGGAAAAAGAAGTTGAGTAATAATCGGGGATTGTTTTCACACACACAAAAAGGTTCGGTGGATGTCCTTGGTAGCGACACGGTGGCCTTACTGTTCGATCGACCGCGTGGCCGCGGTTCACGCGCTTGCACAGGATTCCGTATCATGGTTGTGGTAACTAATAAAAGCGCTGCCTAAGTCTAATGTTTACGTGTACTAGTACAGTCTTCTTTTAAGTTTGACCAACCCTATATAAAACTAAACTAAGCTCCCATACACGCACTCACCAATATGCCGCCACCGCCGTTGCGCATGCCGGCGCCCGCCTGCTCCGGCCAACAATTTCTCGCCCATCACCGCCGTGTCACCGCCATCCCTGTGCCATGAAGCCGAAGGCTTGCCCGCTCACGTTGTCGGCAGTCCCTCCTCCCGATGCCGTCGCGCTGCCAAGCACGCGAGCAGCAGGTGGAGCCACGTCTATGAATGCAACGTACGAAGAGGAGGAAGAGCGCGTGCTCCAGCACGCCGGCAAGGAGGAACTAGCGTGTCATTGTCGTCTCCGCCCACGCGGAGGAGGCGCGCATGGTGGCTATTAATGCGGAAGCCGGTCGCGCGCGCGTCGAACCCGCAAACCGGGTGCGAACGTGGAATCTACCTTCGAGACCTTGAATGCCACATGGATCCTGCAATTTGAAGGAGCAATTTGGGTCAGTTGACTCTTGTGAGCCGTTTGATGCAACATGGATGGCTAGAAGGGCTTCTTCAACCTCCGAAATTGATGCACGGTTCATTATCTCAGCCCGCCACATGCCTAACCGCCTGCCGCCGCTGCCGCACCCTCCCCTGAACCGCCTGCCACCGCCATGCTCCCCCCACCCCCGCCATCCGTTTAACCCCGGGCATGATCCATTTTTTTCCGGCGAACTGCATTCCACACCCAACACTCATAAGATAGATCATGGGCACCCTGCCACCCTAATATAGATACTGGGGTAGCTTCTCTGCCGTCTTCTTCCTTCGCCCCGTAGAACTTCTTTCACAAATCGACTAACCCAAATTATACTACTAGTACGAACGTATTAAGTACAGTAGGAACACGAAGATATGAGCAGTAGTACCAACTGCAAGAAGAACAGTAGTAAGACATAGTACTAGTACTACTGTACATACTAAAGAGTTCAAATAACAAGAAAGAACATAAACATAGTTCTGCTGGGGCCTCAGCACAACACACCCTTGAAAAGAAACTAAGCAACTAGTCCTCTTGACACTTCAGTAGAACCAGCATGAGCGACGACACTGCCACCTACTCGGAGTCCGAGTCCACGTCCTCGACTTCGTCCTCGTCCCTCTTCCTCTTCCTCTTCGCCGACGCTTCTTTGCTTGAATCGGACACTGGGCTCTGCTTCTTCATCCAACCCTTGTAGATATTTAAACAAAGGTAGGCATCCATTGACGCGTACAGGATGTGATCCTCATCTAATGTCTTTGACTCCCATGCATGATGGAACTCGTGGTGAGGTTTCTTTAGTTTAGCGTACGAAGGATCAATCATGGCTGTTGCTAGGGTCAGCATTGAAGGATGAGAGGAGGACACCAGGCCTGCCTTCTCGAGATCGAAGGGCTGGCCTACGACGAGGCCTATCCGACCCAGGACATCCTCGTCGTTCCTAAAGTCTACAGTAACGAATTTCACTCTTTCGTCCTTGAGGAAGTTCTTAAAATCCTGACACTCAACGTCGGCATGGCATATGTGGTAGATCAAGCACACGTTATGTACGCAAACCTGGATCATGGCGGGCTTCTTCTTCTCTGCCTCCTTTAGAATGTTCTCGCTTTCCAGGACTGTGGTGTACTCAACATCTAGCCCAGCGAACCACTCATCCTTTGAACTGTTGAACATGCGTAGGAAGCGAGCAAGGCATGCTTCCACCGTCGCGGATCTACGGGTGTAGATGACGATGAACTCATCGCTGGTGATGGCTCTAACCTTGTACTCACCGCCGGTCATGGAGATTTGGGATGCCATGGATTTTGGAGGCGGGTTAGGAGAAGTTGAACTGGTGTAATGTGAAAGGACGGGACGACTGGGAGCGAACTGTTGTAAGGTAGAAGACGGGGACGACCGGACGAGTAGGGCGTGCGAACGACATGGGGTTGTTGGCTTGCCCTATTGATAAACGGCTGCATGCCCCCAAAGAGTTCTCGAGTACTATGCGGGACCCACTAGATGTCATGTCTACTAGACCCATATCGTAGGCCTGACGGTATAGCTTCTGCCTGTTTGCACGCCATGCCGGCCCGTGGATGTAACTTCACTTAATTCCCTCAACCATCGCGCCTCCCACGACCCTCTCCTCCCTCGCGCGTTCGCGCCCTTTGAGACTTCGACCGGCTATAAATGAGCAAATTTTTTGCCTACTCCGCATGCATGATACTCCCTCTGGTCCTTTTTACTTCCGTCAACCGTTTGCAAAGTGTTTGACCAAATTTATACTAAAAATATCAATATCTACAATACTGATTATAATGAGTATAAGAACTACTATTAGATGAGTTAGATGAGTTAAATATTCTAATCTGAACTAACCTCAAGTAACTCTAGCGAAAGAGGTGTTTGGATGACAGAGGTTAGATGGAGCCTTGGATCTGATGAGGTGCCTTCGTGGGCGGTGCGAGAGGGAGGGAGGGAGGGAGAGGACGAGAAGCTTCGAGGAAGTGGGGAGGGATCTGCTGCAGGCAGAGCTAGAGAAAAATGTGTTTTAAGTGCCCTGAGAAGAACTAACCCAAATAAGCACCTCTTGGGTGGGTTAGAGTTTTTGATGGGTTAGATGCATCTAACCCAAACTAACCCTCCTGTTTGGATATTTTTGGGTTAGTTGAGTTCCAACTAACCCAAACTAACTCTAACACGTGGATCCAAACAGGGCCAAGGTTAGCTATTAGAGTACTACTACCTCCCTTCTGATACATCTCCATCGTATCTACTTTTCCAAACACTTTTGCCCTTGTTTTGGACTCTAACTTGCATGATTTGAATGGAACTAACCCGGACTGACGCTATTTTTAGCAGAATTGCCATGGTGTTATTTATGTGCAGAAACAAAAGTTCTCGGAATGACCTGAAACTCCACGAAGATTATTTTTGGAAATAATAAAAAATACTGGCGAAAGAATCAAGGCCAGAGGGCCCACACCCTTGCCACGAGGGTGGGGGTGCGCCCCCTGCCTCGTGGTCCCCCTGGAGCTCCACCGACCTCAACTCCAACTCTATATATTCGTGTTCGGGGAGAGAAAAAATCAGAGAGAAAGATTCATCGAGTTTTATGATACGGAGCCGCCGCCAAGCCCTAAACTCTCTTGGGTGTGCTGATCTGGAGTCCGTTCGAGGCTCTGGAGAGGGGAATCCGTCGCCATCGTCATCATCAACCATCCTCCATCACCAATTTCATGATGCTCACCACCATGTGTGAGTAATTCCATCGTAGGCTTGCTGGACGGTGATGGGTTGGATGAGATTTATAATGTAATCGAGTTAGTTTTGTTAGGGTTTGATCCCTAGTATCCACTATGTTCTGAGATTGATGTTGCTATGACTTTGCTATGCTTAATGCTTGTAACTAGGGCCCGAGTGCCACGATTTCAGATCTGAACCTATTATGTTTTCATGAATATATGTGAGTTCTTGATCCTATCTTGCAAGTCTATAGTCACCTACTATGTGTTATGAAACGGCAACCCCGAAGTGACAATAATCGGGACCACTCCCGGTGATGACCGTAGTTTGAGGAGTTCATGTATTCACTATGTGTTAATGCTTTGGTTCGGTACTCTATTAAAAGGAGGCCTTAATATCCCTTAGTTTCCGCTAGGACCCCGCTGCCACGGGAGGGTAGGACAAAAGAGGTCATGCAAGTTCTTTTCCATAAGCACGTATGACTATATTCGGAATACATGCCTACATTATATTGATTAATTGGAGCTAGTTTTATGTCACCCTATGTTATGATTGTTACATGATGAACCTCATCCGGCATAATTATCCATCACCGATCCAATGCCTACGAGCTTTTCACATATTGTTCTTCGCTTATTTACTTTTCCGTTGCTACTGTTACAATCACTACAAACCCCAAAAATATCACTTTTGCTACCGTTACCGTTACCATTACTTCCGTACTACTTTGCTACTAAATACTTTGCTGCACATATTAAGTTATCCAGGTGTGGTTGAATTGACAACACAACTGCTAATACTTGAGAATATTCTTTGTCCCCCCTTGTGTCGAATCAATAAATTTGGGTTGAATACTCTACCCTCGAAAACTGTTGCGATCCCCTATACTTGTGGGTTATCAAGACTATTTTCTGTCACCGCTGCCAGGGAGCATAGCTCTATTCTTTGAGTCACCTGGAATTTATATCTGCTGGTCATTATGAAGAACTTGAAAGACGCGTAAACAAAAAATTTATCCCTCAACTACGAGGGGAGGTAAGGAACTGTCATCTACCTCTGCACTTGATTCACCTTCTGTTTTGAATAAGCTTGCGACACCTAAACCTGCTTCTGCTATTAATTCTGATATGTCGCATGTTATTGATGATGCCACTTCTTCTATGCATGATACTTATGATGAAACTACTTCTATGCTTGATACTACTGTGCCACTTGGTGAATTTCTTGGTGAACAACTTGCTCGGGCTAAAGTGATGATGAAGACTCTCCCAATAAATATGAATTGCATGTTGTGCCTGACGGCTATGTTATGGATGAAGAAACTGCTAGAGACTTTCTTGCTTGCAATGATAGAAGTGATATTAAGAAATTATTAGCTAAGATGAAACAAAAAACTCTGAATGCTAGAATGAAATATGATCCTGCTTATGCTACTTCACCTATCTTTGTTACTGATAAGGATTATGAATTCTCCATTGATCCTGATATAATTACTTTGGTTGAATCTGATCCTTTTTATGGCTATGAATCTGAAACTATTGTGGCACATCTTACTAAATTAAAGGATATAGCCACCCTGTTCACTAATGATGAGAGAACTCGCTACTTTTATATCCTTAAAATATTTCCGTTCTCATTAAAGGGTGATGCTAAGATATGGTTTAACTCTCTTGATCCTAGTTGTGTGCGTAGTCCCCAGGATATGATTTATTACTTCTCTGCTAAATATTTCCCCGCTCATAAGAAACAAGCTGCTTTAAGGGAAATATATAATGTTGTGCAAATTGAAGAAGAGAGTCTCCCACAAGCTTGGGGAGGCTTCTCCAATATAATGCTTTGCTGATCATCCTCTCAAGAAAAATGAAATACTTGATATCTTTTATAATGGACTAACCGATGCTTCCAGAGACCACCTGGATAGTTGTGCTTGTTCTGTTTTCAGGGAAAGAACACCAGATGAAGCTGAAATTTTATTGAATAATGTGTTGACCAATGAAAATAATTGGACACTTCCTGAAACAACTCCTAAGCCAATTCCGAAGAAAAGGGGTGTTCTATTTCTCATTCCTGAAGATATGCAAGAGGCAAAGAAATCTATGAAAGAAAAAGGTATAAAAGCTGAAGATGTAAAGAATTTACCTCCTGTTGAAGAAATACATGGTCTTAATTTACCGCCTGTTGAAGAAATACATGGTTTTAATCCATCACCTATTGAAGAAACAAAAGTTCTTGATAACCCGACACGGGTAGTAAAGGTAAATTCTCTCTATAGATATGATATAGCTGAAATCCCTCCTACTAAGTTTGCTAGCCAATGTTTGGATGAGTTTGATAATTTTATGGTTAAGCAAGAAAATTTCAATGCTTATCTTGGTAGACAATTAAAACAAAATGCTTATATGATTGAACACTTGGGTGATTATATGTCTAGTGTTAAAGGTGAACTTAAACTTATTAGTGAACATGCTTCTATGGTTACCACTCAAGTAGAACAAGTACTTAAAGCTCAAAATGATTTGCTCAAACAATTAAATAGTAAGAATGATAATTTTGTTGTTAGAGTGGCTACTAGAACTGGTAAAATGACTCAGGAACCTTCGTATCCTGAAGGCCATCCTAAGAGAATTGAGCAGGATTCTCAGTGAAATAATTTAGATGCACCTAGTCCTTCTAAGAAGAAGAAAAAGAAAAATGATAGGACTTTGCATGCTTCTAGTGAACCTGTTGCTGACACACTTGAGAATCCAAATGGTATTTCTATTTCTGATGCTGAAACACAATCTGGTAATGAACATGAACCTAGTGAAAATGTTAATGATGATGTTCATGTTGACACTCAACCTAGAAATGATAATGATGTAGAAATTGAACCTGATGTTGATCTTGATAACCCACAATCAACGAATCAATGTTATGATAAGAGATACTTTGTTGCTAGGAAGCACGGTAAATGTCGGGGATATACCCCGCAGTATGACCCGGCCGGACTTGGCAACTCACCAGAGACCCGGCTGGAGTTGAGCTACTCACTGGCGATCCGCCCAGACATGGCGGTTTATATGTAACCCGCCAAGACTTGTGACTCACTGGAGACCCGGCGGGCGGATCAGACGGGTGACAAGGCTCAAGGCCCAGCAGGCCGGCTTATACTCTGGTGGGCCGGCTTAAGAGGAAAGGGATGACGAATATTTCCTTTAAGAAGAAGCAAGACCCGGACTTGTATTCAAGTTGTAAGAAAAGATAGACTAGTCCTAGTCCTACTAGGACTCCACATGTAACCCGCCTCTAACTTATATAAGGAGGGGGGGCTCTAAAGAGGACAAGCAACAAGAAACAATATCTAGGGCTAGACACAAAGAGAGAGCTGGCTTACGGCGACTCCCTCATGATCATAATGAGACCTAGCCACAAACAGCATGTAGGGTTATTACCGGATGATGTTTCCCGGGGCCCGAAGCTGTCTAAATCCTCGTCTTGTGTGTTGCGTCTCTTGATTCCGCTCAACCCCTTCAAGCTACCACATAGATGCGTTGGCCTCGCGACTAAGTCCTTACATTAGGACATCTGCCATGACAATTCCATGACAGTTGGCGCCCACCGTGGGGCTCGCGCACGGTGGTGTTGAGTTCTTGGAGGGATCTTTCCCAGGGTTTCGAGATGCTCGCAATTCATCCGATGAAGAAGAATCGGCAAATTCGTTCAGTTATGATTATAGTGATGATTAAAGTTTGAAACATCAGATACAAGATTGAGATCAAGAGTTAGGGCTGCGTCTAAACCGCCACAAGTCGACGAGATCAGCATAAGCTTTCGCCGCGACAAACACCGAAGCACATTGGATCCAATACGAGTCCACAGACTACTACGCGTCATGCCAAGAAGGAAAGTGCTAGCTACTGTCAAGGAAAGTGCTAGCTGGGAATGGTTTAAAAAAAATGTCTGGTCAACCATGACCCGGAGGAGGATTTCATCTTCAACGCCACAACTCGCCTGGTCCGATTCTTCCCCGGATCACCGAGTCGCTGAATCACCTTGGCTTCGAGACGCTGCCTTCATCCTCGAGGCGGCCTCGTACTACTTCAGTTGAACCCGCGGTTTTTAAGTCGCCTCGCCGAACCCTCGCGTTGAGCGGCTGAGCTCCGCCGTTGCTCTGCCTTCGCCAGCTCGCCGCCATCTGAGATGCTCCGTCGAGCCGCCCCGCACCGTGAGTCGCCCGCGGTTGCGCCTGGCCAGTTCTGGCCACGACCAAGCCGGCGCCGTCCCGCTGAGTCGCGTCCGCGGCCCGAGTCAAACTGCATGCTCAACCCGCGGTATGGCCTGCCTCGCCGGTGTTGCGACTCGGCCCCTGTTGTGTATCGCTACGATCTCAAGTTGCTGATTCCATGGGCCATGGCAGAGAGAGCAGTAGGAGGTGAGAGCTGCGGGGTGAGAGGAATCGATGGAAATAGAGACGAAGACAAGTCTGCCATGGAAATAGTGCTGGAAGGAGTGGCTCTCGCTGGAGCTAAGAAGATAAGGTTGCCAGTGATTGGGCCCCACCAACGCGCGTGTGAGCCGGAGCCAGCGATCGATAGGAGAGAAAAATCCTAAGGAAAGGGTTCTGGACCCATAGGCAGCCGTGAGCTAGTAGTAGTATACTTCTTAATGCTCCTAGATGGACTAGGGCTTAGGCCACGCTGCTCTTGCATCTCCACGAGAAGACTCAATCAGTCAAACAATTACTGATGAATCTAGTGTTACACCAGAAGCGTCAATGCAAATTTTCCAGTACGGACAAGCCGGCCAGAAGAAAAGGTCGACATGCATGAAACAACTTGAGTTCTATTAGTACTGTCTCTTCATGAGAGGAAAGAAAACAAAAGGGATCAAGTCCCTAGACTAATATGGACCGAAGGGAATGCACATCATCAGATCAACTGAGCATCTGCTATCTTTTTTGTCTGACAAAAATACCAGGTGATATCCTTTCAGTTTATTTCTTTTTATCAATACTTGTTAATTTTTTGTGAAAACAACCACTCTACCATACAGTGTTGTTATATGCAGAGCAAATTATTTATTACAGAGCTGGTGTTATACCGAGGGGACGCAGCACGTGCCAACAAACGTTCTGCACCGGCGTTCGTCTGTGCCTTGCTACTCGAAGGACATGTGTATGAGCCACTGCACCCGTGGTCTGGGTTACATCAACTCACCGGGACCACACCTGCAGTCGGTTCATCTGACCGTGCCCGCGCCGACTCAACCGTCTGCGCGCACGACTGACTCGTTTGTCCGCACAGCTTACAATGTCGCAGACGACTCACGCGTCCGTTTCGTCTTCTAAATGTCACAGGTTGACTCCAACATATATATCAACAAATCAAAGCCATGTCTGCTCACACAAGCTGTCCAATGGACATATGTGAGCCGCCCCTGTCACGTTGAATGGATCATCCATCATCCGAACAAAATAGGTGATATCCATCTAAGTTTATTTTATTAGCACATATTGTTTTTTTCAGAGAACAAGTTTATCTTTGCCTTGGTCTGCAATATTGTTTATGCAGGGCAATTATTTATGACAAAAAGTGATATTATACCGCGGAGATGGAGGCACGCCAACATCTTTTGGCACAGGTGGTTGTCGTTACTCAATGGACTCCTACACCGGCTGACAACGCTGTGGTCGTCTCTCGCGACCACGCCGGCTTACAACAAGGAGGACAATTTGCCCGTCCGCACCGGCTTACAACGCCACGGCCGGTTCATCTGTCTATGCCGCCTCTGATGTTACGGTCGTCTTTACCGTCCGTCTCTCGCGGCCTGGTCTACATCAACACACCGGGCCGCACCTATTTGGATGAGCTGTTTATTGAGTATGAGCAAGTCACTGCTTGGGAAGCCCGGTTTTCTTCCAACAAATTGGAGGCAAATTATCATATATTATCAGCCGCCGTCAGCCTTTGGATGGTTCAATGGGCGTGCACACAAGTTGCCGCCACTACAGTTTGGTTAACTTCAAAATAGCCGCTTGGGAGGAACCATTGGCGAGTTCTTGACACGGCTCATACTGGATCATTTACAACCCGCCGCAGTCACCTCAACCTTCTGTGGATTCACATCGCGCTATCAACGCCGATGATATACACCTTCTGCTCTGGTCAAATATGGAGAATCTCAAGCCAACTCCTCGAGTCGTCTTGAGACTCCGGGGCTACAATGGTATGACTCGGCAAAATTAGCCGATTTCAATGAATTCAAAAACTCCGGGTCATTGAAGGGAAAAATAACCCGGGCCCCGGAGATTGCCGCTAGATCGATGAAAATTTAAAAGCCGTTAGAAGATTTCTGGCTCAAAATAAGGACTCTGGTTTAAAATCCGGTTCAAGAGACATCTTTCTCCCACAAAGCACTGAAGCTCTCAAATCCAGTTCAAAAGCCGGCCCAGGGTAAATTTGTCCCTCACAAATTTTTGAAGCTCTCAAATCCGGTTCAAAGTCCGGCTCAAGGTAAATTTGTCCCTCACAAATTTTTGAAGCTTTCAAATCCGTTTTAAAATTCCGGTTCAAAAAGAATTAATCTCTCGCAAGTTTGAGTTCTAAGAAAAATTAAAGGTTGCCAAAAAGAATTTGCTGCCATGATGCGCGGTTCAAACATAGGTACCCTGCCTTACGGCTTATCTTATTATGGTCACTTGGGGGCTTCCTGCTCATCAAGCAGAGCTGTCGGTACCCTCTTGATCGGTGCAATGCTAATATATGGTCACTGGGGGGCTTCCTGTTCAAACATAGGTCGTATTCGAACCAAATAGAACATAGCTGTCGATACCCTTTTGATTAGCAAACTGCTGAACCTACTTGGGGGCTTCTTGATCGTATCCGAATCATAGCTCAACCCCTTTGGGAATCGACGTGGATCGTATTCGAATAAGCGTCGTTAATCAACTTTTAAGGTCATTTTGGGGGCTTCCTGTTCAAACATAGGTCGTATTCGAACCAAAGAGAACACAACTGTCGATACCCACTTTGATCGGCAACGCCAACGCCACTGGGGGCTATATGATCGTATTCAATCTTAGCTTAACCCCTTTGGAAATGTTTACTCATCGTATTCGAATCAGAAGCCTCAAAAAATTTATCTGTTTTTATACAATCGCAAGTATTTGAGTTGTCACAAATATCATATGTGCCGGCTCTTACAGAGTTGAGTTATCAACTTCACTGTCCGGGTCACATAAGCCGGCGGTATCATTCAAAGGATCATCGGGATCTTGTGATCTACTTGTGTGCAGGATAAGACTACATTTGGGTGGTTACCCGCCCTGGCTTTTGATGTTAAGTCGCCAGGGCATATGTTGTTTAAACTCTTTGCAGGATTTGCAGAAATATAACATATAAATGATTAAGTTCAAGCTCATTACCAAAGTTGATGCTTCAAAATGATTATCCGTTCTGTATTTTTCTCAAAGGCTATAAGCCGTCGGGTTATAAAAATTCCGGCTTACAATGGAGGTGTATTAAATCGCCATCGGCCAAGAGCCGCCGGGTATTTAAACTCTGGATTTACTTATCAACAGATGAGGTATTCAAAGTCGCTTTGGTGGAATGGCTATTATTTTATTAGTGGACATGATTTATTCTACAATGGAAGGAATAGTCCCGGGTCGCTGCAAGCTTACGACCCGGCACTTGAAACTACATTATTCAAACGAGGTTACATCAAATATGCAAGTCTCATGTCGCTGCAAGCATGCACCATGACACTTGGGGCTAATGCAAAGTCATTTTGTTCACCTCATTGAACACCCGACTCATCACATCGTAATGAGCGGCCCTTGGGGGCTACCAATTGCTCCATCAGCAATTGCAAGGTACACAAGTCTTAATCCATTATATTGAAGGACCCATTGCTCGGTTGGTAAAGCACAAAGCTCTTAACCTTGTGGGCGTGGGTTCAAGCCCCATGGTGGAGATTACATCATATGATGTTATTATCAATGAATTATATACAAAGTCCCAGCTCAGAATATCTTCTTGAGCGGCCCTTGGGGGCTACACATTGCTGCTCCAGTTTACATGATAATATTTACAAAGTCGCTACTCATTATTGCATAATAACCTGGCCCTTCGGGGCTACACTGGTTGAAGTTTTATGAGCATAAGGCAATTACAAGTCCCAGGTTGCTGCAAGCATGACAACCCGGCACTTGGGGGCTACAGGTGATATACATATAAGGGGGAATCTTCAAATTCTCAGTTTTGAGTAGGTCAGATTGACCCGGTTTTTGCAACAATCATGATCCGGTGTCACCAATAATTATGACCCGGCGTCGGAAACAGTTATTACCCGGTGCTATCAATATTTACAAGCCGGCATTCTGGCAGTTATAACTAGCCAGCCTCTACATCTTTAAACTGACGGATCACCAGATGAATCTTGAGTCCAATATGTTTATTAAGCCGGAGCTTTGGAAGCCTACTCAAGTGGATTATTCTTCACAATATTTCTCTACAAGAGACCAATGTCAGCAAACTAATTCTAAAACTGGCCTGTTTGAACCGGATTTTTTAAAAGAAGTATCTGGGTTTTTTGCATTGACAAACTTGAAGCATATCTGTTAAAGAAGATTTTTCTATGAGGTTATGGACATATTTATATCAACTAGGAAATGACAAGGGCTTAAAGATGTTCAGGTGCCGGCTTACAAGAATATTTAACCCGGAGCGCAACCTGTCAAAGTTGTTCTTGAGTTATTTTGCAGGATCAGTTTAACATGGATAAATCCAAATTAAACTGGGGGCTAATGTCGGGGATATACCCTTGATATGACCCGGCGGAAGTATGACCGGTCGGACTTGGCGACTCACCAGAGACCGGTGAGCTGAGCTACTCACCGGCGATCCGCCTGCACATGGCGGTTTATATGTAACCCGCCTAGACTTGTGACTCACTTGGAGACCGGTGAGGCGGATCAGATGGGCGACAAGGCTCAAGGCCCAGCAGGCCGGCTTATACTCTGGTGGGCCGGCTTAAGAGGAAAGGGATGACGAATATTTCCTTTAAGAGGAAGCAAGACCCGGACTTGTATTCAAGTTGTAAGAAAAGATAGACTAGTCCTAGTCCTACTAGGACTCCACATGTAACCCGTCCCTCTAACTTATATAAGGAGGGGCAGGGCTCCCCAAAGAGGGACAAGCAACAAGAAACAATATCTAGGGCTAGACACAAAGAGAGAGCCGGCTTACGGCGACTCCCTCATGATCATAATGAGACCTAGCCATAAACAACATGTAGGGTTATTACCGGATGATGTTTCCCGGGGCCCGAAGCTGTCTAAATCCTTGTCTTGTGTGTTGTGTCTCTTGATTCCTCTCAACCCCTTCAAGCTACCACATAGATGCGTTGACCTCACGACTAAGTCCTTACATTAGGACATCTGCCGTGACAATTCCACGATAGTAAAGAAAGAGAACCGTGGGTTCAGGAACCCATGCCTTTTCCTCCCAAACCATGCAAGAAAAAGGATGATGAGGATTTTGAGCGCTTTGCTGAAATGATTAGACCTATCTTCTTGCGTATGCGTTTAACTGATATGCTTAAAATGAATCCTTATGCAAAGTACATAAAAGAAATTGTTACTAATAGAAGAAAGATACCGGAAGCTGAAATTTCCACCATGCTTGCTAATTATACTTTTAAGGGTGGAATACCAAAGAAACTTGGAGATCCAGGAGTACCAACTATACCATGCTCCATTAAAAGAAACCATGTTAGAACTGCTTTATGTGATCTTGGAGCCGGTGTTAGTGTTATGCCTCTCTTTTTATATCGTAGACTTGATTTGAATAAGTTGACACCTACTGAAATATCTTTGCAAATGGCTGATAAATCAACTGCTATACATTGCCGGTATTTGTGAGGATGTGCTGTTGTGGTTGCAAACGTTACTATTTTAACGGACTTTGTTATTCTTGATATTCCCGAGGGCGATAGTATGTCTATTATTCTTGGAAGACCCTTTTGAATACTGCAGGGCTGTTATTGATTGCAACAAAGGCAATGTCACTTTTCATGTTAATGGTAATGAGCATACGGTACACTTTCCGAGGAAACAACCTCAAGTCCACAGTATCAACTCTATTGGAAAAATTGCATCGATTATTTTTGGAGGTTTTGAATTTCCTCTTCCTACTGTCAAAAAGAAATATGATATTCTTATTATTGGGGATGTGCATATCCCCGTTAAGGTAACATTGTGTTATTCGAAATTCCTCCGGTTCCATGTTATTCGGAATGAGTTTGTTAACAAGACTTGATCAACCTTGTTAGTGGATTCCTTATGATGAGCATGAGATGGATGAAGTTAGAAAGCACAACCTTCTGTACCCTCCTTTTACTTTCTGTTATTTAGTTGAAATAAAGGAGAAATAGTATTTGCTGTCAGTTTTCTGATTTATCCGTGCAATATAAAAATATTCTGAAAATAGAAGTTCTCCAAATGCCCTGAAATTGAAATATGATTTTTTCTGGAATATTTCAGAATATTTGCCACTGAGAACACAGCAGGGGGAGCAAGCACGTGGGCACGAGGGTCCAGGGCGCGCCCACCCCTGGGCGCATCCCCCTGCCTCGTGGACCCATGGTGGCTCCCCTCCACTTATTCCAGCACCCACTCACTTCTTCTTCCTCCCAAAAAAATCACCAACCATCTCAAGCACAAGTTCTAGCTCATTTTGCTGCGATTTTCGATCTCCTTGCTCAAAGCACCTCTCACAAAACTGGTTTGCGGGATTGTTCCTTGGTATGTGACTCCTCCAATGGCCCAATTAGTTTTTGTTCTAGTGCTTTAGTCATTGCAAATTTTTGCTGCCTAGAAGACCATGTTCTTGAGCTTGCATGCCAAATTTATATGGTCCCAAGTAGTTCTAATGCATGATATAGTCTCTAGGCACTTGTAGGAGTAGTTGCTACCAATTTTGTTGAGTTTGGTTCACTTTTATTTGAAGTTACTAAAAAATTCAGAAATTTTCAAAAAATTATGAAGAGATTTTTGAGGGGCTCATCGAGCCGAAGCTCAAAGGAAAAGCAAAGTGAAGAAACAGAGAGGCCCAAATATAATCTTCCTCGCACCGCGGAAGTTCGGTCGTGTGAATGTCCTTGTGATGATTTCTTGAGAGCAGCCGGGATTTATGATGATTTTTATGAATTGGCTGAGAATGCAGGCCTCATTGACTTCCTCCGCGACCAACGCGAACAGTATATCTTACTCACCAATACCTTTGTGCAAAATTTTCATTTCCTTTCTAGGAGATACCACCTAAGATGGATTTTTATTTATATGATGAGTATAAGGAGATGACCCTTCAAGAATTCTGTGTGGTGTGCAAGTTACCTTTTCCGGGTTTCATAGAGGAACCACATAGTAATGATGTGGAGGGTTTTATTGATACAATTGCTGTAGGGGAAGCAAGAAGGTTTCTGACGCACAAATCACTAGCATACATTTTCCTGTTCTACGTTACTTTGCTATATTTGCTAGTAGGTGCTTAATTGGTCGCGGAAACTGTGGAAACCTGAGTGTTCTCAATATTATTATTTTGTGCCATGCCTTGTTTCGTGATGATACATTTAGTATGGGCGCTATTGTTGCAAAGCGTTTAAATCTTAACCGCACTAAGGGCCACATCTTGGGAGGCATCTTCGCCTTGCACCTCGCTGCATACTATAACATACCTATTAGGCACTATGAGAAAGAAGAAAGATTGCTGCCTACTATTTATTTAGATTATAAGAGTATGGTAGCACATGATTTTATTATTAAGAATAAGGAAAGGGCGCTTAAATACAAATTGTTATTTGATAAAAGTCACCCTGAGACTATTACCTTGCCTGCTCCTTCCTTGTTTGATTTATCTGCAGGCCAGTATCTCGTTCCGCTAGCGAGCATCCAAGCGTACCGGAACCCTACATCAGCCACAGAGCCAGAGCCGGAACCACAATTTGATCCTCCACGACTGTCTAATTACCAGTGGGATCCGGAGGCGATTGCCAACCAGTGGCAGTCCGAGGCTTCTTCACAGTACGACCCCAATTATAACTACGGATATCCGCCAGGCCAGCCGTGGCAATAGACCAACTTAGGCTAGTTTATTTCTCACCAACATTACATTTATGTTCACACACTCATTTCTAGTTGTCGTTGCTCATACTCTTTCATTGTAATATCCATGCTAGTTTATTTTGTTTTTCTTGTTTTCTTCTTGTGTGTTTGAAAAACCTTAAGAAAAACAAAAAAAATAGTTGTAGCGTTTAGCTAGTTTACTTTCTTGCTGTAGTAGTAGTAATTAAAAAGAAAACCCAAAAAGATTTCATGTTCTCCTTTTGCTTGTTGGGAGCTTTCACGTGTAAATAGTTTTTATTTCTTTTCTTTTCTTTGGGGGTCGATAGGAGAAGACCATGATTAAATTGTTGAAGTGGCTCTTATATGCATTATTGTTGATTTAACCAAGAGTCCATATTACCTTGTCTTCTCCTGTTTATTGAATGCTCGCAGGTTCCAGCTTAGTCCAATGCACGTGCACTATTATTATTATTCACATCGTTCGGTCGTGCAAGTGAAAGGCAATTATGACGATATATGATGGACTGATTGAGATGAGAGAAGCTGGTATGAACTTGACCTCTCTTGTTTTTGTAAATACGATTAGTTCATCGTTCCTGATTCAGCCTATTATGAATAAACATGTCTGCAATAACAATTAGAGATTATAGTTGTTTATGCCATGCTTAATTAGCTAGGAGCTTATAATGGTCTACCTTGTGTGCCAACATGCTATTAAAATGGTTGTGATGTGGTATGATAGGGTGGTATCCTCTTTTGAATGATTCAAGTGACTTGACTTGGCGCATGTTCACGCATGTAGTTGAAACAAATCAACATAGCCTTCACGATATTTATGTTCATGGTGGATTATATCCTACTCATGCTTGCACTCAATGTTTATTAATTTTAATGCATGTTCATGACTATTGTCGCTCTCTAGTTGGTCGCTTCCCATTCTTTTGCTAGGCTTCACTTGTACTAAGCGGGAATACTGCTTGTGCATCCAATCCCTTAAACCCTAAAGTTGTTCCATATGAGTCCACCATACCTTCCTATATGCGGTATCTACCTGCCATTCCAAGTAAATTTGTATGTGCCAAACTCTAAACCTTCAAATGAAATTCTATTTTGTATGCTCGAATAGCTCATGTATCAACTAGGGATGTCCGTATCTTCCATGTTAGGCGGGTTATTCTCAAGAGGAGTGGACTCCGCTCCTCACACACAAGAAAATGGCTAGTCACCGGGATGCCCAGTCCCATGCTTTATGCAAATCAAATCAAAATAACTGCAAAAAAAACTCCCCCGGGACTGTTGTTAGTTGGAGGCATTCGTTGTTTCGAGCAAGCCATGGATTGATGCTTGTTGGTGGAGGGGGAGTATAAACTTTACCATTCTGTTTGGGAACCGCCTATAATGTGTGTAGCATGGAAGATATCGCCATCTCTTGGTTGTTATGTTGACAATAAAGTATGCCGCTCAAAATATTATTTATCTCTATTTCAAAATCGATCTCTGGCACCTCTACAAATCCCTGCTTCCCTCTGCGAAGGGCCTATCTATTTACTTTTATGTTGAGTCATCACCCTCTTATTAAAAAGCACCAGCTGGAGAGCACCACTGTCATTTGCATTCATTATTATTAACTTATATTGGGTATGACTATGACTGGATCTCTTTTACCATGAATTACAATGTCTAGTCAGTCCTTGATCTTTAAAGGTGCTCTACATTAATGTTTTGCGGTCTCAGAAAGGGCTAGCAAGATACCATCTTGTTATATCATATCATGAATGTTTTGATAAAGTGTTGTCATCCGAGATTTATTATTATTGCTCGGTAGTTGATTATGCCACTGATATGAGTAAACATAAGACCTAAGAATTATTGTGAATATGGTTAGTTCATTATCTTTGCTGAAAACTTGAATGTTGGCTTTACACATTTATAACAACAAGAGCAAACAGAGGTTGTAAAAGTTTTTCTTTATCACTTTCAGTTCATCAACTGAATTGCTTGAGGACAAGCAAAGGTTTAAGCTTGGGGGAGTTGATACGTCTACGTCGTATTTACTTTTCCAAACACTTTTGCCCTTGTTTTGGACTCTAACTTGCATGATTTGAATGGAACTAACCCAGACTGACGTTGTTTTCAGCAGAATTGCCATGGTGTTATTTATATGCAGAAACAAAAGTTCTCGGAATGACCTGAAACTCAACGGAGATTATTTTTGGAAATAATAAAAAATACTGGCGAAAGAATCAAGTCCAAGGGGACCACACCCTTGCCACGAGGGTGGGGACGCGCCTGCCCCCACCCCTGGGCGCGCCCCCTGCCTCGTGGGCCCCCTGGAGCTCCACCGACGTCAACTCCAACTCTATATATTCGTGTTCGGGGAGAAAAAATCAGAGAGAAAGATTCATCGCGTTTTACGATACAGAGCCGCCGCCAAGCCCTAAAATCGCTCGGGAGGGCTGATATGGAGTCCGTTCAGGGCTCCGGAGAGGGGAATCCATCGCCATCATCATCATCAACCATCCTCCATCACCAATTTCATGATGCTCACCACCGTGCGTGAGTAATTCCATCGTAGGCTTGCTGGGCGGTGATGGGTTGGATGAGATTTATCATGTAATCGAGTTAGTTTTGTTAGGGTTTGATCCCTAGTATCCACTATGTTCTGAGATTGATGTTGCTATGACTTTGCTATGCTTAATGCTTGTCACTAGGGCCCGAGTGCCATGATTTCATATCTGAACCTATTATGTTTTCATGAATATATGTGAGTTCTTGATCCTATCTTGCAAGTCTATAGTCACTGTCGGTGTCAAAACCGGCGGATCTCGGGTAGGGGGTCCTGAATTGTGCGTCTAGGCGGATGGTAACAGGAGACAAGGGACACGATGTTTTTACCCAGGTTCGGGCCCTCTCGATGGAGGTAAAACCCTACTCCTGCTTGATTAATATTGGTGATATGGGTAGTACAAGAGTAGATCTACCACGAGATCAGAGAGGCTAAATCCTAGAAGCTAGCCTATGGTATGATTGTTTTTTGTCCTACGGACTAAAACCCTCCGGTTTATATAGACACCGGAGAGGGCTAGCGTTACACAGAGTCGATTACAATGGTAGGAGATCTACATATCCGTATCACCAAGCTTGCCTTCCACGCCAAGGAAAGTCCCATCCGGACACGGGACGAAGTCTTCAATCTTGTATCTTCATAGTCCAGAGTCCGCCAGCGGTGATAGTTCGCTATCCGGACACCCCCTAATCCAGGACTCCCTCAGCAGCCCCTGAACCAGGCTTCAATGACGACGAGTCCGGCGCGCATATTGTCCTCGGCATTGCAAGGCGGGTTCCTCTTCCGAATACTTCATAGAAGATTTTTGAACACAAGGATAGTGTCCGGCTCTGCAAAATAAGTTCCACATACCACCGTAGAGAGAATAATCTTTACACAAATTCAATCTGCTGACGTATTCCGCGGCGTGACATCACACCACGGCGAGGCCTTTATTCGAATCGTTTTTATTGTCCCACCTCAGCTCGTTTAGCGAGGCGGTTTCTTCGGCACGTCTTGTCAAAGCAGAGATCGTGTCCCCTTATTCCGGGATTCTCATCAATACGGGCGTGGGTAACCCAACCACGCCATTGATTATGGTGCTTGGGAGATAAGCGAGTTTTACCAGGCTGGTGGGGGACGCATAGCTTCGTCCGTCCATATAAGGGGATAAGGATCCACCTTTTCACATACGCCTTCCTCCTCCTTTGATCATCCATTTCCGCGCACTCGAGCTCCAGCGCCCAAGTCTGCACATCCCTCCTCAACCTTCTCCAGCCATGTACGGAGCGGGAGGCAAGTGGATGGTCTCCTCCTTCACGGAGGGACAAGTCAAAAAGCTGCGGAAGGCCGGATACTTGTCCAGCAACATCACGCATCGGCTCCCCGACAAGGGGCAGCTCATCCCCACCCCCAGGCCCCATGAGAGGGTGGTGTTCCTCACCCACTTCCTCCGCGGACTAGGTTTTCCACTTCACCCATTTGTCCTGGGGCTCATGTTCTACTACGGCTTAGATTTCCACGATCTGGCCCCGAATTTCATCCTCAACATCTCGGCGTTCATCATCGTGTGCGAGGCCTTTCTCTGCATCCAGCCCCACTTCGGCTTATGGCTGAAGATTTTTAATGTCAAGCCGAAGGTAGTGGGCGGCCGCCAAGCGGAGTGCGGAGGCGCCATGGTGGGCCGGATGGCCAACGTCCTATGGCTCGAGAGCTCCTTCGTGGAGACAATAAAGGGGTGGCAATCGGGGTGGTTCTACATCACCGAGCCGCGCAACTCTAAATGGGCGGCATCCCCCGAATTCCGATCTGGCTTTCCCACACGGCTCACCTCCTGGAAAGAGACGGGCCTAACGTGGGGTGATTCGGAAGAGCTGACCGGACATCAAACCTGCGTCCAAAATCTGGTGAACAAGAATCTTAAGCTTGTCGATGTAGTCCAGGTCATGCTCATCCGCCTGATTCTCCCATGCCAACAACGGGCCTTCAAATTGTGGGAGTTTGATCCGGCACAGCACCAAACCTTGAGCAAACTCTTCGACACTACGTACGAAGATGCCTGGAAGGTGCTGTTTAAGGGAGCCGTGGCCCCCGCATCCGCTACCGAAGATCGCAGATTCAGCTCGCGGCGTCAGGCTAGCAAGGTAAGCTATTCTACCCTTTACGGGACTCTTGTTTTTCATAGTTTGACTCTATGTGGGATCTAAACTCCCTTACCTTTGACAGGACTGGCACAAGACGTCCGGGCAGGTTAACTGTCCGGTTCCTTTGCCAGAAGACCCAGCGGACGCCCGCTTGACGGGGCTGCTGGTTCCGGCACCTCACGTGGTGTCGGAGAAGAAGGCCAAGAAGAAGGCCACGGGGACTCGAAGGAGCGCCCACCGCCAGGTGTTGTCGGACTCATCGTCCGACGACTCTGAGGCGGAATCCTCCCCTGAAGACGAGGAGGAGGAAAAAGAAGCCTCTCCCCCAGCGGGGGGAGAGAATAAAAGGAAGTCCGCCCCAACTGGGGAGGACGGAGGGTCCAAGAAAGGAAGGACCATTCCCCCGGACTTCTCTACCAACACGGACGACGACGAAGAGGAATGGCCATCGAGGGCCAAGCCCCTGGCGAGATCCTAAGTGTCCGGATTCCGGAATAACTCATGACTTTTCATTTGTCGCATAGTGTCTTCTAACGCCGAATACAACCATGTAGCCCGCCCAAGGACGAGATCGCCGCTTCGTCGAGCGACTCCCTGGATTCGTCGGATGTGAATAGCACTTCACTTCCGACCGCCTCCTCTCCTCGTGACGCAGACGACGCCGCGGTGGAGTCCCAAAAGGGGCCCAGCCAGGAGGAGATGGTCCTGGAGGCGCCGCAAGGCGACCTCCCGAACTCCGGGCGCAAAGGGGGCGAAACCCGAGAGGGCTCTAAGTCCGGCCTGTCTTGGGACTCCATACCGAACCTTCCGGTGGTTCGAAGTCCGGCAGCGCCCTTCGTAAGAAGGGCAAGACTGCGACGCCGTGACCTCCGTCCCAACCGGAGGCACTGGATAACTTGCTGGAGGCGCTTAACGGCGCCTCCATCAACGAGGAGCACCGCCTTTATTATGAGTGTGGTGGTCGAAAGTTCAGATCCGCCAAGAGCGGGCTGATGAAGCTTGTACCAGCCTTCTAACAGGCTTTGAGGTAAGTTTTAAGATATGTAAGAATATTACCGCATAGACAGTAGCCCCTGATGCTTAGTTCGGTGTTTGGAAAGAAAAGCCGAACTGAGGATCTAAAAAGATATACGCAGGAGTCTAACATAAGTATGTCAATATGGGAATGCAGGCTGCGCTGCTGACCTGTGCCGCACTTACTGCGGAGGTCAATGCATTGAAGGAGAGTCTCGAGCGGTCCGAGAATGAGCTCGGCCTTGCCAAGAAGTAGCTCGAGGACAAGGAAGGTAAGTAATACCTTATTAAAGTAATACCTTATAGAAAGGATTTGGTTGCATAAAATGACAGGAATAACGTGAGTATTGCAGGGGCCACGAACGAGGTGGCAACCCTGAAGGAAGCGGTGTCCAAGGCCGAAAGCAATGCGGCCGTGGAACGCACCGAGCGAGAGAAGCAGGAGGCGCGGGTGGCGGAGGTGTGGCAAGAGCTCCATGCTCTCGTGGAAAAACACGAGAGTTTGGAGCGTGACTCGAAGACTTGAGAGTCCGCTCATCCTCGGCCCTTGAGGCGCCAAAAGCGCTAAGGCGAAGCCCAAAAAGCCCTCCAGGAAATTGAGGCATTAAAGAAGATAGCGGCGGGTAAGGCATTCTTTATGCAAAGCAAACACGTGAAAGTGAATTATCTATTACTTACCCGAATCCGGAGCTCTCCAGGAGCATTAGCAGATCTGCCCCGTAGTGTGTCTGATGCTGCCACGTTCTACCGAGCCGAGGAGGGGAGATCAACGGAAAAGGTGTTCGGTCTCGGTATCGAGGCGGACACCAGTGCCCTGAGCGACCAGCTGAAGCAGCTGGTCGAGCTCCTAAGGTGGCGAACAGGCCATGAAGGGCCTCATAGTTCGGCTGTGGCCTAAGGAAGCCATGCCTGGGAGCTACTTCGGGCTAGTGCGGCGGCTGGTGGACGCCTGTCCATGGATTGAAGTCATCAAAGCGCTCAGTCTGCATTGAAGGTGCCCATCGGGCCCTTGCCCGTGCTAAAGTGCACTAGGGCAAGATGGACGCTGAGAAGCTTGTGACGGACGGGCCACCGCCGAGCAAGGGGCATCGCAAGCCCGAGATGTACTATGAGGGTGTCCTGAAGGGTGCCCGCCTTATAGCGGGTGAATGCTCCAAAGATGTAATTTTTTAGTAGACTCGCATTTGTTATCCTGTACGCTGAAAACTTGTTCATATGCGCTAAGCAACGCTTGTGAATTTAAAATATTACCTTTTGTGCGGCCGTTTATCAAATTTGAGAGATGGCGAGTCGTTGGCTTCAAATTTCATGCCACAGTCTGGGGTATTCGGGATAAACTTGGGCGCTCTTGTTCCCATTCTTGGGTCCTTCTAGGGAGGCGCTCAACGCAACGAACAAGGCAACCGGACTATAATGCTTGAACACTCTCACTTAGCCATAGAATTCTATAATTTTAAATTTCGGCGAAGCCCCTAGTATTCAAAAGACCGAGTTCGGGGCGCTATCCACACCTTGGTCGGACAATGCCGACTCCTCGCTCTAAGCGGCATAAGTCTTTAGGGACCCGAAAAAACCTCTCGAACAGCGACCAACTCTCGCCCTATCATGACGGTCAGTTTTAGCTTTCTCCACTGAGGTGCTCAACCCAGCTCAACCGGGGCACAATCGCAGTGGTTCTCCCAGTGCTACCTTAGCCGATATAACAGAACGTAAGGTACCAAAACATGGGAGCCGGGCAAACCCAACTATTGACCCAAGACATGATTCGGAGCCGATGCATATAATGCTATAAGTTTGGGGTGCCACACTTGTGAAAGTGTTCGGACTTATCACACCATATTTTGGGGTACTTAAGCCCCTGGTGTATTGGCCGTACCAAAGTGTACGGGTGCAACATGTCATGAATGACCATATATATAGATAAAGAAAGGAGTGCAATAATAGGCAAAAGCTATGTATTGTTTATTCAAAAGGTACTGCAATGAAAGCGAGCGATACAAATAGTAACGATAAGCAAGGGATGGGACTATTTAACATGTCCCCCTCGAGGGTAAGCTGCGGATGGTATGTAAAACAGGTATATTGCTCGTAGTAGAGACCACTGGACACTCGGCGTAGCTACGCTTCCTGGCTGTTGCATCGTGAGTTCGGCGATTCTAGTGCCGGACAGGGCTTCTGGAGAACGGAGTCCTGGAAGTAAGAGAAAAAAAGAAAGAAAAGGATGACATAATCGGGGCCCCAGTGCGGTTGAGCCGCGTTCGGGCATGCCGTGGTCGTGCCCTCCCCTATGCCCATGGTATTTCCAGAGCGTAATTATGTACGCGTAGTACTGGTTTCGCAATTTCGCGAGGGCTGGGGTTGGGGCCACATTGCTACGCGTGCTCGGATCGTGCCAGGCGGTCTTGTTGTAGGTTACTCCGGGCGCGCTTGACAGTGTCCGGACGTTTAGTAGCCGGACTCGAGAATTGCCTTGAGAGGCTGCTTTGTACCTCCGCCGCGAGGGCCGCCGTATGCTCCTCCGTTCGGAGAGAGCGTTCGGTGTTTCCATTGACCGTGATTACTCCTCGAGGGACTGGCATCTTGAGCTTGAGGTATGCGTAGTGTGGCACCGCATTGAATTTTGCAAATGCGGTTCGTCCGGCGATCGCGTGATAGCCGCGGAGCGAGACTATGTCGAAGATTAATTCCTCGCTTGAAGTTATCCGGGATCCAAGACCACTGCGAGTGTAATCGAGCTGTCTGATTGGCCTCTCACACTGGTATGACGCCTTTGAAGGTCGTCTTTGTGGGTTTAATCCTTGAGGGGTCTATGCCCATTTTGCACACTGTATCCTGATAAAGCAGGTTCAGGCTGCTACCGCCGTCCATCAGGACTCTAGTGAGGTGAAATCCGTCAATGATTGGGTCAAGAACCAATGCAGCGAATCCTCCGTGGCGGATGCTAGTGGGGTGGTCCCTTCGATCAAAGGTGATCGGACAGGAGGACCATGGGTTGAACTTTGGGGTGACTGGCTCCATCGCATATACGTCTCTTAGTGCATGCTTCCGCTCCCTTTTGGGTATGTGGGTTGCGTATATCATGTTCACCGTCCGCACTTGTGGGGGGAAGCCCTTCTGTCCTCTATTGTTCAGCGGCCGGGGCTCCTCCTCGTCATCGCTATGCAGCCCCTTGTCGTTGTTTTCGGTATTTAACTTGTCTGCCTGCTTGAAGACCCAACAATCCCTGTTGGTGTGATTAGCTGGTTTTTCGAGGGTGCCATGTATCTGGCATGAGCGATCGAGTATTCAGTCCAAATTGGACAGGCCCTGAGTATTTCTTCTGAACGGCTTTTTCCGCTGACCGGGTTTAGAGCCTCTGAATCCGGCATTGACTGTCGTATCCTCAGCATTATCGCTGTTAATGCGGCGCTTGTGCTTGTTGCGGCGCAACCTGCCATTGCTGTCCCTGATATCCGAACTACCAGGGTTTTTGGTCAAGTTGTTACTACGAGCTAGCCAGTTGTCCTCTCCCGCGAAGAAGCGGGTCATGAGTGTGGTGAGGGCTGCCATGGATTTCGGCTTTTCCTGTCCTAGGTGCTGGGCAAGCCACTCGTCGCGGATGTTATGTTTGAAGGCTGCAAGGGCCTCTACATCCGGACAGTCAACGATTTGATTTTTCTTGGTTAGGAACCGTGTCCAGAATTTTCTGGCCGATTCTTCTGGCTGCTGAATTATGTGGCTGAGGTCGTCGGCGCTGGTGGTCGCACATATGTGCCCTGGAAGTTATCAAGGAATGCGGCTTCCAGGTCTTCCCGACAACCAATTAACTCTGCTGGCAAGCTGTTAAGCCAATGCCGAGCTGGTCCTTTAAGCTTGAGTGGGAGGTATTTGATGGCGTGTAGATCATCACCGCGGGCCATGTGGATATAAAGGAGATAGTCCTCGATCCAAACCGCAGGATCTGTTGTGCCATCGTATGATTTGATGTTTACGGGTTTGAAGCCCTCGGGGATTTGATGATCCATCACTTCGTCTGTGAAGCATAGTGGGTGTGCGGCGCCTCTGTATTGGGCTATATCACGACACAGCTCAAATCAGCTTTGTCTACTGTGTTCGGCCCGGCTGGAATTGCTGTATCCGGCGTGATGGTTATCATCACGTGTTGTGGGGCTCCCACGTGATCCGTAGATCGATCTTGTTTGCCTTTCCTTGTCCTCCAATATGTCTCGCAGGTCTGGCGCGTTTCCCTGTGCCTTGGTACTTTTCGAGCGACGCCGGGGTGCGGCTTGAGTGAAGGGCCTATAGGCCTCTCTGTCGCGGCCACGAGGTGGCCGGTCGGCCGCGTCATGCGCTGGTGATGTAGGTTTGGGTGCTTCCTCCTCTAATCGGGGTAGCAGCCTGCGTTTTGGGTAGCTCTTGGAGGGGCGTTCGAGTTCGTACTCTTCGGCTGCAAGTACTTCAGTCCATCTGTCAGCTAGCAAGTCTTGGTCAGCTCTAAGCTCCTGCTGCTTTTTCTTGAGGCTGCTTGCCGTGCCCATAAGCCTGCGTTTGAAACGCTCTTGTTCGACGGGATCCTCAGGCACGACAAATTCGTCGTCGTCGAGGCTTGCCTCATCTTCAGAGGGAGGCGTATAATTATCATCCTCTACCTCCCCATGCCGCCGCTCTATCATGAGGCTGGCTTCTCCCTCCTCTGTGCTGAATCCTCTTTGGAGGAGGTTGTCTTCAACCTTGTCCGGGTGTTATTATCTCTGTGCGGAATCACCGTTTTCTTGTGGTGGGATTTAGGCGGCGCCCTTGGCCGACGCTTGGGCTGTTTCTTGGAGGGTCATCCTCCATTGTTCCATCGCCATTCCCATCTTTTGGGATGTCCACCATGTATATGTCATATGGCGAGGTGGCCTTCCGGTGCCACAGGCGCTGGTTCTTGGTCGTCTCCTGCATCGCCGTCCATACCGTAGATGTCTTCGGAGTCGAAGTCGAGCATGTCGGTTAAATCATCGACAGTGGCTACAAAGTGGGTGGTGGCTGGGCGTTGAATTTCTTCGCCATCTGCATCCCAACCTTCCTGACCATAGTCCGGCCAGAGCTCTCCTGATAAAGAGAGAGACTTTAGTGAATTTAGGATGTCGCCAAAGGGCGAGTGTTGAAGGATGTCCGTGGCAGTGAACTCCATAACCGGCGCCCAATCGGATTAGATTGGCAGGGGCGCGGAAGGTTCGGAGTCCGGAGAGGAGTCCGGCGCCTTGGAGTCACGGGCTTCGCAAAGGACAGGGATGGTGTTCGGCTCGATCGCCATGGAGATCGTAGCCCCCGAGGCGGTGTCCAGCCACTCGTCCTTGATCGGCGGAGTCGGCTCCGAGCTAAGGGTCGGAGCGACGGCCTTGAATCGACCTCTAGGGCACTGTTCGGCGGCAGAGCTAGATCGTGCCCATCGAGACAGTGCGGTGCGCTTGGCTGTGGCTCGAATCCGTCGAAGATCAAGTCTCCGCGGATGTCGGCCGTGTAGTTCAAACTCCCAAATCTGACCTGATGGCCAGGGGCGTAGCTTTCAATCTGCTCGGATGGCCAAGTGAATTGGCCCGCGAGGCAAAGCCGCCGAATCTGAAGATCTGTCCGGGAGAAAAGTCTCACCTGGACCGCGTCGTTGTTGATGATCGGAAGGAGCCATCGGGCCTAAAGATGGCGACACGGAGGAACTCTCAATGAAAGCACCAATGTCGGTGTCAAAACCGGTGGATCTCGGGTAGGGGTCCCGAACTATGCGTCTAGGCGGATGGTAACAGGAGACAAGGGACACGATGTTTTTACCCAGGTTCGGGCCCTCTCGATGGAGGTAAAACCCTACTCCTGCTTGATTAATATTGATGATATGGGTAGTACAAGAGTAGATCTACCACAAGACCAGAGAGGCTAAACCCTAGAAGCTAGCCTATGGTATGATTGTTCTTCATCCTACGGACTAAAACCCTCCAGTTTATATAGACATCGAAGAGGGTTAGGGTTACACAGAGTCGGTTACAATGCTAGGAGATCTACATATCCGTATCGCCAAGCTTGCCTTCCACGCCAAGGGAAGTCCCATCCGGACACGGGACGAAGTCTTCAATCTTGTATCTTCATAGTCCAAGAGTCCGGCCAACGGTGATAGTTCGGCTATCCGGACACCCCCTAATCCAGGACTCCCTCGGTCACCTACTATGTGTTATGATCCGGCAACCCCGAAGTGACAATAATCGGGACCACTCCCGGTGATGACCGTAGTTTGAGGAGTTCATGTATTCACTATGTGTTAATGCTTTGGTCGGTACTCTATTAAAAGGAGGCCTTAATATCCCTTAGTTTCGCTAGGACCCGCTGCCACGGGAGGGTAGGACAAAAGATGTCATGCAAGTTCTTTTCCATAAGCACGTATGACTATATTGAATACATGCCTACATTACATTGATGAATTGGAGCTAGTTACATGTCACCCTATGTTATGGTCATACATGATGAACCGCATCCGGCATAATTCTCCATCACCGATCCAATGCCTACGAGCTTTTCACATACTGTTCTTCGCTTATTTACTTTTCCGTTGCTACTGTTACAATCACTACTAAACCCAAAAATATCTCTTTTGCTACCGTTACCGTTACTTCCATACTACTTTACTACTAAATACTTTGCCGCAGATATTAAGTTATCTAGGTGTGGTTGAATTGACAACTCAACTGCTAATACTTGAGAATATTCTTTGGCTCCCCTTGTGTCGAATCAATAAATTTGGGTTGAATACTCTAGCCTTGAAAACTGTTGCGATCCCCTATACTTGTGGGTTATCACCTTCTAGTTTAAAGGGCTCGGTTCAAAATTTTCACCTACTCTTAGAAAGATAGAGCCGGTGGAGTAGTTTTTGTAGTCTGCAAAAGTACTCAACTAATGTTGTCGTTCTTCACAAAAAAATATGTTTACCAATGCATGCATGAACACTAGTTACTCTAACCCCCCCCCTCTCTCTTCTTTAATTCTTTGCCACATCAGCATGTTTGCTATTCCCATGTGCATGATGCCAGCTAAGATACCACCATTATGGCCAGCCTTAATCATCGCATGCAATAATTTAGTGCACCTTGAAATATGAACATGTGTGGGGCGTGTATGTTTTTAATGACTTGAGACTATACCTAGCCCGGCATGCAAGATGAGACTTATTATGCACCGTTCCCCATACCTGCAGGAAGCCTGTTCATCTCCAAATCTTTTCCTCTCCATGTGTGGAAACAATATGCCTGCCAGACTCTCCTTCTCCCTTCGGCGGTCCCACCACTCCACCCCGTGTGGAAGAAATATGCATGCATGACTCTCCTCCCCCCACGCTTGTCCCATCTGTTGTGACCAGCAATATGTCCACCCCTTCCCTCCCCCGTAGTTTACTCCAAAAAATATGCCCACGTAGTTGTTACGTTAATCACGCAACATATCTTCTGGGACGCTGCTTCAGTTACTTAACTGCAGGTGCATTGGGTCACTGACATATGGGCCCAACAGGGGTCAGCCCACATGTCGGTGGCGAGCTGAACCTGCGATTAAGTCGATCTTCTCATCCATATCTTACGTAGGTGTGCCATTGCTCGCTATAAATACTGCGCCTCCCACGACATTTGGAAGAACGCTCATGTTCATCGCTATCTCCTCCCCCTCCCTCTCACGTCGACCACCATGGCATCGCCCCTCCCAAGCCCTAGGCGCCCCTCCCTGCACCGCGCGGATGGTCACGGTCACCGTTCCGTTCCTCGCCGCCGCTAGTCGAGGAGGACGCGTCAGCGTTCCGCTCCTCGCCGCAACGCGTCGAGGTGGACGCGTCGGCATTCCCAATCTCGCCAGCACGCGCGTCGGAGGACGCGTTGACTCCCCGCTACGAGGAGAACGCCGCGCCGCCCACCGAGCCCCCCAAGCCTTGAGGAGCTTTGGAAAGAAATGGATGTCGCCTTGTGGGAGGCTTTGCCTCTAGCAGAGCGCGCCAAAATAGAGGCGGAGAAGAAGGTCGAGGAAGAGAAGCGCACTGCATGAGACAAGCTGCACAGCAGGCCTATGTCACGTCCGAGAGAGTCAGGCAATTGGCTCTTTGGCAGAAGGCTCGTGCGAGGGCCGTGAGGGTGGTGGAGGATGCCCGTGCCAAAGCCCTGAGTGCAGTCAGGCCCAAGCGCCTCATCTACGCTTGGCAGTACATGGACGGTGCACGCTTCCGGCAAGGAGGAGTACTGTTTGCGCGGATCACCACCTTTGGTGAGATCACGCTTCGCTTCGCCATAAGCCGCCAATCAGCACCTCGCGAGTTCTGAGGCTGAGGAAGAGGCGTTATGTCGGTCTTGTTGGGAAAGCGGCAAGCGCAGCAGGCACTTGTGGCGCGCAAGCGCTCTCGGAAAGGTCGTGGCTTTTAGTAGGAGTAAAAAAAATCGTAAGGCGATCTCATTAGTTTTGGGACGCAAATGATAAATCCCGAACATTCAGGAATTATTAGCGTCCTTAAGTAAGTATGTAAAAGGGAAAGTTTGGAAACCTTGTGTATTAAATGCGCATTTGTTAAATCGTGCATCTAGCACAGACTTTACTATATACTATCGTACTACGTCTCTCTCTATATATGCTTGCGATGTGCTACTCCCTCCGGTCCGGTCAATAAGTCATCTTTGGTTGTGCACCGTGACCAAGAAGGAGGAAGACTTATACACCTAGGCGGAGGGAGTACTACTATTACTTATGTGCGTGCAAATGCGTTTTAACATCTGATGTGGTTTTTGTAAAAGTAGAAAAACAGCACTAGTCAAGCTTGTGAAACGATTCAATGCAAAACAAAAGCAAAAATGCTTGTTTGATTGTTTACTTTTAGCTTCCTTCTCTGTTGTTATTTCTCCGTCAGACTTTATGCGGAGTATCTCACTGGTCGGAAAGGCATGCAAATTCCCAAACCACTTCCTACACCCACATGTCGAATTTTTGCCTAACAAGTTGTGCCGTGCAATTGGAATTCCAACTTGAGTACTACTACTAGTAGGAGTACCAGGGCCAGTTCTTTTAGGCTTCTAGATTAGTAATCCCATAACTACTACCTCCGTCTGGTTTATTGGTCCCCATTGTAATCTGTGTCAAATTTTGATCATAAATTTAACTAATGAAATGTTAGTGCATGTCACATGCACTAACATTTTATCAGTTAAAAAATTTAGCACAAATTACAATGGTGACGAATAAACCAGGACGGAGGTACTACTAGTACTACCTCCTTTCCGGTTTATAGGGCTCAATTCAAGAATCTCACCAACCAAGGTAGATGGTGAGTGGTGGAACAATTTTTGTAGTTTGTAAAACCACTCAATTAGTGCGCTTGTTTTCCTCAAAAATTGTGTTTACCAATGCACTAGTTGCAATGCATGCATGCATAAAAGTACATGCATTGGTCAATTTTCTCTTAATAATTGCATGCAATGATTTATTGCACCTTGAAATCTGAACATGTGATGGGGAACAACCAAATTGAGACTTATAAAATGGGAAAACTAAAATTTTGAGATAAGCCCTATAAACCAAAAAGGATGGAGTAGTAGTTTAGAAGCCCAAATAAATGAGTGAGGCGCCTTAATGTTACTCTCCACTGTGACTAGTCTTATGGGAAAAGCTGGGGAAGCCGCCAAAAGAACTGACCCTAGGAGTAGTAGGTAGGGATACTAGGAGTGGTAGCTAGGGATCGAGTGTGTGAGATGAACCGGAGAAAGTAAATGCAGAGAGATGAAATGCAAAAAAGATGGAGGGATGTGATGGTTGCTTGTCTGTTTATTTTACCAGGCCACTTATTACTGGGAGTGGTTGGGTTTTGTGATATGACGGCTTTACTGCCGCGCCACGAGCGTGGTGAGACTCCGTCTTGATGCCGCCCTCTACACTAGTACTACATCGGTCGTGGTTTATCCCCCATTGAATTTGACTGAAGATTTAACTGACAAAATGTTAGTGCATGTCAACAAAAACAATATCGTTGGATTAGTATTTGAACATAGTTTTCAATGATATAATTTTAGGTGACATGCATCATCATTTATTGTACTATATATAATGTTAGTTCAATTTTTGGTCGTACTAATCTATAGTAAGGTGCCCGTGCGTTGCACGGAAGAGTGAAATGCATCGATCGGGGTGTCGTTTATTTTGACAAAGGATGTGGGGGTCATCTCATGTGTAACGGGTATCGATAGGTTTCTTCGGATATTATTTCATCTATAGAGCTCACAAACATCCGGGTGAAATAGATAAAAAAAAGTATCTTTTGCAAACAAAAGCGTTCAACTATTCAACCTGCATCCAAAACTTGTGAAGAAATAACTCTTATTGTGCTTTGCAAGAAATGATCTTCAAGAATTAGTTTTTGAGTATCCATTGTTATACATGTTGGCTACAGATGACATAGCACTTTCTTATAGTCAACGGTTGGCTATACTATTTAAGTATTAACCATGCCCTTATACACCTAGACGGAGGGATTAAATCAGGATGACTTGGAAGGGGGCAGAGCATATGTAACAAATGGTTCATCATAAGTCTTTCACCAGTACTGTAGTAAAAATTCATACATAGAAGATTCTAGCCTAAACCATAAATGGATACACTTTTATTAATGTGTGATACTCCAATAGAGCAAGATCATTCATGGAAGTCTCCACATGCTTAGACAGCGCATTACATTGAGCGAAGACTAATGATCAACATTTAACTTGGTAATGCAGATGTCCAGGTGAACCTCCTTGGAGTCCCCGTGCACATTGTTGGGGGTCAAATAATACCGTGCGTCTTCCACGTCCACATCGGCGCGAAGGTCCCAGCTCGGCAGAGTCCAAGTCAGCTTGACGTAGTCAGTGTCGCCACCCACGTACCTCCGAGGGGTAGTAATAGTGAGCACGCACCCGTACATCGGCCTCGTGTTAGTGTCAGCGTCAGCGGCGTCGCCCCTGATGCACACTACAGAGACAGGGCGGCGGCCTACGCGGGCCTCTCCGGTGCCCACGATCAAGAGGAAGACGCTGCCGTCCTCCTCCGAGACTAGCAGGCGGCAGTGATCCCCCAGCGACTCCGGCATGGTGAACGGGTAGCACGTCTCGTACTTGATGTTCTTCGCCAAGGGCCAGTAGTGATCGTTGCACGCCTGCGTGAGGTGATGCACGATGTCCGCCGGCGAGCCCCAAAATGGCATCGGGCACTCATAGCAGTAGACGAAGGGCTCCTTGGAGGCATCGACCAGGCCGTCCATGAAACGGGAGTGGCTGTAGGGGACGTTCCGCCATTTGAATATATGAGCAAGTTACTACGAGATTTAGTCTGAATAAGCACAAAATAAATCATGACGGCTACAACAGAGATTAAACTAATCATGCGGACTAGCATAGTAGATGAACAGATCGAATCTAGGACACAGACTAGAAACATGAATTCTACCACGATTTTGAACAGGAAGGACAGAAACACATATGGTGCAACGGGAGCAGCACCATTGGCGTTGACATTGTCGCCCATGTCGTTGAGGAAGAGGTTGCCGAGGTCGGGGAAGAAGTCGTCATCGATGAAGTCGTCGCTGCTAGCAATCGCGAGAGTGCACTCCCCAAATTTCAACAGCGCCCGCCGAATGGAGCGCAGGAGGAAGTGGCTACAGGGGACGTTGTGGCCGCCGAATGGAGCGCAGGAGTAGCCCATGAAGCAGTATATGGTGCTCCTCCCTAGTCTCTATTCTTATCTCTATTTCGACTACTCTTCTTTGTTTTTCATAATATACTAGTTGTAGTTGTCAAATCAAATAGTACTGCGCCGTCCACTGCACGCCTGGCTGAACACGCCTCCTCGCCTCCATCAAACCCCTCCTTTAAACCCGCATGCAAACCGAGAAACCTACACCGGCCCGCGGGAGGAAATTTGCCGGTTGCCGTTGGAGAATAATAGAGTCACTCCAATCCATTTCAATTAATTGTGTGTATGATTCTCCCTCTATAAAAGTTAATTGCATCCTTAATCTTGTATTCTAAGTACTCTGTGGGTTCCACTGTTAGTACAGTGTACATGACTTGCAGGTTGGCTACAGATTCATACAGAAAGTTAAAAAAGAAACAAATCCATCCTTAATCTTGTATTCTGAGTACTCTGTGGGTTCCACTGCCAGTACAGTAGCGAAATAAGTATATATTAAAAAAATATAAAAAGCTAAAGTTTAGGACAGAATTCGAACTCAGGTCATCGCGCTGCGAGCATCCAGCCCGGACCAGTACACTAGGTGTTGGTTGCGGAGATGGCAAGAGATAAACCTTTATAACAATGAGCCGCTGCCGGCGCCGTCCATCCCCATGCCTCCGCCCAGTCCGACCACCAGTCACCACCACGCCCCACTCCTCCTCACCTCTATTATCTTTCTCGACATATCATTTTTTCGATGAAATGGTCGACATACCATTTTCCGATAAAATTCTCAATATATCATTAGTTTTTACACATGGAATTACTCCTGCATGGGTCAATCACAACAGTGTTTTGTAAAAAAATGCATCTTGATGTTCCGTGCAATGCACGGGCATCTTGCTAATTTTTTTGCATATAATTCCAAACACCATGTAGACACGGTCTTTGACCATTTTACAATAATGTTAGTATCATTGTTAGTGGTCAGCCGGTGCAAGTTATAGCACCGGGTGTTTTAGCCTTTTTTTTTAGTAATGATATCTAGCGATTGTTCGGCACGAGCTCAATCCTGGCGAATCCCACCTAACCGTCATATTTCCGTCCGACGGTGGCCTGTTTTTAAGCCATAGTATTTGACAAAACCGCCACCCTAACACACGTACTGTAACTGCGTCGCGGGCGTTTGCAACTGCCATGTCTCCCAGCAACCGTTTTCTGGGGATTGGAGTTAGCACCGATGGCGTTTCGTAGTCGTTCCACGCTCGGGCATTGAAGTTTGTAACTATTTTGGATTAGAATATACTACTCCTCCGGTGCTAGTAGTAGAGCAGAGTCCTACTCCACTATTACTCTACTCAAGCAAGTTAGAGCATAGTAGTAGGTACTGTAGGGAGTACCAGTACTGTGATCACTCAAGCAAGTTGTCTAACTTAGATATGACCCTACGCTGCTGGTATGTGTCTCGTAAGTCAAGCGGCGTGATGTAGTCATCATCATCTATCCACTTCCCGCAGCACATATTAGCTTCTCCATCTTTGTCCGCTCTTCCATCCCCGCTAAGGCGCCTCCCCCCCCCCCTCGTCCAATATTCCATCCAAGCTAAGGCGCCTCCCCGCCCCCTCGTCTGAAACCCAAGCACTAACAATGGCAGAACCGAGCAGCGTCCGCCGAAAGAGTGGTTGGAATTCGCTCCCCACAGAGGTAATCAAGCTCATTGTTTCGCGTGTGGACAATCTCAGTACCATGCCGCTTGCCACATGCTCGTTGGGGATGTACCGTTTACTCAAAGCCCTCAGGCCGGAGCTTTTTAAGCCAGCTCCTTGCTTGCTGATGTTGCTTGATCTCAGAAACGGTCTGCCACGCAGCATAACGATCGTAGGGTGGCGAGCATCAACCCCCTTGACTGTGATCCGATCCCCGTCACCCTCAACTACATTAACGGTATGTAGTGGGTCGGCATGAACACGTCATGGATGGTGCTCGTCGACGGTCGCGGTAGCTGGATGCTCGTGGAAGTCTACACCCGGCGATTGATCCCCCTTCCTTCAATTAACACTGCACTACTTTGGCACCGCGGCCCAGAATACTCGGAATCTTACAGTAGCCAACATGATACCAAGTTTGATTTTCTCAAGGTTGTAATATGCCAAGTGCCCACAAGATCTGCGAATTATAAAGACTTCAGGCTAATTGCGTTCTTCAACCGCGGCCTCTCCTATCTCACAAGTCACTGCGGTAAGTGGATAAATCTACACGTCCATCGCAGGATCATACATCCTCCATGGTTCTCTGATGCCATTGAACACAAGGGCTTCATTTACGTTGTCGACTCCTTCTATGGTTGGACATATTGTTGGCCTACTCCAATCATGGCTACAAACGGCTGTTACAGCAGTATGTTACTTTCCTATGATATCATGATGGCTTTCTTATATTACTGTAAACATTTATTGAAAAATATTCGTGCTCATAACATGTTGTTCTTAAGATTGACTACATCAAGAGCCCTTTTTTATTTGACTCCAACTTTTTTCTGAGGGTTATTTGACTCCAACTTGATATGATGTTGTAGGCCGCCTGGTGTCCCTACCCTTCCTAATCCCAGAACCTTTCAAAGAAAAGCGGCATGGCAGTTGCAGGTGGTTCCTGGCTCGATCAGACGACAATGAATGATTGATGATTGTTCGCATGTACCGGACGTGTTGTTTTGCGGAATACAATCACAATCACTGCAAGGTCTTTGAGCAGGATCCCAGCTTCTCTGGGCCTTCAGGAATTTTTTACTAGAGGTTGGTAAGTAGCCTTGGTACACGCTCTCTGTTTGTCGGACTGAATTATCTGATTAACCAGGAGATAACCAATGGGAAGGATCATGATGGCAGCGCGGTTTCGATCATCAGGCAAAACTGTGTGTACACAGTGTACCATGTGTCTGCATGCACCATACCCTGATATGTGCAGCCACGCTCTGCAGCCCAAAGTAGGAGAGAGGATCACAAATATCAGACTTCGACCTGCTAGCTGGAGTTTCCCCCGTCAGGCACCCATCTGGTTCAAGCCATCAGCCAATCTCCACAGCTTAATAAATAGTAACGTCTAACTGAGCCAGTTAGTTAGATGCGTACAATTGGTGTAGTAGGATCTTTATTTCAATGTACAATCAGTAGTATATTTCGTCTGTTGGTTGAATAAATGTGTTGTTAGAACGACAAACACAATGTTTTGGAAGTCGTTGCACGGTTTGATCCTTTAGTGCCCCGTACCGTACGTAGCGCATACTATTTTTCATACGGAACACATTTTCCACTTGTTGCTAACATGCAGCCCACTGATGAAGGCCCAATAGAGAAGCCCATAATTAACTAGAACGGAGGCTCTCACATGAATCCGGCCCAGGTACATGCTCATGGTCCCCTAAACATAAATAAGTAAATAAATAAATAAAGCTAAATGCTCATGCACCAATTCTTTAAATTCATGATTTAACAGGAGGATATTATTTCCTATGATAGTATCGTTACATTCAGTCGATATTATTCTTAGGCAAAGATAGCGACCAGTCTTCTTTCTCCCAGCATTTTCTTCCTGCAACCAGCGGACCCATGCAAATCGTAGTCAACTTCGTAAATAGGTCCGGTCCATTTTTATTTTTTAATAAGAATGTCCAACCCAGCCCAGCACATTGGCGACAGCACTTTATCCTCCGCCTTTGCAGCGCTTCGCCATGGCGCAGCCGTCCGCCCCACAACATAGTTTTTTTAAACGGTCCTGTCAACATAGTGAATCGGGAGAGGACTGTAGTTGTGAGTATGACAAGACGGACCCACCAGTCCACTCCCAAACACAAGCAAGCGCCTCTTTTACTACTCAGATGAACCCCTCCTTTTTACTCTAATCCACCCTCGATATCTGGGACCCACATCATTTTCAGCGTATAGTCAATTAACGACAGAATTGCACAACTTTTTTTTGAGTAGTAATTCGGAGGAGCAGGCTATAAACTGGGTTGTGCGGTCTCTGTGGCCCGTCTAACAACATGACCAGCCCAGCAGTTTTTTCTTTGGGAAAATAGGTAACCCAGTATTTCATTTTGAAGAATACCCAAGCTAGGCCTATTTGTTTTCTCCGACTTACTAGGCTGCAAATCTTTCAAGGCGAGGAGGGATGCATCCCGGCCTGGCCAAAGAGTATGGTCAGTGTCTGTTAAAAGTAATATCAAAAGGGGTTGAAAATTCCAAAAAAATAGTAGCAAATGGGAAATTAGTTTCTTTTTTTGTTTTTGTTCTTCACTGATATCTTATACTATTTCATTGGATTTAACATGACATAGTACTAATTTATTTTTAAATTTGTTTTAGTATGGCTACTAATTTTTGGATTAAGAATATTTTGTTCCCCAGCAAAAATTTGCGAATTTTCAAAATTTCCCACATATTTAGTTAATTTTTTGACCACAGTGCTTGACGGAAAATGGGCAGCAATTCTAAAAATGGAAAACGGGCTACAATAAATTCCATATGAATTAGAAAATGAGTAAAAATTATAAAAATAATAACAAATGGGTTGTACACGCCACAGATTTTGAGGCTGACTTGTTTACGCAAGGCTTTGTCAGTCAACACGTGATTCTAGCAGCAGTGAGTGTAGGATGTCCATCCAATGACCGACTTACTTCTTCAATCTCTGATCTTCCTGCTCCAACCGCCTAAACTAGCGCCGGCGGGACTGCCTGCTCCCTCCTCTTGTGGCCCGCTGTGATGCCGCGCAAGCTTCCCCGACCCACCCTACTCCCTCCGCTGGCCTGGCCGCACGCAATCAACTGCCTCCTTATTACATGAAAAAAAATGATTCCTCCCACTGACATCTGGGGCCACCGGTTGGGAGGCTGGCCTCAGGGTCTACTAAGTTGGCCTTGTCGCAGGGCTTGTCAACTTAGTCAACAAACGATTCTAGCAGCAGTAACCATTGGATGTGAATCGAACGGTCATGTTGCTTCTTCAATCACTGCTCTTCTTGCACCAACCGCCCAAACCAGCGCCGGCGAGACCGCCTGCTCCTGCCTCTAGTGCCGGCTATGATGCCGTTGAGGCCTCACCGCCCCCTACTACTCCCACCGCTAGCCAGGCCCTGCGGCGACGGCAACGTCACACCACAGCAGAACCAGTGAACCCTCGTACTCCTCTCCGCGTGGGCATCCACTGCCGCGTCTTCCAGGGCTCCGCGTCTTCCCCGGCTCCGCGTCGTCCCCTTCCTAGGCCTCGCCGTCGTCCACCACCTTGGATGCGCTCGGCGCGGAGTGGTCAACGTGGTCAACGAACGACACCATCAGAAGTAGACTTTGCGTGAAAAGGCTGACAGCTAGGTCCATGGCCACACGCAAGGAAATGCCTCCACCTGATAGCTGGGACCCACTGGAAGGGCCTCTGTATTTCACGAAAAAAACATTCCCATCGCTGACAGGTCGGACCCACCAGCTATATCTTCGCACGCAAGGAAGTGCCTCCTTATTACACACACAAAAATCAATACCCCCCTGCTGGCTGGGACCCACAATAGTGGGAGGCTAACTTGTGGGCCAACTAAGTTGATGGGGACGGAGGGCTTTGTCAACTTAGTCAATATGAACGATTCTAGCTCCAGTGACCGTACAATGCCCATCCAACGGCCGTAGTGCTTCTTCAACCTCTGGTCTTCTTGCTCCAGCCGCCCAAACCAGCGCCGGTCGTGCCTCGTGCTCCTGCCTCCCGTGGCCGGCTGCGATGCCGTGGAGGCCTCACCGCCCCTACTACTCCCACCGCTGGCCAGGCCATCCCTCTACTCACCCACACCCCCGTTATTCTCACTGGCGGCGGCAGCCTCGGACCACACCAAACCGTGAACCCTCGTACTCCTCTCCGCGTGGGCATCCACTGTCGCGTCTTCCCCGGCTCCGCATCGTCCCCTTCCTAGGCCTCGCCGTTGTCCACCGCCTTGGTGATCTCGGCGCGGCGTGGTCAATGTGGTTAATGACCGACTTCCATCGAAAGAGTACAGTATGTGGAGAGGCTGACAGCTGGGTCCACGGCCGCAGCTGGGTCCACGGCCACAGCCCAGTTTTTTTGTGATTTGCCAAGTAAGTCGCTTTGTCAGGCCTACTTGGCTGCAAATCTTTTAAGACGAGGAGAGCTTCATTCGGCTGGCTGAGAAAATGGCCTATCAGTAATGAGAAATGGGTTGTACATTTTTAAAACACATCAAACCGGCAATTAGTTTCAAATTTCTTTTTTTCATTTCGAGATTTTAAATTGCATTGATTTTTATGTGTGGACAATTTGTTGGATTTTATATTGATATACATTTATTTTTAAAATCAGTTTGAATAAGACTCAAAATTTTGGGATTAAAAAATAGTTCGGACCCCACCGAAATATGCAAAATTTCGTATAATTTTTTAACCGTGGCCACAATATGGGATGTAATGCTAACAAAAAGAATATGGGCTCCAAAAAAACCTTAAGAATTAGGAAATGGGCTGTAAATTATTAGAAATAATGGCAGATGGGTTGTATAATGTTTTCCACGGATTTGAGGCCTTCCTAAAAAAAGGTTGACGCACAATCAGTGACTGTTGGATGTCCATCCAACGGCCGTCGTGCTCCTTCAATCTCTGCTCTTCCTGCTCCAGCCGCTCAAACAAGCGCCGGCAGGACTGCCTGCTTCCTCCTCCCCGCGGCCAGCTACGCTGCCGCGCAGGCCTCACCGCCCCACCATACTCCCGTCGCTGGCCTAGCCATCCCACTACTCACCCACACTTGTTGTTATTCTCCGGCGACGGCAGACGAACCAGTAAACCCTCGTACAGTCGTACTCCCCTCCACGTGGGAAACAACTGCCGACTCTTCCATGGCTCCGTGTTGTTCCCTTCCTAGGCCTCGCCGTCGTCCACCGCCCTGGTGCTCTCGGCGCGGCCTGGTTAATGTGGTCAACGACCTACATGCATCTGAAGTGGACTGTATGTGGAGAGGCTGACAGCTTGGTCCACGGCAGCACGCAAGGAAATGCCTCCTTATTACGCGCAAAATAATGATTCCTCCACCTAACATTTGGGACCCACAGAAAGGGCCTCTATATTTCGTGAAAAAAACGTTACCTTCGCTGACAGCTAGGACACACCAGTTATATCTCCGCACGCAAGGAAGTGCCTCCTTATTTCGCACAAAAAAATGAATACTCCCCCTGCTAGCTGGGACCCAGTATAGTGGGAGGCTGACTTGTGGGCCTACTAAGTTGACGGGGATGGAGGGCTTTGTCAACTTAGTCAATATGCATGATTCTAGCTCCAGTGACCATAGTGCTTCTTCAACCTCTGGTCTTCTTGCTCCAAATTACCCAAACCAGCGCCGGTCGTGCCTCGTGCTCCTGCCTCCCGTGGCCGGCTGCGATGCCGCGGAGGCCTCACCGCCCCTACTACTCCCACCGCTGGCCAGGCCATCCCTCTACTCACCCACACCCCATGTTATTCTGCGGTGCCGGTAGCCTCACACCGCAGTCGAACCAGTGAACCCTCGTACTCCCCTCCGCGTGGGCATCCACTGCCGCGTCTTCCCTGGCTCCGCGTCGTCCCCTTCCTAGGCCTCGCCGTCGTCCACCGCCTTGGTGCTCTCAACACGGTGTGGTCAATGTGGTCAACGACCGACTTCCATCAGAAGAGTACTGTACGTGGAGAGGCTGACAGCTAGGTCCATGGCAGCCGCAAGGAAGTGCCTCCTTATTACATGCAAAATAATTATTTCTGCACCTGACAGCGGGGACCCACCAGACGGGCCACCGTATTTCGTGAAGAAAATGTTTCCCCCCTGACTGCTGGGACCCACCAGCTACATCTTCGCATGCAAGGAAGTGCGTCCGGGCAAAAAAATGATTCGCCCCCCTGACTGCTAGGACCCACCAGCTATATCTTCGCACGCAAGGAAGTGCTTGATACCGGGACCCACCTGGTCGAAGCGTCGTAGTGTTGTCATTCGTCGTGACGATATGCGTCTGGTGGTCAATGTAGAGCGCGACGTGTCGTAGTAGAGGCGCACATGTAAGCGGGTACACGTCGTCATGACGGTGTGCAAGAAAGAAAATCTGACCACGTCACGTACATACGGGCGGGGTCTCGAACGCCTACTCGCGCATACATACGGCCAACGCTCGTGTACATGGCCGGGTCGGAACGGAGAAACTGCGTCGTCGTCGTGTTCATGGGGAGGCAACGAAATGCGCCATGTTCATCGGTAGGCAATGGAACGCGTGGGAGCCAACCGGCATGGACGGAACAAGCGATTGAAACGAGGCCTAGCGAACCACAGAATGGAGGAAACTGCCTTGTGTTCGACCGGTCACGGTCGAAACGGGATCCTATTCATCGGGAGGGGTCTGGTCTACCGCAAAACGGATGAAATGGACCTCCTATGGTCGAAACGGGGGTCCTGTTGATCGGGAGGGGTGTGGCGTATAGCAAAACAGAGAAGCGGACTTGTCTTTGGGCGCTATGGTGAAAACAGGGGTCTGTTCGCCGGGAGGGGTGTGGCGTCGCAAAAGCAGGACTCCACGGATATCGTTCATCTCCACCGTCGACCCCTCCGGCCTCCACAGACTCTTGTTCATCCACCGTCGACCTCCTCCGGCCTCCACATGCATTGTTCATCCACGGGCTCTGTTCATCCAGCCTCCACCGCGCTACTCCACCGCTCTTCGCTCAACTAGCCCTCTCCACGGGCTCTGTTCAACCACCCCTCCACGGGCTCTTTGTTAAAGCCCTCCACCGTCTCTTCGCTCATCCAGCCCCAAGCGGCTCTATCGATCGGGTCATGTTCATCCGGAGGCAACACCACGGGTCATGTTCATCCACCCCACTCGGCTGTTCATCCACCCCCCAAAGAATGCTCAATGTTCATCCAGAGGCAGCATCGATCGGCTTGATTAGCGATAGTAGCGAAGAATCGCTCGATCGGGTTCAGTTAACAGCCATCGATCGCTCGGGTTCAATGAACGCGTAACTGCGATTGGTAATCGCCGGGTTCGATTAGAGCCCAACGCCTCGACACACGCTGCATACAGACGAGAGAAACGCGCATCGCTCGGCCCCCGACCACCCACCGTAACCGGGAACTCCCCAAAATTTTCCTCGCCCTCGCTTCTACCACAATTTTTTCCGTCATGGACGCCCAAAGAATGTCATGCAGCTGCGTCTCCGGGCCACCCAAGACGAAAATCCCATTTTCGGTCATGATTTTTTGTCATAGAAGTAGGATCCCACCACATCTATGATGATACCGGGTTTTGTCACAATTATCGTCATAGAAGTTTCATAAGTATGACAGAAAAAAATTCGTTCAGCCCAAAATGTGACGGTTGTGTCTATTTTTGTAGTGTAACGGGATCACATCATTAAGAGAATGATGTGATGGACAAGACCCAATCCTAAGCATAGCACAAGATCGTGTAGTTCGTTTGCTAGAGCTTTTCTAATGTCAAGTATCATTTCCTTAGACCATGAGACTGTGCAACTCCCGGATACCGTAGGAATGCTTTAGGTGTATCAAACGTCACAACGTAACTGGGTAACTATAAAGGTGCACTACAGGTATCTCCGAAAGTGTCTGTTGGGTTGACACGAATCGAGACTGGGATTTGTCACTCCGTATGACGGAGAGGTATCTCTGGGCCCACTCAGTAATGCATCATCATAATGAGCTCAATGTGACTAAAGAGTTAGTCACGGGATCATGTGTTACGGAATTAGTAAAGAGACTTGCCAGTAACGAGATTGAACAAGGTATAGGGATACCAACGATCGAATCTCGGGCAAGTAACATACCGATGGACAAAGGGAATTGTTTACGGGATTGTTTGAATCCCCGACATCGTGGTTCATCCGATGAGATCATTGTGGAACATGTGGGAGCCAATATGGGTATCCAGATCCCGCTATTGGTTATTGGCTGGAGAGGTGTCTCGGTCATGTCTGCATGGTTCCCGAACCCGTAGGGTCTACACACTTAAGGTTCAATGATGCTAGAGTTGTAATGAGAATTGTATGTGGATACCGAAGGTTGTTTGGAGTCCCGGATGAGATCTCGGACATGACGAGGAACTCCGGGATGGTCCGGAGGTGAAGATCGATATATTGGATGAAGGGTATTGGAGTCTGGAATTGTTCCGGGGGTACCGGGCTATGGCCAGCATGACCGAAAGGTGTTTCGGGGGCACCGGGAAGTGTTGCAGGGCCTCATGGGCCAAGGGGACGGGGAAAACCAGCCCACTAAGGGGTTGTGTGCCCCCACACCCTTTCCCACATTTCTTGGAGAGGTGGGGCGCCTCCATCTGACTTGGGAGGCAAGCCTCCACCTGACTTGGCTTGGGGGGCACGTCTCCCTAGGATTTCCCTAGGGAGATCCAATCTGCCTTGGCCGCCGCCCCCTAGTGGAAACCCTAGGGCGCCTCCTCCTCCCCCTTCCCCTATATATTATGAGAGAGGGAAGCCGCACCCTTTTCCCCTAGCGTAGCCCTTCCCCTCCTACACCTCCTCCTCCTCCGTAGTTCTTGGCAAAGCCCTGCCGGAGAACCACGAGCTCCATCACCACGCCGTCGTGCTGCCGGAGTTCTCCCTCAACTTCTCCTCTCCCCTTGCTGGATCAAGAAGGAGGAGATGTCCCCGGGCTATATGTGTGTTGAACACGGAGGCGCCATCCGTTCGGCGCTTGGATCGGATCTTCCATGATTTGAATCGCCGCAAGTATGTCTCCATCAACCGTGTTCTTGTAACGCTTCCGCTTAGCGATCTTCAAGGGTATGAAGATGCATTCCCTCTCTCTTGTTGCTAGCATCTCCTAGATTGATCTTTGTGACACGTAGGAAAATTTTGAATGATTACTATGTTCCCCAACACTAAGGACGAGGTGACGATGCGCGTCGAAAATGGTACCAAAGTCTATGTGATCGCCATCGGCATGCTACCTCTACATCTACCTTCGAGATTTGTTTTAGACCTCAATAATTGTTATTTGGTGCCTGCGTTGAGCATGAACATTATATCTGGATCTTGTTTATTGCCAGATGGTTATTCATTTAAATCGGAGAATAATGGTTATTCTATTTATATCAGTAATATCTTTTATGGCCATGCACCCTTGATGAATGGTCTATTCTTGTTAAATCTCGATCATAGTGATACACTTATTCATAATATTGATGCCAAAAGTTGCAAAATTAAAAATGATACTGCAACATATTTGTGGCACTGCCGTTTAGGTCATATTGGTGTAAATCACATGAAGAAACTCCATGCAGATGGACTTTTGCAATCACTTGATTATAAATCATTTGATACTTGCGAACCATGCCTCATGGGCAAGATGACTAATTAAAACCCTGTTCTCCGGAACAATGGAGCGAGCTAATGACTTATTGGAAATAATACATACCGATGTATGCGGTCCAATGAGTGTTGAAGCACACGGCGGGTATCGTTATTTTTTGACCTTCACAGATGATTTACGTAGATATGGGTATGTCTACCTAATGAAACACAAGTATGAAAAATTTGAAAAGTTCAAACATTTCATAGTGAAGTGGAGAATCATCGTAACAAGAAAATAAAGTTTCTATGATCTGATCGCAGAGGCGAATATTTGAGTTACGAGTTTGGCCTTCATTTAAAACAATGTGGAATTGTTTCACAACTCACGCCACCTGGAACACCACAGCGTAATGGTGTGTCTGAATGTCGTAACCGTACTTTATTGGATATGGTGCGTTCTATGATGTCTCTTATCGATTACCACTATCGTTTTGGGGTTATGCATTAGAGACAGCCGCATTCACGTTAAATAGGGCACCATCTAAATCCGTTGAGACGACACTGTATGAACTATGGGTTGGCAAGAAACCTAAGCTCTCGTTTCTTAAAGTTTGGGATTGGGACACTTATGTCAAAAGGCTTCAGCCTGATAAGCTCGAAGCCAAATCGGAGAAGTGCGTCTTCATAGGATACCCTAAGGAAACAATTGGGTACACCTTCTACCACAGATCCGAAAGCAAGATATTTGTTGCTAAGAATGGATCCTTTCTAGAGAAGGAGTTTCTCTCAAAAGAAGTGAGTGGGAGAAAAGTAGAACTTAATGAGGTAATTGTACCTTCCCTCGAATTGGAAAGTAGCACATCATATAAATTCATGCCCATGATGCCTACACCAACTAGAGAGGAAGCAAATGATAATGATCATGAAACTTCAGATCAAGTTGCTACTGAACCTCATAGGTCAACCAGAGCACGATCCGCACCAGAGTTGTATGGTAATCTTGTTTTGGAAGTCATGTTATTAGACCAAAGCAAACCTACGAACTATGAAGAATCTATGATGAGCCTAGATTCTGACAGATGGCTTGAAGCCATGAAATCTTATATAGGATCCATGTATGAGAACAAAGTGTGGACTTTGATGGACTTGCCCAATGATAGGCAAGCCATAGAAAATAAATGGATCTTCAAGAAGAAGACTGACGATGATGGTAATGTTACTGTCTACAAAGCTCGACTTGTCGCGAAAGGTTTTTGACAAGTTCAAGGAGTCGACTACGATGAGACTTTCTCACCCGTATCGATACTTAAGTCTGTCCGAATCATGTTAGCAATTGCCACATTTTATGATTATGAAATATGGCAAATTGACGTCAAAACTGCATTCCCTAATGGATTTCTTAAAGAAGAGTTGTATATGATGCAACCAGAAGGTTTTGTCGATTCTAAAGGTGCTAACAAAGTGTGCAAGCTCCAGCGATCCATCTACGGACTGGTGCAAGCATCTTGGAGTTGGAATATACGCTTTGATGAAGTGATCAAAGCATATGGTTTTATACAGACTTATGGTGAAGCCTATATTTACAAGAAAGTGAGTGGGAGCTCTGTAGCATTTCTAATATTATATGTGGATGACATATTTGGAAATGATATAGAATTTCTGGATAGCTGTAGCGACCAGACCCGAATGGATCAAGTCTCTGTGCTCAGTGTCATCCCTGGATCAGTAATGCTGACACCACATAGTACTTCGAAGGATTTATAGCAGAGTAGCAATCACACACTTATTACATCGTTGTCCACAAGGGAACTTATTACAATAATATGGCTTAAGGCCATCTAATAATAACAATGGAAGGCTTGGAAGATAAGCGAGTCCATCAACTCCAACGGCATCATCGAGTATAGAACCACGACCTAACACCTTACTGTCGTCTAAAAAGTCTCATACGTGAAAGTTGCAGCCAAAACGGGTCACACATGGAATATGCCGGCAATGTAACACATAAGGAGCGATGAATGAAATAAGCCTATACTACATGCATATTTGGCTGGTGGTAAGGCTCTACTGTTACATTTGCATAAAGCTGATTTTTCCCTACATCAAAGGAATAATTTTATTTAACTATCATGGTGGTTGTTAAACATTGAGAATGGTTGACAGATCCTCAATCCCAATTAAAAGTACTCATCAAACCCAATAACTTTTATTTAGAAGTAACATGTTGAGATTCACATGATATTCAAGTACGGATACTCAAAACGTCCATAACCGGGGACACGGCTAATCATGATTAGTTTATACACTCTGCAGAGGTTTATGACTTTTCCCCACAAGACTCGATCGCCTCCGCTTGGTTCTCGCACTACATGGTGTTTGAGAAACGGATGACCGAGACATAGTCTTTCAGAAGCGCTAGCACCTTACATGTGGGTAGACCGTACCAACCTACATCCCCTACATCAGCTAGCCTACCCGTAAGAGTTCGCACAACTTACTCAGCTATGCCAGAGCCCATATTGGCTTGTGGCTGCACACGGAAGTTTCCAGTTTGAAAAATCTTATGATCCCTTAGAGCCTGGGTGGCGGTCCGAAGAAATATAGGCAAATCCTGATAGAAACCAGGTGCCTCAATCCACCCAGATGTGTGTTTAGGTTGCCACCTTAGATAAACCATTAATTAACAATCTCACATCTGTCATGGATATTCACTCACCCAATCCACGTCTACTAGCATAGCATGGCATAACAACAAACGTAGAAGTAACTCCCAAGGTTTCATAAGTAAAACAGGTAATAGGTACTACCTCAATCTACTTCCCAAACCCACAATTTAATTTGATCCTAAACATGCAAGTGTTTGAGGGTTGATCTAATGCATAAAAACTGGGTAGTAGAAAAGATATGATCAAGTGTTACTTGCCTTGCTGATGATCCGCGAGACCTAGGGATTCGAAGTAACAAGCGGCGCACTCCGGGTGATCTAACGCAGACAAACAACAAGCATACAATAAGTACTCATCTAATGCACAGGGAAATCTCGAATAAAGATCTAACCAGAAAGTTCAACTTAAGAACCCTGGTTGCAAAAGATTTGAATTAAAATAAACATCGAAAGTCGAAACTCGAGAGAGAACGACTCGGTTTAGCAATCTGAAACTAGGTCAAAATTTCACAGTAGCAAAACTCTGTGAAAGTAGGGTAGTCGAACGGCGGTTTCATTTGAAACTCCAGCGCTTGAATCACCTGATTCCGATAAGCGAGCGAGAAATAAAACAGATTTGAAAATCGGATCGAAATCGAATCGGAAAAATAACGGATTAATTCCGATTAAAAGAAAACGACGAACGGATTAAATAACGGACGTTCGTTAACAGAACTAATCCAACGAACACGTTTATTGAAACGAACGGTTCGGTGAACGCTCGTTAAATAAGAAAACCGAAAAAAATAAAACCATCTAGGTTTTTTTTAAAACCGAATATCTTAAAAAAAACCGGATCGGTCTTTAGGGAAAACCGGATCGGAACGGAGCGGGCGGCGGCTACCTCCGGTGGTCTTCGCCGGCGAGGTCCGGCGGGCTCTCGGCGGCGGGGTCCGCGGTCGGGAGGGCGGCGAGGGCGGCGAGGTTCGGCGTCGGCGTGCGGGGAACGGCGGCGGCGGCAGCCTTGGCGGCGGCGGCTCGGCGTGGGGAGGCGGCGCGCTCGGGTGAGAGAGAGGGGGCGGGCGGTATTTATGAGGGGGGGTGAGTCGGCTTGGGGAGGCAACCGAGGCGGGCGGAGCGGACTCAAGGGGCGAGGCGACGTCTTGGCGGGAGTCCTTGGGCGCTGGAGGAGAGGAGGCGGGCGCCGGGCCGGGCTGGCTGGCCAGGCAGGCCGAGCCTTGGTCTGGGCGCTTTTTTTTTAATTTTAAACCAAACGAATTAAAAAAATACCAAACGAACTCCGATTTTAATAAAAACAATTTTCCCCGACTCCTAAAAATGAGTCGAACAAAATGAACTTTAAAAACGGCAAACATGCATATATTTTTTAAATGCTCATTTTTACCTAAAACAAATAAATCTTTCAAAAGCCAATTTTTGATTTATTTATAAAATCTTCATTTTTCCTAAATGTTGGGAAAGTCATATTATTCCCTCTCCTAAAATTTTATAGGAAAAACTTAAAGAAGATAATTAAATAAATCCAAATGATCCTATTTTCAAAATTTGGGAAATCCCAAATATGAAAATAATGAAACTTCCAGCTCTCTCCGAGGGTCCTTGAGTTGCGTGAAATTTTCGAGGATCGGAAAAATGCGAGAAAAATATGATATGCATGATGACCTAATGTATAACATTCCAAATTGAAAATTTGGGATGTTACAATAGCATAAAAGGATACTTGAATAAGAAATTTTCAATGAAAGACCTCGATGAAGCTGCTTATATATTGGGCATCAAGATATATAGAGATAGATCAAGACGCTTAATAGGACTTTCATAAACACATACCTTCATAAAGTTTTGAAGAAGTTCAAAATGGATCAGTCAAAGAAAGGGTTGAATTTATAGAGGTAGAATTATATTAAACGGAGCCATGAGGGGTCCATAAGGTACTTGAGCATGCCTACCCCCTGGACGTGCCCAAGTGCCTTGGCGTCTCCTCAATTCTCGTTTGGTCTCCTTCCAAAGATTCTAGGGTCTCTCTTGTCTAGAAAAAAATCGCCAAAAAGTTTCGTGGAATTTGGACTTTGTTTTGTACTGATTTCCTGGAAAACAAAAAACAGGCAAAAAACAACAACTAGCACTTGGCACTAAGTTAATAGGTTAGTCCCAAAAAATGACATATAATTGCATATAAAACATCCAAGATGGATACTATAATAACCTGGAACAATAAAAATTTATTGATACGTTGGAGACATATCAACCCACTGCCCCTTTAATTCGGCGTCGGAAGCCGCGGGGTCAGCCTCTTTTGCCTTGTCGGCCCTCACTAAAGGAGGAATGCTACATCTTGAGCATGTGTTGGTTTTCCCTTGAAAAGGAAAGGGTGATGCAGCAAAGTAGCTGATACGTCTCCAACGTATCTATAATTTATGAAGTATTCATGCTATTATATTATCCATCTTGGATGTTTAAGGGCTTTATTTTACACTTTTATATTATTTTTGGGACTAACCTATTGACCCAGAGCCCAGTGCAGCCTCTGTTTTCCCTTGTTTGATGTTTCAAGAAAAGGAATATCAAACGGAGTCGAACGGAATGAAACCTTCGGAGAAGTTATTTTTGGAAGGAAAGCAACCCGGAGACTTGAGTGCACGCCAGAAAGCAACGAGGAGGCACGAGGCGAGGGCGCGCCCACCCCCAGGCACGCCCACACCTCGTGGGCCCCTCGTGGCTCCCCTGATGTATTTCTTCTGCCTATATATATATCCATATACCCTAAAACGATCATGAAACAGAATAGATCGGGAGTTCTGCCGCCGCAAGCCTCTGTAGCCACCAAAAACCAATCGGGACCCTGTTCCGGCACCCTGCCGGAGGCGGGAACCCTCACTGGTGGCCATCTTCATCAACCCGGTGCTCTCCATTACGAGGAGGGAGTAGTTCACCCTCGGGGCTGAGGGTATGTACCAGTAGCTATGTGTTTGATCTCTCTCTCTCTCTCTCTCGTGTTCTTGATTTGGCACGATCTTGATGTATCGCGAGCTTTTCTATTATAGTTGGATCTTATGATGTTTCTCCCCCTCTACTCTCTTGTAATGGATGGAGTTTTCCCTTTGAAGTAATCTTATCACACTGAGTCTTTAATGATTTGAGAACACTTGATGTATGTCTTGCCGTGCGTATCTGTGGTGACAATGGGATATCACGTGATTCACTTGATGTATGTTTTGGTGATCAACTTGCGGGTTCCGCCCATGAACCTATGCATAGGGGTTGGCACACGTTTTCGTCTTGATTCTCTGGTAGAAACTTTGGGGCACTCTTTGAGGTCCTATATGTTGGTTGAATAGATGAATATGAGATTGTGTGATGCATATCGTATAATCATACCCACAGATACTTGAGGTGACATTGGAGTATCTAGGTGACATTAGGGTTTTGGTTGATGTGTGTGTTAAGGTATTATTCTAGTACGAATTCTAGGGCTGTTTGTGACACTTATAGAATAGCCCAACGGATTGATTAGAAAGAATAACTTTGAGGTGGTTTCGTACCCTACCATAATCTGTTCGTTTGTTCTCCGCTATTAGTGACTTTGGAGTGACTCTTTGTTGCATGTTGAGGGATTGTTATATGATCCAATTATGTTATTATTGTTGAGAGAACTTGCACTAGTGAAAGTATGAACCCTAGGCCTTGTTTCAACGCATTGCAATACCGTTTACGCTCACTTTTACCACTTGTTACCTTGCTGTTTTTATATTTTCAGATTACAAAAACCTTTATCTACCATCCATATTGCACTTGTATCACCATCTCTTCGCCGAACTAGTGCACCTATACAATTTACCATAGTATTGGGTGTGTTGAGGACACAAGAGACTCTTTGTTATTTGGTTGCATGGTTGTTTGAGAGAGACCATCTTCATCCTACGCCTCCCGCGGATTGATAAACCTTAGGTCATCCACTTGAGGGAAATTTGCTACTGTCCTACAAACCTCTGCACTTGGAGGACCAACAACGTCTACAAGAAGAAGGTTGCATAGTACACATCCGTAGCGTAAGTATTTCCCTCAGTTTTTGAGAACCAAGGTATCAATCCAGTAGGAGGCCACACTCAAGTCCCTCGTACCTACACAAACAAATAAGAACCTTGCAACCAACGTGATAAAAGGGTTGTCAATCCCTTCATGTCCACTTGCAAAAGTGAGATCTGATAGAGATGATAAGATAATATTTTTGGTATTTCTATGATAAAGAGTGAAAGTAAAGAACGCAAAGTAAAATAGATGTAAAGTTATATGATGGAGAATAGACCCAGGGGCCATAGGTTTCATTAGTGGCTTCTCTCAAGATAGCATAAATATTACGGTGGGTGAACAAATTACTGTCGAGCAATTGATAGAATTGAGCATAGTTATGAGAATATCTAGGCATGATCATGTATATAGGCATCACGTCCGCGACAAGTAGACCGAAATGATTCTGCATCTACTGCTATTACTCCACACGTCGACCGCTATCCAGCATGCATCTAGAGTATTAAGTTCATAAGAACAGAGTAATGCATTAGGCAAGATGACATGATGTAGAGGGATAAACTTAAGCAATATGATATAAACCCCATCTTTTTATCCTCGATGGCAACAATACAATGCGTGTCATTTCCCCTTCTGTCACTAGGATCGAGCAACGCAAGATTGAATCCAAAGCTAAGCACTTCTCCCATTGCAAGAAAGATCAATCTAGTAGGCCAATCCAAACTGATAATTCGAAGAGACTTGCAAAGATAACCAATCATACATAAAAGAATTCAGAGGAGATTCAAATATTTTTCATAGATAATCTTGATGACAAACCCAAAATTCATCGGATCTCGACAAACACACCACAAAAAGAGTTACATCGAATAGATCTCCAAGAAGATCAAGGAGAACTTTGTATTGAGATCCAAAGAGAGAGAAGAAGCCACCTAGCTAACAACTATGGACCCGAAGGTCTGTGATAAACTAATCACACATCATCGAAGAGGCTATGGTGTTGATGTAGAAGCCCTCCGTGATCGATGCCCCCTCCGGCGGAGCCTCGGAAAAGGCCCCAAGATGGGATCTCACGGGTACAGAGAGTTGCGGTGGTGGAAATAGGGTTTCTTCATGCTCCTGGATGTTTTCAGGGTATATGAGTATATATAGGCGAAGGAAATCGGTCAGGAGAGCCACGAGGGCCCCACAAGGGTGGGGGCGCGCCCAGGGGCAGGCGCGCCTCCCTGCCTCGTGGCCTCCTCGGTTGTTTCTTGACGTCCACTCCAAGTCCTCTGGATCACGTTTGTTCCAAAAATCACGCTCCCGAAGGTTTCATTCCGTTTGGACTCCGTTTGATATTCCTTTTTTGCGAAACACTTAAATAGGCAAAAAACAGCAATTTGCACTGGGCCTTGGGTTAATAGGTTAGTCCCAAGAATAATATAAAAGTGTATAATAAAGCCCATTAAACATCCAAAACAGAATATATAATACCATGGAACAATCAAAAATTACAGATACGTTGGAGACGTCTCAAGCATCCCCAAGCTTAATTCCTGCTCGTCCTCGAGTAGGTAAATGATAACAACAGAATTTTTGATATGGAATGCTTTCTAGCATATTCTACAATGTAATTTTCTTTATTGTGGCATGAATGTTCAGATCCGAAAGATTCAAGATAAAAGTTTAATGTTGACATAAAAATAATAATACTTCAAGCATGCTAACCAAGCAATTATGTCTTATCAAAATAACATAGCCAAAGAAAGCTTATCCCTACAAAATCATATAGTTTGGCCATGCTTCATTTTCGTCACACAAAATGCTCTCATCATGCACAACCTCGATGACAAGCCAGGCAATTGTTTCATACTTAGCCTTTTCAAACTCTTTCAACTTTTACGAAATATATGAGCGCGAGCCATGGACATGGCACTATGGGTGGAATAGAATATAATGATTGAGGTTGTGTGAGAAGACAAAAAAGGAGAAAGTCTCACATTGACGCGGCTAATCAACGGGCTATGGAGATGCCCATCAATTGATGTCAATTCAAGGAGTAGGGATTGCCATGCAACGGATGCACTAGAGCTATAAATATATGAAAGCTCAACAAAAGAAACTAAGTGGGTGTGCATCCAACTTGCTTGCTCACGAAGACCTAGGGCATTTGAGGAAGCCCGTCATTGGAATATACAAGCCAAGTTCTATATTGAAAAATTCCCACTAGTATATGAAAGTGACAAAATAAGAGACTCTCTATCATGAAGATCATGGTGCTACTTTGAAGCACAAGTGTGGAAAAAGGATAGTAACATTGTCCCTTCTCTCTTTTTCTCTCATTTTTTTTATTTGGGCCTTCTTTTTTTGCCTCTTTTTTTTATTTTTTTCGTCCAGAGTCTCATCCCGACTTGTGGGGGAATCATAGTCTCCATCATCCTTTCCTCACGTGGGACAATGCTCTAATGATGATCATCACACTTTTTTTTACTTACAACTCAATAATTACAACTCGATACATAGAACAAAATATTACTCTATGTGAATGCCTCCGGCGGTGTACCGAGATATGCAATGAATCAAGAGTAACATGTATGAAAAATTAAGCATGGTGGCTTTGCCACAAATACGATGTCAAGTACATGATCATGCAAGGCAATATGACAATGATGATGCGTGTCATAACAAACGGAACGGTGGAAAGTTGCATGGCAATATATCTCGAAATGGCTATGGAAATGCCATAATAGGTAGGTATGGTGGCTGTTTTGGGGAAGATGTAAGGAGGCTTATGTGTGATAGAGAGTATCATATCACGGGGTTTGGATGCACCGGCGAAGTTTGCACCAACTCTCAAGGTGAGAAAGGGCAATGCACGGTACCGAAGAGGCAAGCAATGATGGAAGGGTGAGAGTGCGTATAATCCATGGACTCAACATTAGTCATAAAGAACTCACATACTTATTGCAAAAATCTACAAGTCATCAAAACTAAGCACTACGCGCATGCTCCTAGGGGGATAGATTGGTAGGAAAAGACCATCGCTCGTCCCCGATCGCCACTCATAAGGAAAGCAATCAAAGAATACCTCATGCTTCAAATTTGTCACACAACATTTACCATACGTGCATGCTACGGGACTTGCAAACTTCAACACAAGTATTTCTCAATTTCACAATTACTCAACTAGAACACCTCTAATATTACCACCTTTATATCTCAAAACAACTATCAAGTATCAAACTTCTCTTAGTATTCAATGCACTTTAAAGTTTTTATCTTGGATGCCTATCATATTAGGACTAATTTTATAACCAAAGCAAATTACCATGCTGTTATAAAGGACTCTCAAAATAATATAAGTGAAGCATGATAGATCAATAATTTCTATAAAATAAAGCCACCACCATGCTCTAAAAATATATAAGCGAAGCACTAGAGAAAAATTATCTAACTCAAAAGATATAAGTGAAGCACATAGAGTATTCTAATGAATTCCGGTTCATGTATGTCTCTCTCAAAAGGTGTGTACATCAAGGATGATTGTGGTAAACTAAAAAGCAAAGACTCAAATCATACAAGACGCTCCAAGCAAAACACATATCATGTGGTGAATAAAAATATAGCATCAAGTAAAGTTACCGATGGACGAAGACGAAAGAGGGGATGCCTTCCGGGGCATCCCCAAGCTTAGGCTTCTGGTTGTCCTTGAATTTTACCTTGGGTGACTTGCACATCCCCAAGCTTAGGCTCTTTCCACTCCTTATTCCATAATCCATCAAATCTTTACCCAAAACTTGAAAACTTCACAACACAAAACTCAACAGAAAATCTCATGAGCTCCGTTAGCGAAATAAAACAAACCACCACTTTAAGGTACTGTAATGAACTCATTCTTTATTTATATTGGTGTTAAACCTACTGTATTCCAACTTCTCTATGGTTCATAAACTCCACTACTAGCCATAGATTCACCAAAATAAGCAAACAACACACGAAAAACAGAATCTGTCAAAAACAGAACAGTATGTAGTAATCTGTATCTAACGCGAACTTCTGTAACACAGAAAAATCTACCAAAATAGGACGACCTAGATAATTTTTGTATTGATCTACTGCAATTGGAATCGGTATTTTATCATGTTCTGGTGATTTTTAACAATTGTTTTCGTGAGCAGAAAGTTTATGACTTTTTCAGCAATATCAAATAATTACTATCCAGGAAGATCCTATAGGTTTTACTTGGCATAAACACTAATTAAAACATAAAACCAAATCTAACCAGAGGCTAGATCAAAGATTTATTGCTAAACAGGAACAAAAAGCAAGGAATAAAAATAAAATTGGGTTGCCTCCCAACAAGCGCTATCATTTAACGCCCCTAGCTAGGCATAAAAACAAGGATAGATCTAGGTATTGTCATCTTTGGTATGCAATCCATAAGTGGCTCGTTCTAAGGAAAGATCTACCAAGAATAATAGGACATGAAGGATTGCAATCTATATCAAGGACAATGGAATCTACGGGCACATAATTCCTATTTGCAACAATAAGAACATCATTAATTCTTCCCATAGGTTTCTTAATGGTGGAATACGCAAAGTGCAAGTTTAAAGAACAATCATCAAATTCACGGAAACCTAGCAAATCACACAATGTTTTAGGAATCGTGGAAACACTAGCACCCAAATCACACAAAGCATAGCATTCATGATCTTTAATTTTAATTTTAATAGTAGGTTCCCACTCATCATGAAGTTTTCTAGGGATAGAAACTTCTAATTCAAGCTTTTCTTCATAAGATTGCATTAAAGCATCAACGATACGTTTGGTAAAAGCTTTATTTTGACTATAAGCATGAGGAGAATTTAGCACGGATTGCAACAAGGAAATACAATCTATTAAAGAACAATTATCATAAGTAAATTCATTGAAATCCAAGACAGTGGGTTCATTGCTATCTAAAGTTTTGACCTCTTCAATCCCACTTCTACCAAATTTTGCATCAAGATCTAAAAACTCTGAATCATTGGGACGCCTTTTAACTAAAGTTGAATCATCTCCGGTCCCATCATTAACAAGATTCATATTTCAAAACAAAGATTTAATAGGAGATACATCAATCACTTTTAGATCTTCATCATTATCATCATGAAAATTAGAAGAACACGCCTTAACAAAGCAATCCTTTTTAGCACGCATCCTAGCGGTTCTTTCTTTGCACTCATCAATGGAAATTCTCATGGCTTTGAGAGACTCATTGATATCATGCTTAGGTGGAATAGATCTAAGTTTCAAAGAATCAACATCAAGAGAAATTCTATCCATGTTCCTAGCCAATTCATCAACCTTAAGCATTTTTTCTTCAAGCAAAGCATTGAAATTCTTTTGAGAAATCATAAATTATTTAACAGTAGTCTCAAAATCAGAGGGCATCTTATTAAAATTTCCATAAGAGTTGTTGTAGGAATTACCATAATTATTAGAGGAATTACTAGGATACGGCCTAAGATCAAAATTTCTTCTATAAGCGTTGTTACCAAAATTGTTCCTACCAACAAAATTCACATCCATAGATTCATTATTATTCTCAATCAAAGTAGACAAAGGCATATCATTAGATCAGAAGAAACACTATTATTAGCAAACAACTTCATAAGTTCATCCATCTTTCCACTCAAAACATTAATCTCTTCAATTGCATGCACCTTTTACTAGTAGATCTTTCAGTGTGCCATTGAGAATAATTAACCATAATATTATCTAGGAGTTTAGTAGCTTCTCCTAAAGTGATTTCCATAAAAGTGCCTCCCACGGCTGAATCTAAAATATTTCTAGAAGCAAAATTCAATCCAGCATAATTTTTTGTATAATCATCCATAAATTCAAACCATGAGTAGGGCAATTACGTATCATTAATTTCATCCTCTCCCAAGCTTGTGCAACATGTTCATGATCAAGTTGCTTAAAATTCATAATATCATTTCTAAGAGAGATGATCTTAGGGGGAGGAAAATACTTAGAGATAAAAGCATCTTTGCACTTATTCCAAGAATCAATAATATTTCTAGGGAAAGACGAAAACCAAGTTTTAGCACGATCTTTAAGCGAAAATAGGAATAGCTTCAATTTAACAATATCATTGTCCACATATTTCTTCTTTTGCATATCACACAAATCAACAAAGCTATTTAGATGGGTAGCGACATCTTCACTAGGAAGGCCGGCGAATTGATCTTTCATGACAAGATTCAGCAAAGCAGCATTAATTTCACAAGATTCAGCATCGGTAAGAGGAGCAATCAGAGTGCTAAGAAAAAAATTGTTGTTGGTACTGGCAAAGTCACACAATTTAGTATTATCTTGAGCCCTCGTGACAAGCAAGCAATCCAACACACAAGCAAACAAGAAGCAAGCGAAAGGAAAAGCGAACGGAAAAAGAGGGCGGATAAAACGGCAAGGGTGAATTGGGGGAGAGGAAAACGAGAGGCAAATGGCAAATAATGTAATGCGAGGGATAAGAGTTTGTGATGGGTACTAGGTATGTCTTGACTTGTGTGTAGACTCCCCGGCAACGGCGCCAGAAATTCTTCTTGCTACCTCTTGAGCATGCATAGGTTTTCCCTTAAAGAGGAAAGGGTGATGCAGCAAAGTAGCGTAAGTATTTCCCTAAATTTTTGAGAACCAAGGTATCAATCCAGTAGGAGGCCACACTCAATTCCCTCGTACCTACACAAACAAATAAGAACCTTGCAACCAACGCGATAAAGGGGTTGTCAATCCCTTCACGACCACTTGCAAAAGTGAGATCTGATAGAGATGATAAGATAATATTTTTGGTATTTTTATGATAAAGGGTGAAAGTAAAGAACGCAAAATAAAATAGATGTAAACTTCTATGATGGAGAATAGACCCGGGGCCATAGGTTTCACTAGTGGCTTCTCTCAAGATAGCATAAATATTACGGTGGGTGAACAAATTACTGTCGAGCAATTGATAGAATTGAGCATAGTTATGAGAATATCTAGGCATGGTCATGTATATAGGCATCACGTCCGCGAAAAATAGACCGAAACGATTCTGCATCTACTACTATTACTCCACACGTCGACCGATATCCAGCATGCATCTAGATTATTAAGTTCATAAGAATAGAGTAACGCATTAGGCAGGATGACATGATGTAGTGGGATAAACTCAAGCAATATGATATAAACCCCATCTTTTTATCCTCGATGGCAACAATACAATACGTGTCGTTTCCCCTTCTGTCACTAGGATCAAGCAACGCAAGATTGAACCCAAAGCTAAGCACTTCTCCCATTGCAAGAAAGATCAATCTAGTAGGCCAAACCAAACTGATAATTTGAAGAGTTGCAAAGATAACCAATCATACATAAAAGAATTCAGAAGAGATTCAAATATTGTTCATAGATAATCTTGATCATAAACCCACAATTCATCGGATCTCGACAAACACACCACAAAAAGAGTTACATCGAATAGATCTCCAAGAAGATCAAGGAGAACTTTGTATTGAGATCCAAAGAGAGAGAAGAAGCCATCTAGCTAACAACTATGGACCCGAAGGTCTGTGGTAAACTACTCACACATCATCGGAGAGGCTATCGTGTTGATGTAGAAGCCCTTCGTGATCGATGCCCCCTCCGGTGGAGCGCCAGAAAAAGCCCCAAGATGGGATATCACGGGTACAAAGAGTTGCGGCGGTGGAAATAGGGTTTTCTCATGCTCCTGGATGTTTCCAGGGTATATGAGTATATATAGGCGAAGGAAGTCGGTCAGGAGAGCCATGAGGGGCCCATGAGGGTGGGGGCGCGCCCAGGGGGGCAGGCGCGCCTCCCTGCCTCGTTGCCTCCTCGGTTGTTTCTTGACGTCCACTCCAAGTCCTCTGGATCACGTTTGTTCGAAAAATCACACTCCCGAAGGTTTCATTCCATTTGGCCTCCGTTTGATATTCCTTATTCTGCGAAACACTTAAGTACGCAAAAAAACAGCAATTTGCACTGGGCCTTGGGTTAATAGGTTAGTCCCAAAAATAATGTAAAAGTGTATAATAAAGCCCATTAAACATCCAAACCAGAATATATAATAGCATGGAACAATGAAAAATTATAGATACGTTGGAGACGTATTAAGGAACGTGCGAGGAGGTTGGAAGCCTAGAGGTGGATTGATACGTCTCCAACATATCTATAATTTTTTTATTGTTCCATGCTGTTATATCATCAATCTTGGATGTTTTATATTCATTTTATAGTCATTTTATATCATTTTTGGTACTAACCTATTGACATAGTGCCAAGTGTCAATTGTTTTTTCTGCATGTTTTTTACATCGCAGGAAATCAATATCAGACGGAGTCCAAATGCAACGAAACTTCAGGGAGATTTTTTATGGACCAGAAGACACATAATGGGCCCTGGCTGCGCCTGGGGTGCTCCGAGGAGAGCACAACCCACCAGGGCGCGCCAGGAGGCCCAGGCGCGCCCTGGTGGGTTGCCCACCTCGGGTGCCCCCGGACCGCCTCTTTGCTCTATAAATACCCCAATATTTCCAAAACCCTAGGGGAGTCAACGAAATATTGATCTAGACGCTGCAGAGTCCAGAACCACCAGATCCAATCTAGACACCATCACGGATGGGGTTCACCACCTCCATTGGTGCCTCTTCGATGATGCATGAGTAGTTCTTTGTAGACCTTCGGGTCCGTAGTTAGTAGTTGATTGCTCCCTAACTATAGCGCCGGAGAGCTCCTGTCTGCTAGGACTACGTCGGTATTTCCCCAAAGAGGAAGGGATGATGTAGCACAATGAAGGTAGGTATTTCCCTCAGTGATGAAACCAAGGTTATCGAACCAGTAGGAGAACCAAGCAACACAACGTAAACAGCACCTGCACACAAATAACAACACCTCGCAACCCGACGTGTTAAAGGGGTTGTCAATCCCTTTTGGGCAACGATGCCAGAAATTTGTAATAGATTGAAATAATAGAGCGCAAATAAAATAAAGTGCAGCAAAGTATTTTTGTATTTTTGGTTTAATATATTAGAATAAAAATTTAAAGTAAAAGTAGATCACAAGCAAATATATGAGAAAGAATACCCGAGGGCCATAGGTTTCACTAGTGGCTTCTCTCGAGAAAAATAACAAACGGTGGGTAAACAAATTACTGTTGGGCAATTGATAGAACTTCAAATAATTATGAAGATATCTAGGCAATGATCATTACATAGGCATCACGTCCAAGATTAGTATACCGACTCCTGCCTGCATCTACTACTATTACTCCACACATCGACCGCTATCCAAAGATGCATCCAAAGGTATTAAGTTCATGGAAAATGGAGTAATGCAATAAGAACGATGACATGATGTAGACAAGATCCGTTTATCTATTGCGTAGATATAGATCCCATCTTTTTATCCTTAGTAGCAACGATACATACGTGTCATTTCCCTTTCTGTCACTGGGATCAAGCACCGTAAGATCAAACCCACTATCGGGCACCTCTTCCCATTGCAAGATAAATAGATCAAGTTGGCCAAACAAAACCCAAATATCAGAGAAGAAATACGAGGCTATAAGAGATCATGCATATAAGAGATCAAAGAAACCTAAATAACTTTCATGGATATAAAAAGATATAACTGATCATAAACTCGAAGTTCATCAGATCCCAACAGACACACCGCAATAAGAGTTACATCATATGGATCTCCAAGAGAACATTGTATTGAGAATTCAGCGAGAGAGAGGAAGCCATCTAGCTACTAACTACGGACCCGAAGGTCTACAAAGAACTAATCACGTATCATCGGAGAGGCGCCAATGGAGGTGGCGAACCCCATCTGAGATGGTGTCAAGATTGGACCTGGTGGTTCTGGACTCTGCGGGGGCTGGATGAATATTTCATCGACATTCTTAGGTTTTCTGGATTTTTGGGGTATTTATAGAGTAAAGAGGCGGTCCAGGGGGCACCCGAGGTTGTCACAACCCACCAGGGCGCGCCTGGGCCTCCTGGCGCGCCCTGGTGGGTTGTCCCCTCCTCGGGACTCCCACAGGTGCAGCCAGGGCCCAACTTCTTCATTTTGGTCCCTAAAAATCATCGTAAAGTTTTGTGGCATTTGGACTCCTCGATATTGATTTCTGCGATGTAAAAACATGCGAAAACAGAATCGCACTTGGCACTATGTCAATAGGTTAGTACCAAAAATGATATAAAATGACTATAAAATGATTGTAAAACATCCAAGATTGATAATAAAACAGCATGGAACAATCAAAAATTATAGATACGTTGGAGACGTATCAGCATCCCCAAGCTTAACTCCTGCTCATCCTCGAGTAGATAAGTGATAAAAACAGAATTTTTTATGTGGAGTGTTGTTTATCAAGTCATATCATATTCTTTTCTTTATAGCTTGGACATCTGGACTTTTATGTGATTCAAAGCAATAGTCTAGTTTTGACATAATAATTTAGATACTCAAGCATATCAACAAGCAACCATGTCTTTCAAAATATCAATGCTAAAGCAAGTTATCCCTAGCCCATCTTGCTCAAAACATTGATCCATTCATGAAACACAGTCGAATATTAGCTACACCCAATACTTAAGCATGATCATATTGCCTCTTAGTTGGTGCTTTTATAAGAGAAGATGGGGACTCAAATTCAAAATAAAAATTGCATAAAGTAAAATAAAGGCCCTTCGCAGAGGGAAGTAGTGATTTGTAGAGGTGCCAGAGCTCAAAGCGAAAAAATATAGAGATAAAAGCATTTGGGGAGGTGTATCCATCCCACCAACGAAAACGACGTAGAGCTACGAACACTTTCCATGCTAGATATGCCATAGGCGGTTCCCAAACAGAAAATATAGTTTATTCCTTTTTCCACCATACTTTCACTTTCCATGGCTAACCGTATCCACGGGTGCCTTCCATACCAACACTTTCCAGGAACTTATTATTTGACAACATAAAGTAAATTCAGTTTTGCATTTCGGGACTAGGAATCCCTAAAACCTTTGCCTTACTCTCGTGCAATGACAAGTGAATAAACACTCATCGTGAGAATAACACAACCAGCATGGAAAATATTCACCACCCATTACCGCATGTATTAAAGTAGCCACCTTAAGTTAACCGTTAATTAAACACTCACATCTGTCATGGATCTCTCAAACCAAACCACGTAACCGAGCATAGCATAGCAACATAAGCATAACGTAGAAGTAACTCCCAGGGTTTGATAATAAATAGGGCAATAGGTTCTACCTCATCATCTACTTCCCAATACCCACATGTTAATCACATCCTAATCATGCAATGTTTGAGGATTGAAACTAATGCATAAAAACTGGGTATCAAAAGAGTATGATCAATGTGTTACTTGCCTTGCTGACGATCCGCAAAACCTAGTGACTCGTAGTAGCACGCTTCGCACTCCGGGAATTCTATCGGAAACAAACAATAGCATACATAAGCACTCAAGCATAGATGGGGTAAAACTCCAATAAGAAGATCAAATCTGAAAACCCAACTGAAGATATTCGATCAATGTGTTACTTGCCTTGTTGACGATCCGCAAAACCTAGTGACTCGTAGTAGCACGCTTTGCACTCCGGGAATTCTATCACAAACAAACAATAGCATACATAAGCACCCAATAATAGATGCACGGATAAAACTCCAATAAGAAGATCGAATCTAAAAACCCAATTGAAGATATTCGATCTGCAAAAAGAATCAATTGAATCGGAGCTACGGAATTGAAACTACGGTCAAAAGAACTTCGAATTTAAATCTGCTTGAAACCAAATTTTAAATTGTCAAAACCATGTTTAAGTTGATTAAACAGAAAGAGGGGCTCGATATGAAGATTTTGGCGTTGGTTTCACTGGATTTGGACAAACGGTTGAGAAACGGCGAGGGTTTGAAGATCAGGGGCTAATCTACGATAAAAATAATCGCGGATAGGTCCCTGGCCGAAAAATAAAAATAAAAATAAAAGACTAACGAACGAACGTTCGTTGTCTGAACCTAAACGGCGAACAGTGTTCGTTAAAACGAATGGACAGACGAACGTCCTCTAAATAAATAAACTGACGAAAAACCAAATTGATCTAACTAAAAAATGATCTAGGGTTTTTAAGAAATCCGGGGTTTTTACCTAAAACCAAAAAACCGACGGCGGCGGGGCAGCGAGATCCGCGGGCGGGCGGCGTCTGGGCGTGCGCGCTGGGCGCAGGCAGGGTGAGGTCTTGGCGGGCGTCTTGGCGGCGGCGGAGGCAGCCGCAGCGGCGGCGGGCAAGTGGCATTCATTCTTGCTGGTTGCGGCGGCGATGGTGAGAGGCGGGGGGGCGCTATATACAGGAGGGGTCGGCATGGCTTGGGGAGGGGGCCGGCCCGAGGTGGAGGCCGGCTCGTACTCTACCTCGGAGTCCGTGCCGGCGACGGCGCGGCGCGAGGGAGGCGGCGCAGGGAAACGGGCCGGATGGGTTGCGGCCCAGTGCGGTCCTGGATTTTTTTTAAACAGATTCCACCGAGAAAAATCCTAATAAAAATAAAAAAATCTAAAAATGCCAAAAACAATTTTCACCGTCTAAATAGAATATTTAGAACTTGTGAACATTTCCTTGGCCTAAAATGCATTTTTTTAAATGCATTTTTTAATTCAAATAAAATAGCAATAAAATCCAAATAAAAATTATTTATTTGATTTTAACTTCTTTTCCTCTAATATTTCATTTATTTTGGAGAAGTCATATTATCTCCTCTCATATATTTTAATATGAAATATTTTTGGAGAGGAAAAATAATTAAAACCAAAATGATCCTTATTTCGATACTTGAGGAAATTCAAATATGAAAGCGGTGAAATCCCCAACTCTCTCCGTGGGTCCTTGAGTTGCTTAGAATTTTTGAGGATCGCAAAGAAAAATGCAATAAAATATTATATGCATGAATGACCTATGTATAACATTCCAAATTGAAAATTTGGGATGTTACAAACCTACCCCCTTTAAAATGAATCTCGTCCTCGAGATTCGGGTTGGCTAGAAAATAGGTGTGGGTGGTCTTCCAGAGATCATCCTCTCGCTCCTGTGTGGCTTCATCCTCAGTATGGTGGCTCCACTGAACTTTGCAAAACTTGATAACCTTGTTGCGTGTAACTCGGCTGGCAAACTCGAGAGTCTTGACTGGTTTCTCCTCGTAGGTCAGATCACTAACCAACTGAATTGCTTCCAGGGGCACTGTATCTCTCAGAGGAATATCGGCCATCTCAGCATGACATTTCTTCAACTGGGAAACATGAAACACATCATGAACTCCTGACAGTCCTTCGGGTAATTCCAATTTGTAGGCTACTTCTCCCATACGTTCCAAAACTCGGTATGGTCCTACAAATCTCGGGGTTAACTTTCCCTTGACTCCAAAACATTTAACTCCTCGTAGAGGTGACACACAAAGATATGCTCCGTCTCCGACTTCATAGACTACCTCTTGCGTTTCGAGTCTGCATAACTCTTCTGCCTGGACTGAGCTACCTTCAGTGTATCTCAAATCAGCTTAACCTTCTCTTCTGACTCTTTGATCAAATCTTTTCCAAACAACTGATGGTCTCCAACTTCATCCCACATCAACGGTGTCCTGCACCTTCGTCCATACAAAGCTTCGAAAGGTGCCATCTTCAAACTGGCCTGGTAGCTATTGTTGTATGAGAACTCTGCGTAAGGCAAATTATCATCCCAACTAGATCCATAATCTAGCGCACAAGCTCTCAACATGTCCTCCAGAATCTGATTGACTCTCTCAGTCTCTCCATCTGTCTGCGGATGAAAGGATGTACTAAAATCTAGCCTGGTCCCCAATGTCTGGTGCAGTTGATGCCAAAAATTTGAAGTGAACTGTGTTCCTCTATCTGATGCGATGGTCCTCGGAACTCCATGCAGACATACGATTCTGGTCATATATATATATTGGCCAACTTTGCACTCGTATAGGTGGTTTTCGCTGGGATAAAGTGAGCCACTTTGGTCAAGCGATCAACTACTACCTAGATAGAGTCATATCCCGATCAGGTCCTGGGTAATCTGGTGATAAAATCCATGCCAAGCTTATCCCACTTCCATTCGGGTATCGTCATAGGCAGTAGTAATCCTGCTGCACTACAAAAAAAGACACATTTGTGACATTTTGGGCCGAACGAAATTTTTTTCTGTCATACATATGACACTTCTATGACGATAATTGTGACAAAACCCGTATCATCATAGATGTGGTGGGCTCCTACTTCTATGACAAAAATCATGATGAAAATGGGCTTTTCGTCACAGGCGGGCGGAGACGCAGCTGCATGACATTCTTTGGGCCATCCATGACGGAAAAACCGTGGTAGAAGCGAGGGGAGGAAAATTTCGGGAGTTGCTGGTTACGGTGGGAGGTCGGGGCCGAAGCGATGCGCTGCTTTCTCAGACGACGCTGCTGCGTGTGTGCGGCGTTAGCTCTAATCGAACCCGAAGCGAGGCGTTGGGCTCTAATCAACCCGAAGATTACCTGCAGGACTACGCGTTCATCGAACCCGAAGCGATCGATCGATGGATGTTAATCAACCCGATGGGCGATTCGCCGCTCTCGCTACTAATCAAGCCGATCGATTGGATGAACAGTGATCATTGCGGGGGGTTGGATGAATAGTGAGTGGTGGCGTTGCCTCGGGATGAACAGACCCGTGGTGTGGAGGGCTGGATGAACAGTAGACGGTGGAGGGGTGGCCCTGGAGGGGTGGTTGAACAGGACCCCGTGGTGTGGAGGACTGGATAAACAGAAGACGGTGGAGGGGTTCCCATGGAGGGGTGGTTGAACAGTAGCCGGTGGAGTAGCGCGCGGTGGAGGCTGGATGAACAGGAACCCGTGGAGGCTGGAGGAGGTCGACGGTAGCCCGTGGAGGATGGAGGAGGTCGACGGTGGAGATAAATCAGATCCCCGCTTTGTGGTACGCCACACCCCCCGGCGAACAGACCCCCGCTTGACCGTGGCGCCCAACACAAGTCTGTTTGCCTGCTTAGCGGCACGCCACACCCGCCCCGGCGAACAGGACCCCGGTTTCGATCGTAGGAGGTCTGTTTCCTCCGTTTTGCGGTACGCCACACCCCTCCCGATCAACAGGACCCCCGTTTTGACTGTAGGAGGTCCGTTTCCTCGTTGTGCGGTACGCCAGGCCCCTCCCGATCAACAGGATCCCGTTTCGAACATAGTCGGTTGAACACAAGGTCGTTTCCTCCGTTGTGCGGTACGCCAGGCCTCGTTTCCATCACCTGATCCGTCCAAGCGCTCCCGATGAACACGACCACGCATTCCGTTCCGAGCCAGCCGGTTGGCTGCCCATGAACACGAAGACGACGTTGTTTCTCCGTTCCGACCCAGCCATGTACATATGCGCGAGTAGGCGTTCGAGACCCTGCTCGTATGTACGTACGTGGCTTTATTTTCTTTCTTGCACCCTCGCCAATGTGCGTACGTGTACATGCTACGTGCGCCTCTACTACGACACGTGCGTGCCTCTACAACGACCGGTATGTACGTACACGTTCGCGACCGGAATGACAACCCTACGTACGCTTCGACCAGGTGGGTCCCGACTGTCATGCACTTCCTTGCCTGCGAATATGTAGCTGGTGGGTCCCAGCAGTCCGGGGGCGAATCGTTTTTTTTTTTTGCCCGGACGCACTTCCTTGCGTGCGAAGATGTAGCTGGTGGGTCCCAGCAGTCAGGGGGAAACGTTTTTTCACGAAATACGGTGGCCCGTCCGGTGGGTCCCCGCTGTTAGGTGGAGGAATAATTATTTTGCATGTAATAAGGAGGCACTTCCTTGCTGCGGCCGTGGACCCGCTTGTCGCCTCTCCACGTCTGATCCACGCTCGATGGAAGCCATTCCTTGACCACGCTGACCACGCCGCCGAGAGCACCGTATGATGGACGGCAGTGAGGCCTAGGAAGGAACAACGCAGAGCCGGGAAGACGCGGCGGTGGATGCCCACGCCAGAGAGAGTACGAGGTTCATCGGTTCGCTGCGGTGTGAGGCTGCCGTCACCGCGAATAACAGGGGTGTGGATGAGTAGAGGATGGCCTGGCCAGCGGTGGGAGTAGTAGGGGGCGGTGAGGCCTTCGCCGCATCGCAGCCGGCCACGGGTGGCGGAGCACGAGGCACGACCGGCGCTGGTTTGGGCGGCCGAGCAAGAAGACCAGAGGTTGAAGAAGCACTACGGCCGTTGGATGGACATCGTACGGTCACTAGAGCTACAATCGTGCATATTGACTAAGTTGACAAAGCCCTCCGTCCCCGTCAACTTAGTAGGCCCACAAGTCAGCCTGCCACTATACTTTGGGTCCCAGCTAACGGGGAGTATTCATTTTTTGTGCGTAATAAGGAGGCACTTCCTTGCATGCGAAGATATAGCTGGTGGGTCCGAGTTGTCGTGGCGCGTAACGTTTTTTCACGAAATACGAGGCCCTTTCGATGGGTCCCTCGATGTCGTGGAGGAATCATTATTTTGTGCGTAATAAGGAGGCATTTCCTTGCGTGCGGCCGTGGACCCAGCTATCGGCCTCTCCACGTCTGATCCACTTCAGATGCATGTCGATCGTTGACCATATGTTGACCAGGCACGCCGAGAGCACCGGGCGGTGGACGATCGCGAGGCCTAGGAAGGAACGACACGGAGGCAGGGAAGACTCGGCAGCTTGTTTCAAGACGCAGTATGAGTACGATCTGTAAGAGGGTTTATTGGTTCGCTCTGCCGTCGTTGGAGAATAACGATGGGTGTGGGTGAGTAGAGGGATGGCTAGGCCAGCGATGGGAGTACGATGGGGCGGTGAGGCTCACAAGGCAACACAATCGGCCCGAGGAGGAGGGAGCGAGCAGTCCACCGGGCGCTTGTTTGAGCGGCCGGAGCAGAAGAGCAGAGATTGATGAAGACGACGGCCGTTGGATGGACATCCAACAATCACCGCTTGTCGGCCAACCTTTTTTAGGGAAGCTTCAAATCTGTGGAAAATAGCATACAGCCCATCTGCCATTATTTCTAATAATTTACAGCCCATTTGCTAATTCTTAAGGTTTCATTTGGAGCCCATATTCTTTTTGTTAGCATTACAACCCATATTGTGGCCACGGTTAAAATATTATACGAAATTTTGCATATTTCGGTGCGGTCCGAACTGTTTTTAATCCCGAAATTTCGACTCACATTCAAAATGATTTTAAAAATAAATGTATATCAATATAAAATCCAGCAAATTCTCCATGCATAAAAATTAATGTAATTTAAAATCTCGAAATGCAAAAAAGATATTTGAAACTAATTGCGGTTTGATGTGTTTTAAAATGTACAGCCCATTTCTCATTCTTGATAGGCCATTTTCTCGCCAATTAATGAAGCTCTCCTCGTCTTGAAAGATTTGCAGCCCAACAGGCCCGACAAAGCGACTTACTTGGCAAATCACAAAAAACTGGCTGTGGCCTTGGACCCACTATCGGCCTCTCCACGTCTGATACTCTTCCGATGGAAGTCGGTCGTTGACCACATTGACCACGCCGCCGAGAGCACTAAGGCGGTGGACGACGGCGCAGGCCTAGGAAGGGACGACGCGAGCCGGGAAGACGTGGCGATGGATGCCCACGCGAGAGGAGTACGAGGTTCACTTTGGTTGCTGCGGCGTGAGGCTCTTTGTCGCCAGAGAATAACAGGGGTGTGGGTGAGTAGAGGGATACCACGGGCCGAGGTGGGAGTAGTAGGGGCGGTGAGGCCTCCATGGCATCACAGCCGCCACGAGAGGCAGGAGCACGCAGCACGACCGGAGCTGCTTTGGGCGGCCGGAGCAAGAAGACCAGAGGTTGAAGAAGCACTATGTCCGTTGGATGGACATCGACGGTCACCGGAGCTAGAATCGTTCATATTGACTAAGTTGACAAAGCCCTCCGTCCTCGCTAACTTAGTAGGCCCACTATCAGCCACCCACTATGGTGGGTCCCAGCTAGCGAGGGGTATTCATTTTTGGTGCGTAATAAGGAGGCACTTCCTTGCGTGGGAAGATATAGCTGGTGGGTCCGACCTGTCATCGGGGGCGTTTTTCATGAAAAGCGAAGCCCTTCCCACGTCTGAAGGTATAATAAGGAGGAATTTTCCTTGTGTGCGACCATGGACCTCGTGGGTCCCAGCCGTCAGGCTCTCCACGTACAGTCCTCTTCCGATGACTCTCGTATGTTGACCACGCCGGGCCGAGCGCACCAAGGCAGTGGACGACGGCAAGGCCCCATACTGGAACGACCCGGAGATGGGGAAGACGTGGCAGTGGAGTCACAGACGGAGAGGAGTGGGAAACTTGACTGGTTCGGGTGCGGGGTGGGCCTACACTCGGCAGAGAATAACAGGAGGTGCGGAGTGGAGGGATGGACTGGCCGTCGGCGGGGTAGTGTTTCGCTGAGGAGCGCAAAACAACACCGCTGGACGCCAAAGGCTGGAGCAGGCGGTTCCGGCAACGCTGGGGGAAGAAGACGAGAGATTGAAGAAGAATGTCGGCCGTTGGATGTAAATCCAACACCTTCTTAGGCTTCGACCTACTGGCCCACATGTCAGCTAGTCCATTTGTTTTATTAGTCCATTTGGTGGGCTGGGTGAAACAATGATGTAGCATCTATGCAGCCCATTTAAATCCCATTTGCATTTTTCTCGAAATCTGCGGACTATGCAATGGTAGAGAAAGTAATGCAGATAAGGTTCAAGATAGTGAGACAACCCTGTTGGTCTCCAAGAAAGGTGATAAAAACGATCTTGTAGACAGTGAGAAAACCCCACAGTCCTGCGTTGATGTAGTGTTCGAAAGCTTCGGCGATACCGATGGCACAAGCTCTTCAACTCGCTGCTGAATCACTTGCTTCTTGAGCCTCAGCTACAAGTCGAAAGGCATCGATCCACCGTCTTTGCGGCAAGAAGTCAAGGACCGAGGAAGTCCTGCGCAGAATAAAGATGCGTATTTTCTTGTGCAACAACAAGTTACTGGAGGATTTAAGCGCCAAACAAGAGAAAGTTAATAAGCTTGCTAAGCATCTTGCCAAAGATTATGGGTACCTGTGATATTGTTTCTTGAACTCTTCAAGTGGTTTCAGCCTCGGACTTGTTTTGCTGCGGTGTTTATATGTCTTTGTGTTCCCTATATTTTCACCGGTGGTGAACTTTGATGCCCAGTGGATGTAATATGTGTAATAGCCGTGATAGCCTAGCATAAGTTGCTTGCTTATTTATTTCCTTGTTGTCTTGTTTATTTGTTTGCTTGTAGTGAGTGCAGTTCTTTTTCCGCGGTTTGCTAGTGGCTGCAATAACCTATTTTTTAAAACTAGGCCACAATAACCATGGGCTAATATTTATCAGTAGTGACAAGGGCCTCCTATGGGCCATAGAAGCGATGGGCCTTCTACGGGCCATAGAAACAAGAGGCCTTCTATGGGTCAGAGAAACATTGGGCCTTCTACGGGCAGTAGAAACAATGGGCCTTCTACGGGCGTATCATCAATGGGCCTTATACGGTCGATGATCGATTGGCTAAACATGGGCCAATAACAGCCGCATTATGGCCGTAAATGGGCTAGAGTTGGAATCGTCTGCTCATGGGCCGACCATAACAGCCATCGTTAATAGGCTGTATTTGATGACGCTATGAAAACGCCCAATGTATTAACGGACCACAAACGGGCCGATCAGAACCACGGGCTGAATTTGGCCCACAAGCGTAAAATGACATTAACGGGCGTAAGTAAACAATGCTCAAATGAGCCCAAGAATAAATGGGCTCGAGAAGGCCGAAGATACCATGGGCTGGAAATGGCCCAACCGAATAACGGGCCCTTAATGGGTATAAAGTGATGCACTTTGTTCATTACGGGCCGCCACCACGGGCCGTTAATGGGTCTAAAGTGATACACTTTGCTCATTGCGGGCGGTTTCACCACGGGCCGTTAATAGGCCAAGAGTTACATAGGGCCTCATATGGGCCGAAGACGCCATGGGCCATACATGGGCCGAAGTGAAAACATGCCGAATCATATTGATGGCCCAGATGACGCATCGGGCCTAATTCGGATAGGGCGAACGGGCCTTGGGTTAGCGGGCTGTAAATGGGCTATATGCGAACAGTGTCGTTAACGAAGCTTTCCATGGGCCGCCCGTCACCTTTTAACCAAGTCAAACGGGCCGGACTTTTCACAGGAATGGGCTTCTGTTGGGCCGTGCCACGTGTCGACGTATCATAGGCGCCTTCTGTCCAATGAGTGGATGACATATGTCCCAACAATGAGCCGACACGTGTTTCCTCCAGCCAATGATGATTTTACATGTGGAAAATCCCCATTGGTCGGAGCTGTTAACGGGTTATCGGATCTAAAACCCGACTCGATAGCTTAACGGTGTTCCGCTACGGTGGATGCCACGTGTCGGTCACCCTTGATGAAAGCACTTCTGTGACGCGTGATTTATCGTCATGGAAGTGGACACTTCCGTGATGATAATTTTGGTAATGTCATGGAACACTTCTACGACAAAGACAGTATGACTATCTTGATTCTGTCATAAATTTGTCATGGATGTACATGCATGACAAAAAACGTGACCTACTGTGACAAACACGTATCATCACGGAAGTGTATTTTTTTTGTAGTGCTGGCTTCTGATGTTCTGCCTTCACTCTCTGACATACATCACATACAGCTACATACGCAGCGATATTCTTCTTCATACCAGTCCACCAGAAACGCTCCTTCAAGTCCAAATACATCTTAGTGTTTCCGGGGTGAATCGAGTATGGCGAGTCATGAGCCTCCTGAAGTATTAACTTCCTGATCTCTGCATTATCAGGCACATATACACGGTCCTCAAACCACAAGGTATCGTGCTCATCCTCACGAAAACCTTTGGCTTTTCCTTTGCTCATTCTCTCTTTTATCTCGGCAATTTCCCTGTCATCCTTCTGAGCTTCCCGTATCTTTCCCAACAATGTAGATTGAACTTCCATCTCTGCAACAAAACCTCTAGGAACAATCTCCAAACGAAGTTCCCTGAGATCCTCAGCTAACTCCTTTGGCAACCCTCCTGTTAAGAGAGTATTAACATAACTCTTCCGGCTCAAAGCGTCTGCTACGACATTGGCCTTTCCTGGATGATAATGCAGCTTCATATCATAGTCCTTTATGAGCTCCAACCATCTCCTCTTCCTGAGGTTCAGCTCCTTCTGTGTGAAAATGTACTTCAAAATCTTATGATCCATGTAACGGTTTCCAATAAAAAAATGTCTCCAGGTCTTGAGTGCATGCACTACCGTTGCTAACTCCAAATCATGTGTGGCATAATTCAACTCATGTGGCCGAAGCTGACGTGAGGCATAAGAAACAACTCTTCCGTCTTGCATAAGTACCCCTCCAAGTCCTAAGCGAGATGCGTCGCAATACACTTGGAAATCCTTGCGTATATCCGGCAGAATCAGCACTGGGGCTGTAGTCAAACGTTTCTTCAATTCCTGAAAACTGGCCTCACATTATTCTGTCCATTTGAACTTGGTGTCCTTCTTCAACAACTCCGTCATGAGCTTCGCAATCTTAGAGAAATTCTCGATAAATCTCTGATAATATTCTGCGAGTCCAAGAAAACTGCGGATTTCTCCAACTGTGGTTGGTGATAGCCAATCTGTGACTGACTTAACCTTGGTGGGGTCTACTGCTATACCTTCTCTTGATATAACATGTCCAAGGAATCCAACTTCCTTCAACCAAAACTCACATTTGCTGAACTTGGCATACAACTGATGTTCCCTGAGCTTCTCGAGAACTAAACGCAAATGCTCCTTGTGTTCCTCTTCATTCTTCGAGTATACCAAAATATCATCGATGAACACCACAACAAACTTATCCAAGAACTCCATGAACACCTTATTCATCATACTCATGAAATAGGCAGGGGCATTAATCAATCCAAATGACATAACCGTATACTCGTGTAGCCCGTTCCTCGTGGTGAAAGCTGTCTTAGGTATATCCTTTTCTTGCATCTTCAGCTGGTGGTATCCTGATCGCAGATCGATCTTCGAAAACACTTTAGCTCCTTGCAGCTGGTCAAACAAATCATTGATCATCAGCAGTGGGTACTTGTTCTTGATCGTCACTTCATTCAATGCACGATAATCAACAACCATTCTTAACGATCCATCCTTCTTCTCAACCAAGAGCACTGGGGCTCCCCACGGCGATGAACTTCGTCGAATGTAACCTTTCTCTAGTAACTCCTTAATCTGTTTCTTGATCTCCTCCAGATCATTCGCGGGCATCCGGTATGGTCTTTTCCATATCGGTCCGGTGCCTGGCAACAGATCTATCAAAAACTCGATGTCTCGATCTGGTGGCATGCCTGGTAGTTCCTCTGGAAACACATCCAGGTAATCCTTCACAACAGGCACTTCCTCCTGAACAACTCCTGAGAGGGAATTTACTTGGGTTCTCCTTGGCGCATACTTGGATACATACTTGATCCTTTTTCCCTCCGGGGTGGTGAGCAAAATTGACTTACTGTTGCAATCGATGTTTCCTCCATACATCGACAGCCAAACCATGCCTAGAATCATATCCAATCCTTGGGACTCTAGAATTATAAAGTCTGAGGGGAAGGTATGGCTACCTATGGTTAATGGCACCTGAAAACATCCACTGCTTGCCATATACTTAGCTCTGTGTGAGCTTACTAACAGAGGTGTCCTAAGAACTTTGGTGGGCAACATATACTTATCCACAAATCCCCTTGAAATGTATGAACGCGATGCACCAGTATCAAAAAGAACGAGAGCGGTAAATGACTTAACCAAAAACTTACCGATAACTGTGTCTGGCTGCTCTTCAACCTCCTCCACGTTAACAAGGTTCACTTGTCCCCTGTTGAAAGGGTTGGGCTTCTTCCCAGAGCTTCCATTGCCATTTCCATTCTTCGCTTCGGGGCACTCAGTTGCATAGTGTCCACTCTTCCCGCACTTGAAACAAGTAATGTGACTTAGGTCCTTCTTGGCGGGTGTGGCTGGATTGGAGCGGTTCTGATTGCTGCCTGCTCCATTCCCATTCCCATTCTTGGGGCCATTGTGGATATGGGAACTTACTCCATTGTGAGTGTGGCCTCCATGGTTATGGGTATATCCTCCCGAGTTCGGGGTAAAACGAGGCTTCTGCTGAGCTCCTAAATTGTGCTTCCCTTGTCCATACTTCCTTTTGCGGCTCTCTATCTGCTGCTGCTTCCCTTCAATCATAAGAGCCTTGTCTACCAACTCCTGGTAGTTGTTAAATGTTGCCACCATTAACTGCATGCTCATCTCATCATTCGGCCCTTCCATAAACTTCTCCTGCTTCACGGCATCTGTGGCCACATCATCAGGGGTATAGCGAGATAACTTACTAAACTCATCTACGTACTGATCCACAGTATGGTTCCCCTGGCGTAAGTTCCGAAACTCACGCTTCTTCATGCTCATAGCTCCAGTTGAGACATGGGCGGTGCGGAAAGCTTGCTGAAACTGCTCCCAAGTGACATTGGCTATAGGAAAAGTGGCTGTGTAATTCTCCCACCATGAGGCTGCAGGTCCATCTAATTGATGTGCGGCAAAGCGCACCTTCTTAGTATCTGTGCAACCTACGGTGGTCAACTCCCTTCCAATCCTGCGTAATCAATCATCAACCACTATCGGCTCGGTGCTACTGGAAAACACTGGCGGCTGCAACCTCAGAAAACGGGCTAAGTTGTCAACTGGAGGTGGTGGCGGTGGGTTGTTGTTTTTGTTGTTGTTGTTGCCTTGGTTCTGAACTAACAACCGCATCAAGGCATTCTGCTGCTGGATCAACTGAGTGAGCTCCGGTGGGAAGGCAAATCCGGTGTCACGTCTCGGAGGCATCTGATGGGTTTAGAGGGAAGATATTAGAATAGAATGAGGTCTAGTGAGAAAGCACTACCCATATACACATGAGACAAACATATCAATCATATCATATCACTCAATCAATCAAGCAAGGGCATACAATCAATCTAACTATCATTACAGTGCTCAGACTATACTATTTACATGGGGGAATACTACTGATCATATGGTGGTCTACTAGAAATTTTGATCGGTGGAAGACTCCATGATATCTGCTCCAGCTTCGTCTTCGTAATCATCATTACTGCTGTCGGGGTCGGAGTCGGTGTCGTCGATGATGATGTAGTCTTCAGAACGAATGTCCTTGGGTTGGTCGTCATCTCCTCCTGGCGCGGGGTCTCCCATGAATACTCCAAGCTTCCTCGTCAGGTCGTCATTCTTCTCCACTAGTATTGCGATTTCTTCCTCGTATCCGTCGCGGGTAGACTTGAGTTCCTCTTCTAGCTCCATGTTCCTGGTCATCACCTTCTTCAGATCTATCATGCTTGCACACATTTGGTTCTCCTATCGACGAATGTGTTGGTTTAACTCCGGGATGAAAGCTGCAATGGACTTGTCCCTCCTGGTGCTGATCATCTCCCATTGCTCATCTCGGCGCCCAGATATCAGGTAGATAGTGTCCTTCAGCTCCTGTTTGTAGACTTCTCTGATGCGTCCCATAGCAATGTGGGCTGCCATGCTCTTGCCTAGACTCCGGGTTGGTGCATCAAAGGAAAACTCTATGGGCTCAGTGACTGGCGTGAATGTCCTTCCTGGAACTTGAAATCGAATCATCCAATGCTCCTCTTCTGGTAAAGTGGTGGTGTAGGTCCCGATGAAGCTTGGTATTCCTATGTTCAGGTACCTAGTGACTTCCTTCAAGTGTCTTTCAAAGGGGGTGTCTTCATCCGGTTGTGCAAACTTGTTCCTTGAGTCCGCCATCCTATAGAGTAGAAAATGGAGAGGAGTCAGAAATGAGTAGAGAAGAGTGACCTATGGCTCATCTTAGTGGTCGTGTCCTACATTTTGTGTGTGCTCTGATACCATCCTGTAGCAACCTGACCTCAGACGGTCAAGTCTCTGTGCATAAGTGTCATACATGGATCGGCAATCCTAACACACACAATACTCAAAGGATTTATAACAGAGTAGCAATCACACACTTATTACATCGATAGTCTCCAAAGAGAACTTATTACAATAAATATGGCTTAAGGCCATCTAAATAAGATAACAGCAGAAGGCTTGGAAGATAAAGTGAGTCCATCAACTCCAACGGCATAGCTAAGTGCACGACAATGACCTAGCGCACCTTACTCTTCGTCTAAAAAGTCTGCAACATGATATGTTGCAGCCCGAAAACGGGTCAGCACATGGAATATGCTGCCAAGATAACACAGTAGAGCAATGAATAAGATAAGTGCTATCACTACATGCATATATGGCTGGTGGAGGCTCTACTGTTACAATGTTTTGTGAAAAGCCAATTTTTTCCTACAACAAAGGAATATGTTTTATTTAACTATCATGGTAGTTGAACAACATTGAGAAGGTTCCTCCAACTCAATCCCTAATTAAAAGTAATTATCAACCCAACAAATTAATTTAGAGTGATGAGATCCATATGATAATCCAAGAACCAGATACTCAAGATGTCCATAGCCGGGGACATGGCTAACCATGATTAGTTTGTACACTCTGCAGAGGTTTGCGCACTTTTCCCCACAAGACTCGATCTCCTCTGTTGATTTTCTCACACTACATGGTATTTGAGAAACGGATGACTGAGACACAGTCTTTCACAAACATTAACTCTTTACTCTGGGTGGACAGTTACACCTACTTTCCCCTACATCTCCTAGCCCACCACTGAAAGAGGTCATGCAACATATTCAACTATGCTAGAGCCCATAATAGCTTGTGGCTGCACATGGAAGTTTCTAGCATGAATAATCTTATGATCCCTTTGAGCCTGGGTGGCGAACCATAGGATGATCACACGGGTACTCCGGGATATCCTAGGACAACACTGGATTCTCCAGGTGCCCAAACCAACAATCCACCCAGATGTGTATTAAAGTAGCCACCTTAAGTTAACCATTAATTAAACACTCACATCTATCATGGATCTCTCAAACCAAACCACGTCTACGAGCATAGCATAGCAACATAAGCATAACGTAGAAGTAACTTCCAGGGTTTGATAATAAACAGGGCAATAGGTTCTACCTCATCATCTACTTCCCAATACCCACATGTTAATCACATCCTAATCATGGAATGTTTGAGGATTGAAACTAATGCATAAAAACTGGGTATGAAAAGAGTATGATCAATGTGTTACTTGACTCGCTGACAATCCGCAAAACCTAGTGACTGTAGTAGCACGCTTCGCACTCCGGGAATTCTATCACAAACAAACAATAGAATACATAAGCACTCCAGCATAGATGCACGAGTAAAACTCCAATAAGAAGATCGAATCTGAAAACCCAACTGAAGTGATTTGATTTGCAAAAAGAATCAATCTAACCGAAGCTACGGAACTGAAACTATGATCAAAAGAACTTCGAATTTAAATCTGCTTGAAACCAAATTTTAAATTGTCAAAACCATGTTCAAGTTGATTAAACCGAAAGAGGGGCTCGATACAAAGATTTCGGCATTGGTTTTACTGAATTTGGACAAACAGTTAAGAAACGGCGAGGGTTTGAAGATCAGGGGCTAATCTGCGATAAAAATAATCGCGTATAGGTTCCTGGCCGAAAAATAAAAAGAAAAAGAAAAAGAAAAGACTAACGAACGAACGTTCGCTGTCTGAACCTAAACGGACGAAGGGACGAACGTCCGCTAAATAAATAAACCGGCGAAAAACCGAACCGATCTAACTAAAAAATGATCTAGGATTTTTAAGAAAACCGGGGTTTTTACCTATAACCAAAAAATTGGCGGCTCGAGGTCAACGGCGGCGGAATAGCGAGATCCGGCGGCGGGCGGCGCGTCCCGGCGTCTTGTGGCAGGCAGGCGGGCGAGGCGAGGCGGAACGGCATCTGCAAGGCGGGCGGGCGAGGCAGGGGAGGCGCGCGCGGCGGGCGGGCGGGCAGCGACGGAGGCGCGGCGAAGGGGGGCAAGCGGCGGCGGGCGGCGCTGGTCTTCTTGTTGTTGGCGGTGGCGGCGATGGTGAGAGGCGGCCAGGGGGGCGCTATATATAGGAGGGGCGGCGTGGCTTGGGGAGGGGGCCGGCCCGAGGTGGAGTCCAGCTCGGACTCTGCCTCGGCGTCCGTGTCGGCGACGGCGCGACACGAGGGAGGCGGCGTGGGGAAACGGGCCGGCTGGGCTGCGGCCCCGTGCGGTCCGGGATTTTTTTTTAAACAGATTCCGCTGAGAAAATCCTAATAAATATAAAAAATTCTAAAAATGCCATAAACAATTTTCACCGTCTAAATAGAATATTTAGAACTTAGTGAAAATTTTCTTGGCCTAAAATACAATTTTTTGAAAAATGCATATTTTTTCTAATTCAAATAAAATTGCAATAAAATCCAAATAAAATTATTTATTTGATTTTAACATTTTTTTCCTCTAATATTTCATTTATTTTGGAGAAGTCATATTATCTCCTCTCATATATTTTAATATGGAATATTTTTGGAGGGGAAAATAATTAAAACCAAAATGATCCTTGTTTCGATATTTGAGGAAATTCAAATATGAAAATGGCGAAATCCCCAACTCTCTCCATGGGTCCTTGAGTTGCTTAGAATTTTTGAGGATCGCAAAGCAAAATGCAATAAAATATGATATGCATGAATGACCTATGTATAACATTTCAAATTGAAAATTTGGTATGTTACAAAAGGATTTTGGATGCACTAGTAGAGGTCATACTTAGTGCAAAATGAAGGCTAGCAAAAAGATTGAGAAGCGACCAACCAAGAAACTGTTGGTAACATAGTATTTCAAAAAAAAATATCACACAAGATCTATCTATGTGATGCATAGCAACGAGCGGGAGAGTGTGTCCATGTACCCTCGTAGACCGAAAGCGGAAGTATTAAGTAACGCGGTTGATGTAGTCGAACATCTTCGCGATCCAACCGATCAAGTACCGAACACACGGCACCTCCGCGATCTGCACATGTTCAGCTCGGTGACGTCGCTCAAACACTTGATCCAGCTGAGGCCGAGGGAGAGTTTCATCAGCACGATGGCATGATGACGGTGATGATGAAGTTACCGACGCAATGCTTCGCCTAAGCACTACAACGATATGACCGAGGTGGAAATATGTGGAGGGGGCACCGCACACGGCTAAGAATCAACTTGTATGTCTATGGGGTGCCCCCTCCCCCATATATAAAGGAGTGGAGGAAGGGGACACCGGCCTCCTATGGCACGCCCCAAGGGGGGAATCCTACTCCTACTAGGAGTAGGTTCCCCCCTTTCCTAGTCCTACTAGGAGGGGGAAGGAAGGGGAAGAGGAGAGGTAGGAAAGGGGGGCCAGCCCCCTCCCAATCCGGATTGGCGTTGGGGGGCGCCCCTTCTCTTGGTCTTCTCCTCTCTCTTCCACTAAAGCCCATTAAGACCCATTAACTCCCCGGGGGTTCCGGTAACATCCCGGTACTCCGGAAAATGCCCGAACTCATCTGAAACCTTTCTGGTGTCCAAACATAACCTTCCAATATATCGATCTTTATGTATCGACCATTTCGAGACTCCTCGTCATGTCCGTGATCACATCCGGGACTCCGAACAACCTTCGGTACATCAAAACACATAAACTCATAATACCGATCGCCACCGAACGTTAAGCATGCGGACCCTACGGGTTCGAGAACTATGTAGACATGACCGAGACTCATCTCCGGTCAATAACCAATAGCGGAACCTGGATGCTCATATTGGCTCCCACATATTCTATGAAGATCTTTATCGGTCAAACCGCATAACAACATACGTTGTTCCCTTTGTCATCGGTATGTTACTTGCCCGAGCTTCGATCGTCGGTATCTGAATACCTACTTCGATCTCGTTACCGGCAAGTCTCTTTACTCGTTCCGTAATGCATCATCCCGCAACTAACTCATTAGTCACATTGCTTGCAAGGCTTATAGTGATGTGCTTTACCGAGAGGGCCCAGAGATACCTCTCCGACAATCGGAGTGACAAATCCTAATCTCGATCTATGCCAACTCAACAAACACCATCGGAGACACCTGTAGAGAATCTTTATAATCACCCAGTTACATTGTGACGTTTGATAGCACACTAAGTGTTCCTATGGTATTCGGGAGTTGCATAATCTCATAGTCATAGGAACATGTATAAGTTATGAAGAAAGCAATAGCAACAAACTAAACGATCATCGTTCAAAGATAACCGGTGGGTCTTGTCAATCACATCATTCTCTAATGTTGTAATCCCGTTAATCAAATGACAACTCATGTCTATGGCTAGGAAACTTAACCGTCTTTAATTAACGAGCTAGTCAAGTAGAGGCATACTAGTGACACTGTGTTTGTCTATGTATTCACACATGTACTAAGTTTCTGGTCAATACAATTCTAGCATGAATAATAAACATTTATCATGATATAAGGAAATATAAATAACAACTTTATTATTGCCTCTAGGGCCTATTTCCTTCAGAAACGAATAATCTCAAGAGCAAGCATTAGGCATAATCAACACCGAATAATGCACCACAAGTAGGATATAATTTTCATTGCATGATTATTGACTTTTGTGCAAGCATAGGGAATCACAAACCTTAACACCAATATTCTTACTAGAGCATGATTACTCACCAACATAACTCACATATCACATCATCATATCTCAAAACTATTACTAGGAATCATGTTTATTTTGTCCAATGATCTTCATTGCATTTTATCTTTATCCTTGTTGGATACCTATCACTTTGGGACTAATTTTCATGTGTTGCTTTTCATAAGCTCAAACAAATATAAGTGAAGATCATGGGCATAACAAATTGTCTTTCTCTTAAAATAATTTAAGTGAAGCAAGAGAGAATTTCTTCAAAATTCTAGTAACTCCCAAATAAATCTAAGTAAAGCAAGAGAGCATTTCTTAAAAAATACTAGGCACGCCATGCTCAAAAAGATATAAGTGAAGCACTAGAGTAAGTCCTAGCTCATAAAAGATTTAAGTGAAGCACAGAGAGCAATTCTAGCAAGTCATGATATAATTTTGGCTCTCTCAAATAGGTGTGTCCAGCAAGGATTGATGACTCAAAACACAAAATAAAACAAGCAACTACACATATCATACAAGACGCTCCAAGCAAAACACATATCATGTGACGAATAAAAATATAGCCTCGAGTGAAATACCGATGGTCGTTAGAAGAAAGAGAGGATGCCACTCGGGGGCATCCCCAAGCTTAGTTGGTTGCTTATTCTTAGATAATAGCTTGGGATGTCGGGGCATCCCCAAGCTTAGGCTCTTCTATCCTTCTCTCATCCATCATAAGATAACCCAAAACTTGAAAACTTCAATCACACAAAACTCAACAAAACCAGTGTGAGATCCGTTAGTAAAAGAAAGCAAACCACTACTATAAGTGATGTATCAAACCAATTCATATTTTGTTTTTGTATTATATCTACTATATTCCAACTTTTCAATGGCAAAAACTCATCAAAGCAAACCATAGGGCCATCAAAATAAGCACACAACACAAAGAAAACAGAATCTCTCAAAACAGAATAGTCTGTAGTAATCTCGCACTTTCGAATACTTCTGTAACTCCAACAATTTTGAAAAATTAGGACGACCAGGGTAATTTGTATATTGATCTTATGCAAAAAGAATTGGCATTTTATCACGTTCTGGTGATTTTTAACAATTATTTTCATGAGCACCAAAGGTTCTGTTTTTTTCAGCAAGATCAAATAACTATCACCCAAGAAGATCCTAAAGGCTTTACTTGGCACAAACACTAATTAAAACATAAAAACACAATTTTCATACCAGTAGCATAATTGTGTAAACAATCAAGAACAGAAAGCAAAAGGCAGAAATAAATTTTATTCATTGGGTTGCCTCCCAACAAGCGCTAAAGTTTGACGCCCTTAGCTAGGCGTAAGGCAAGGATCTAAGTTTTGTCATCTTCAGTCCGAGATCCATAAGATGCCCTCATGATTGATTCATAAGGTGGCCTGATTTTTGTTCTAGGAAAGTGTTCCATACCCTTCCTCAAAGGAAATTGGAACTTTGTCACAGCCCTAGAATTGCTTGACATTAGTTGCATTAAGGCATTCATGTCATCATGTTAATTTCCATGAAAATTGAAATGGGGATTGTTGAAACCCTAGCACCAATTGAATTCTAATAGGTTCAAATAAAATCATTTTCAATAATCCCAAAATGCCCTGTGAAAATGTTCATGATTAATGGATAAAGGTGAAAGCCTCTTCCAAAAATGATGAACATATCTCATAGGTCATTCCTGGAATTTTGAATTAAATCTTAAACCATTTGACTTTGGGCATTTAAACACTATAAATAATTTAAATGCTCAAATAATGTTGGAAGTATTTGTGGGCCATAGAAATAATTCAGAAAGTGCCCGTGAATATTTTCAGGATTTATAAAATTGATTTGGTTTTTAAAACTGGATCAAAAACAAATTGCAAATAGAAAACAGAAATAATAAAGAGAGAGAGAAGAGGCCCCAGGCCACTTACCTGGCCCACCTGTCTAGCCCACCCAACCGGCCCAGCCTCTCTTTCTCCCCCTCCCCACGCTGGCCCACTCCAGCGGCCCAGCCCAGCAGCCTCCCCTCCCTGTCGTCTTCCTCGCGCCCAGAGGCAGTGGCGTGGCCGACGCAGCACCGCCAGCCAAGGCCACCTCCACCCTGCCTGCTTCACCCCGACGCCTGGACGCCTCCCGAGCGCCACGCGACCCCAGCTCTCTCTCACTCTCTCCCGACCCCTCCCCCCTTCCTCTGCTCTCTCTCCCTCACATGACCGAGAGCCGCCGTCGCCACCGCTCGCCGTAGCCACGGCCACAGGCCCTCCCTCGCCTCGCCGACGTGTCCATGGCCTCCGCCTAGCCCCTCTCCTCCCTCCTCACCAAGTTCCCCGACGCCGGAGCACCCCGAGGCGCCGCCCCACCATTTCCCTTCTCGACCCGCTGGTCGCCGTCGCCCACCCGCTGCCCGTGCCCACCCGAGCTCACCGACGGCCTCATCGCACCCACGGTGAGCCCCCGAGCCGTTTCCCCTCTTCCCCGACTCGTCTCCCCCCTAACCACCGTCTCCACTACGGCCGACAGCTCCTCACCGCCGGCTATGGCGCCGCCGCGGCCACAGCCCCTGCCGCTCGCGTCCGAGCCCATAAACACGCCAAGACACTCCCGTGAGCACGTAGCACCTTCGCCTTTCCCCCTCGTGCACCGCAGCACCGTAGCCGTCGTTGCCCGAACTCCGGCGCCGCCGCGAGCTCGCTCCCGGCGAACACCGGCCACCCCCGCACCTCCCGTTGGTCTCCCCAGATGCGCACGGGCACGGGCTCCCTCCTGGTGCCCTCAGCGCGCCCCAGCCGCGGCTCTAGCACAACTCCGGCGAGCCACCGCCGCTCGGGTGGTCGCCGCCGGCCTGATTCCGGCAAGTGCCGACGTGGCACAGTCATTAGGACTAATCCCCACCATTAGCCACCTCACTGCCACTGACAGCGGGCCCTGCAGCGTGTCAAAGCCCGAGTCAACGCGGGATTAGCGCCTCATCATCGACCGATGGACCCCGCAGGTCGGGGTTGACCTGGGCGCCTGTTGACCCACGACGTCACATTGACGTCGGTGACGCAATAATTAGGTTTCTAGATTTAATTTAATTCAGAAATTTCAGAAAATACCCCAAACTTCTAAAATCATATAAATTCAACCGTAACTCGGATGGAAATAATTTATATATGAAAAATGATCAGAAAAATATGAATAATCTGTTTATGCCATGATCATGCATGTTTGAACAAGTTAACATCACTGAATAGGATGAATCATGATTAGGGTAATTTATGAAATAGCATTTGGAGTTGGAATTCAACCTTGTTTGAATTCCACTCCAACTAACTTGGATTATTATTGCATTAGGTGAAATCAGTACCTTAACATGATCATGCATCATATATGTGCATTGCATTGATTGTGCTCTCTCTTGTTTGCCGGTAATTGTCCCCTCTCGATAGACGATGTACCGACGATGATTATTCGATGACACCGATGAAGAACTATTATCTTCAGAAGTGCCAGGCAAGCAAAACCCCCTTGTTCATTCCGATATAATCCCACTCTCTCGCTCCTGCTCTATTTTATTGCATTAGGACAACAACGACTCATGTGTTACTTGCTGCGGTAGCTGAACCCCTTGATCCTTTGCATGACCTGTCATTCCACAGTAATTAGATGAAACCCACTAGCATGAGTAGGAATTGTTTGAGCCATGTTGTGCCTACTCATTTATGCTTGTTGTCATGCCTGCTACTGCTTAGAGTTGAGTCGGGTCTGATTCATCGGGAATGAATTGGAATTGTTATGAACATGTCCTATTGTGTGTGAGCTAAGTGTGTGAACACGATTTGGTAAAGGTAGCGGTGAGAGGCCATGTAGGAGTACATGGTGGGTTGTCTCATTGCAGCCGCCCTCGAGAACTGAGTTCGTGTTTGTGATCCATGAACTAGCTACTACCACGCATTGGGCCCAAACCAATGGACCCTCTCGGCTTCTTGACCACCCTTGTCCTCATCCGGGAGTTGCAAGTAGTTTCGTGTTTGTAGCATGTTTGGGGGCCGCACGCAACGCTGACCTTAGGGGTGGGTTGTGTTGCGGTAGGCACCGTGGCCTGTGTACCGAGTGCCCGCTTGGTATCTCGGGAACCCCGCACACATCGTTCGGGCTGTATGGGAAACCTCGGCGGACTCCTGCGGATGGAACCCGAATAGGCGATAAACCTGGACTAGGGATTTGAGTGTTTAGGTAGGCCGTGGCCGACACCCACGTTGGGCTTCCGCTTGAAGGTTGCCGAGTACATGTCGTAAACGGCGATAAGTGGTGAGCGTGTGTGAAGAAGTACACCCTGCAGGGTTTAATATGATCTATTCAATAGCCGTGTCCACGGAGAAGGACTTCTGGGTTGCCTATATCGGTTCATAGACAAGTGAAAGTGGATACTCTAAAATGCGCAAGATAAGCGTGAGTGCTATGGATGGCGTTCTCGTAGGGAGACGGGGCGGGTCCATAGTGGTGTATTGATATGGTGAATATGTGGACTCGTAGCGCCACCTCAAAAGAGTTACTTGCAATCGTAGTTCGTGATAGCCACCGAGTCAAAGCTGGCTTGCTGCAGTCAAACTCCACCACCCCTTTTGATAATGATGCATATGTAGTTAGATCTGATGTAAGTCTTGCTGAGTACAATTGTACTCACGTTTGCTTATTTTATGTTTTGCGAGAGACGCGGTCTCGCTAGTAGTTCCGCTTGGACTTGACGTTTAGCTTGTTACCTCAGCTACGATCTTGTGCCCTCGGCAGATCTCGGTAGATAGTCGCTTCTCAGCCTTTTCCCATTTATAGTTGTCTACTCGAGACATGATTAGCTTCCGCTTGTGCTTTGACTTGTATGCTTCGAGTGTTGGGTCATGAGACCCATGTTTGTAATATCTCGCTCTTGAGCCTAATGAATAATATTTTGAGTCGTAGAGTTATGTTGTGATGCCACGTCGTATTTACACATATTGAGCATATTGTGTGTATGTTTGAAATGCTTGGTATGTGTGGGATCCGACAAACTAGTTGTTTATCCTTGGCAGCCTCTCATATGGGGAAATGTAGTCTCGTGATTCTGAGCGATAGTAGTCCGCTACAGCCGGTTCACGGAGTCCTGCTAGCCCAAAGACTACCGCTTGGACACTTGATGGCGGCATGTGTCTCACTTCGTTCCTATGTCTGTCCCTTCGGGAAATGTCACGCGGTGTTATTCGAGTCCTGCCTAGCCTGCTACAGCCGGGATACCGAGTCCTGTTAGCCAGTGCTACAGCCCGAATACATACGTTGATGACCGACATGCTCGATGTGATTCATGTATGCCTGTCCCCATAGGTTAGCGCCGCTTTGGGTTCACGACTAGCCATGTCGGCCCGGTTCTTTGTCATATGGATGCTAGCGACACTATCATATCGTGAGCCAAAAGACGCAAACGATCCGGGCCATGGTAAGCGACACCGTGGGAATACCGTGCGTGAGGCATAAGCGATATGATGTGTTACATGCTAGATCGGTGTGACTTAGGATCGGGTCCCGACAGCGTTGGTATCGAGCCCTGATTGCTCAGAGGATTACCAAGCCAAACTGGTCAAGTTGAGTCTAGAAATGCTTTAGTTACATGTAGGGAATTGATTGTGGGAGGAACGTAAGGCTCTTTTACTCCTTATACCTCATGGCCTTCGATCCGAGTCATCCTCTTCTCTTCTCGGGTTTAAGAACTAGGCTTCTCATCTATCTATCGGGATGACGTGTTACTAATCCATAGACCTTTAAGATTGTTGGATGTAATCCCGATTCAGTTCCTACTATTTCGAATGATAACTGTTGATCTCGTAATCTTGTTATGATGTTGTTGAGTGCTTATGCCACCCTTTCTGCAGGATGTCTCAAATCATTTTGAGCATTTACAGCCGTTATGTTTGTCCGAGTCATCCTGTGTCTCTAAATAGTCCGATGCAATTGCAAATCCTTTCTTTCTGTCCCGATGTCCTTTTGGCCGATTAAGCACACTAACCATCGATGAGGTACTCCATTGCCTCGACATATATGTTGGAACTATTATTATGACCCTAGATGCTTAGGAGGTCACCTAGCAATTTAGCAATGCTTTTGTATCCCAGATGTGATGATTCGGCCATCATTTGAAAGCATCCCGTGATGCCATTAGTAGTAGGTATTCTACTCTGGGTTCTTGAACCCGAGATTCATCCTACTTCATGTTGTTAGTATTTGCTAGTGCCTTTAGGATATTAGTAACCTTTGCGATAGTCCTCGAGGTCCGTGGTATATCCTTCTTCCAAATACCATGAACTAATTATGGCAGAAGTTCTTTTGAGCCAAAACATCACAATAAGAGTGCTCTTGAGGAGTTCTCCATTCATAATTGTGAATCTGCCAATTCTACCTTTCTACATGGGTTATCCGGAAGAAATGTTGAGCTTGCTCGACATACTAATCCGTGCATCCACAACTCAGAAAGTTATATGTTCCTTTGAGTTGTTCTCCTAGATGCCTTCTGACCTCCATCTATCAATTGATAGCCAAGGGTATGTGTGCATTTGTGTTCATCGATGCATTTTATCCTTGTGGTCCGTCAAGCCATTCTATTCCGGAATGACTAGGAGAAACAAACTCCAGTACCTCATCCATTTCTAGGATTGGGTCAAAGTAGTTGTATCCCGCAGATCAAAACGCCAATTCAGCCTTTGTTCTGTTCTACCTTGGAGTGTTACCATCTTCGTGTCAAGAGTGTCATGGGAATTGCACCACCTCCTAGGAATTCTTGACGCAGTGATACTCTCACCATCATTGTTCATTTCTCGGTTCCGTGTTGATGCAACCGGAAAGCTGACAAGTGAATTGTGATGTGTGACATCAATACTCCGAGCAACTCGTTGCTTGGTAGTGAATGGACAATATTCTCATTCTTAGCGTGTTGGTTATTAAACCATCATCCTGAGATTGATCGTGCTACCTAGTCCTTAGTTCTGGTGCACCCTTCGATCTATGAGTTAGGATTGTGGCAAGTCCTCACTCATTCGATCATATCGTCTTGCCCTCAAAAGCAAGATTACTCTCGAGCTTAGTAACATGCCGGTGGTTCGTGACTTTCCAAATATCTTCTTGGAAGTGTCACCGGGTTGTTTCCTGACTGTTATGTTGAGCTCGTGATCAAGTGGGTTCCCTGTGAACCACCCCTTCTCCAAGAATCGGTGTTGGTTATCCCTGAGCTAGTTGGTTAAGCTAGACAATAACTTGGAGAGTTGGAAGATAAAAGCTTGCCTAACTTAGCTCAATCCAAAGGGATATTCTTGTGTAGTGTGTGTTGAAGAAGGATGATATCTTCATCGATTGGTCCCTGTGATCAGTTGTTGGACCTATTGTCCTACCAATTCTTTGACTTGAATATGGGCCATTGTCAAGTCAAATCAGAACCAACGATATTCGTAATGTTGTCTTACTCGTGGTTGATCCTTCGAGCATACACCATTACCTCTTTTGGTCTGACCAATACTATCACGTGTTCACATGATGGTGGAAGTCCAGTGATATGGAAATTCCGATGAGTTGCTGTTGAGCCCATCAGTAGCATTTTTGTCTCCCCCATGAATCATGTTGAGCATCAACCTAGTATTGGAAACTTGTGTAAGCATTTCTTCGTGTTTCGTTCATAAAGCATATGTTGGATGAAAGTAGTGACTTCCTCTAATTCATGTGCATCTGATGTAAGTTGCCGCCATGAATTTGAGAAAGGTTTGTTTCGTTCCTTTGGAATCATCCCAAGTCAGTCATGCACGTGCGAAGTATTCTATGGTCTGATAGACTGATCATCTTCATTCCATATGGATCCCCTAGCACACCAAGCCACTGATTGAATTGTTCAAGGGGAAGGAGTTCCTTCATAACTACTAGTCATGACTTATGTTAGGACTTCGTTATCCTCGATGATGGTTCCCAACCGAACTCGGTAGTGTTTTATTATAAGACTACCATGTGGTCATGCTTGTCTAGGACAACGTGTTCATATGTTTGTAGCAAAACCAGCTCATGTTTTGGAGCTTGCTATCGTAGTTCTTATCCCGAGAATCTCGCAACGCCATCGCATCAAATTGTGTTGCAACCTTTCCTTTTCAGACGTGCTGAGTCTGAAATACCCTAACACCAACCAGATCGGAATCTCAGGCGGATATGATGGTTGGAACATTCGAACAGTCGCATTTCGTTCCCAGCTTGCACCGTCCTTGTGCTATCTCGCTATAGACTGTCTCCTTAGTAATTCTTGTCCAGAGTTATCCCCAAAAGTGGACTTACCATGGGTTCCCCCCCCCACCTTCGATGATAAGCAAAATCATCCATTGCGTTGTCTTCAACAAGGTAGTCCACATCATTCATTCTAGTCCGGGTGTACCACTCCTTTGCATTCCACCTCATGATCGCTTGTGATTGCCTTAGGCTGGTATGGAGAGTCTCAATGATCTCTAATTCAAAAGTAATTTTTTTTGCCACTTAAGGGAATAGTTCCTCGCGCCACCTTTCTCGAGGTGTCCCGTTACGGGATCATGGTAAATATTTCCTCGCCACCTTGACACCATCCACCATCTCCCTAGGCGTGGAATTGTTGCCACCAATCAAACCCCGTTGTTGTTCTTCCATCCCTCTCGATGCATTTGGTGTCTCAACTCGAGATGTGTCACCATCTCAGTCCGTAATGTCGATCATGTTTGCTTAATCTTCGTGAAGATCGAATCATGTAGGGCTTCCCCTTCTTCCTGTTGCCGTGTCGGGTGAAGATCTCGAAGACGTCAAGACCAAGAAGATGGAGTGAACCAACATCTTCGAGAAGGCAATTGGATCATGGAAATTGTAATAGTCTGTGACCTCCCTTTTCCTCTTACCTCACGTCTTGAATCTCGGGGCGAGATTCTTGTTTAGTGGGGGTGAGTTGTCACAGCCCTAGAATTGCTTGACATTAGTTGCATTAAGGCATTCATGTCATCATGTTAATTTCCATGAAAATTGAAATGGGGATTGTTGAAACCCTAGCACCAATTGAATTCTAATAGGTTCAAATAAAATCATTTTCAATAATCCCAAAATGCCCTGTGAAAATGTTCATGATTAATGGATAAAGGTGAAAGCCTCTTCCAAAATGATGAACATATCTCATAGGTCATTCCCGGAATTTTGAATTAAATCTTAAACCATTTGACTTTGGGCATTTAAACACTATAAATAATTTAAATGCTCAAATAATGTTGGAAGTATTTGTGGGCCATAGAAATAATTCAGAAAGTGCTCGTGAATATTTTCAGGATTTATAAAATTGATTTGGTTTTTAAAACTGGATCAAAAACAAATTGCAAATAGAAAACAGAAATAATAAAGAGAGAGAGAGAGGCCCTGGCCACTTACAGCCCACTGTCTAGCCCACCCAACCGCCCAGCCTCTCTTTCTCCCCCTCCCACGCTGGCCCACTCCAGTGCCCAGCCAACAGCCTCCCTCCTGTCGTCTTCCTCGCGCGGTGGGCAGCAGGCGTGGCAGCCAGCGTGCACCCAGCCACCAGGCCACCTCCACCCTGCCTGCTTCACCCCGACCCTGGGCGCCTCCCAGGCGCCACGCGACCCCACAGCTCTCTCTCTCTCTCCCGACCCTCCCCTTCCTCTGCTCTCTCTCCCTCACACGACCGAGAGCCGCCGTCGCCACCGCTCGCCGTAGCCACGCCACAGCCCTCCTCGCCTCGCCGGCGTGTCCATGGCCTCCGCCTAGCCCCTCTCCTCCTCCTCACCAAGTTCCCCGACGCCGAGCACCCCGAGGCGCCGCCCCACCATTTCCCCTTCTCGGACCCGCTGGTCGCCGTCCATGGTCGCGGCTCCGTGCCCACCAGCTCACCGACGGCCTCATCGCACCCACGGTGAGCCCCAGTCGTTCCCTCTTCCCGACTCGTCTCCCCCTAACCACCGTCTCCACTACGGCCGACAGCTCCTCACCGCCGGCTATGGCGCCGCCGCGGCCACAGCCCCTGCCGCTCGCGTCCGAGCCCATAAACACGCTCAGCACACTCCCAGGAGCACGTAGCACCCTTCGCCTTTCCCCCTCGTGCACCGCAGCACCGTAGCCGTCGTTGCCCGAACTCCGGCGCCGCCGCGAGCTCGCTTCCGGCGAACACCGGCCACCCCCGCACCTCCCGTTGGTCTCCCCAGATGCGCACGGGCACGGGCTCCCTCCTGGTGCCCTCAGCGCGCCCCAGCCGCGGCTCTAGCACAACTCCGGCGAGCCACCGCCGCTCGGGTGGTCGCCGCCGGCCTGATTCCGGCAAGTGCCGACGTGGCACAGTCATTAGGACTAATCCCCACCATTAGCCACCTCACTGCCACTGACAGCGGGCCCCGCAGCGTGTCAAAGCCCGAGTCAACGCGGGATTAGCGCCTCTGTCACTGACCAGTGGACCCCGCAGGTCAGGGTTGACCTGGGGCGCCCTGTTGACCCGCTGACGTCACATTGACGTCAGGCTGACGCAATAATTAGGTTTCTAGATTTAATTTAATTCAGTAAATTTCAGAAAATACCCCAAACTTCTAAAAATCATATAAATTCAACCGTAACTCGGATGGAAATAATTTATATATGAAAAATGATCAGAAAAATATGAATAATCTGTTTATGCCATGATCATGCATGTTTGAACAAGTTAACATCACTGAATAGGATGAATCATGATTAGGGTAATTTATGAAATAGCATTTGGAGTTGGAATTCAACCTTGTTTGAATTCCACTCCAACTAACTTGGATTATTATTGCATTAGGTGAAATCAGTACCTTAACATGATCATGCATCATATATGTGCATTGCATTGATTGTGCTCTCTCTTGTTTGCGGTAATTGTCCCTCTCGATAGACGATGTACCGCGATGATTATTCGATGACACCGATGAAGAACTATTATCTTCAGAAGTGCCAGGCAAGCAAAACCCCTTGTTCATTCCGATATAATCCCACTCTCTCGCTCCTGCTCTATTTTATTGCATTAGGACAACAACGACTCATGTGTTACTTGCTGCGGTAGCTGAACCCCTTGATCCTTTGCATGACTGTCATTCCACAAGAATTAGATGAAACCCACTAGCATGAGTAGGAATTGTTTGAGCCATGTTGTGCCTACTCATTTATGCTTGTTGTCATGCCTGCTCTTCGCTTAGAGTTGAGTCGGTCTGATTCATCGGGAATGAATTGGAATTGTTATGAACATGTCCTATTGTGTGTGAGCTAAGTGTGTGAACACGATTTGGTAAAGGTAGCGGTGAGAGGCCATGTAGGAGTACATGGTGGGTTGTCTCATTGCAGCCGTCCTCGAGAACTGAGTTACGTGTTTGTGATCCATGAACTAGCTACTACCACGCATTGGGCCCAAACCAATGGACCCTCTCGGCTTCTTGACCACCCTTGTCCTCGGTCAGGAGTTGCAAGTAGTTTCGGTGTTTGTAGCATCTTTGGGGGCACGCATAGCGCTGACCTTAGGGGTGGGTTGTGTTGCGGTAGGCACCGTGGCCCGTGTACCGAGTGCCCGTTTGGTATCTCGGGAACCCTGCACACATCGTTCGGGGCTGTATGGGAAACCTCGGCCGGACTCCCTGCGGATGGAACCCGAATAGGCGATAAACCTGGACTAGGGATTTGAGTGTTTAGGTAGGCCGTGGCCGACACCCACGTTGGGCTTCCGCTTGAAGGTTGCCGAGTACATGTCGTGTAAACGGCGATAAGTGGTGAGAGCGTGTGTGAAGAAGTACACCCCTGCAGGGTTTAATATGATCTATTCGAATAGCCGTGTCCACGGAGAAGGACTTCTGGGTTGCCTATATCAGTTCATAGACAAGTGAAAGTGGATACTCTAAAATGCGCAAGATAAGCGTGAGTGCTATGGATGGCGTTCTCGTGGGGAGGCGGGCGGGTCCATAGTGGTGTATTGATATGGTGAATATGTGGACTCGTGTGCCACCTCAAAAGAGTTACTTGCGATCGTAGTTCAGGATAGCCACCGAGTCAAAGCTGGCTTGCTGCAGTCAAACTCCACCACCCCTTTTGATAATGATGCATATGTAGTTAGATCTGATGTAAGTCTTGCTGAGTACAATTGTACTCACGTTTGCTTATTTTATGTTTTGCGAGAGACGCGTCGGTCTCGCTAGTAGTTCGCTTGGACTTGACGTTTAGCTTGTTACCTCAGCTACGATCTTGTGCCCTCGGCAGATCTGGTAGATAGTCGGGCTTCTCAGCCTTTTCCCATTTATAGTTATCTCGTACTCGGACATGATTAGCTTCCGCTTGTGCTTTGACTTGTATGCTCGAGTGTTGGGTCATGAGACCCATGTTTGTAATATCTCGCTCTTGAGCCTAATGAATAATATTTTGAGTCGTAGAGTTATGTTGTGATGCCACGTCGTATTTACACATATTGAGCATATTGTGTGTATGTTTGAAATGCTTGGTATGTGTGGGATCCGACAAACTAGTTGTTTATCCTTGGCAGCCTCTCATATGGGGAAATGTAGTCTCGTGATTACGGCGATAGTAGTCCGCTTCTGCCCGGTTCACCGGAGTCCTGCTAGCCCACACTACTGCTTGGACACTTGACTGGCTGGCATGTGTCTCACTTCGTTCCTATGTCATCCCTCGGGAAATGTCACGCGGTGTTATTCGAGTCCTGCCTAGCCTGCTACAGCCGGGATACGGAGTCCTGTTAGCCAGTGCTACAGCCCGAATACATACGTTGATGACCGACATGCTCGATGTGATTCATGTATGCCTGTCCCCATAGGTTAGCGCCGCTTTGGGTTCACGACTAGCCATGTCGGCCCGGGTTCTTTGTCATATGGATGCTAGCGACACTATCATATACGTGAGCCAAAAGACGCAAACGGTCCCGGGCCATGGTAAGGCGACACCCGTGGGAATACCGTGCGTGAGGCCGCAAAGCGATATGATGTGTTACATGCTAGATCGGTGTGACTTAGGATCGGGGTCCTGACAAACTTGATATTGCCTTCTTTCATATCAATCACGGCACCAATAGTGCGTAAAAACGGTCTACCAAGAATAATTGGACAAGACGGATTACAATCAATATCAAGAACAATAAAATCTATGGGCACATAGTTCCTATTTGCAAGAATAAGAACATCATTAATTCTTCCCATAGTCTTTTTAATAGTAGAATCCGCCAAGTGCAAATTCAGGAACATTCTTCAAGATTGGTAAGACCAAACACATCACATAAAGATTTCGGAATTGTAGAAACACTAGCACCCAAGTCACACAAAGAAAAACACTCATAATTTTTAATCTTGACTTTGATAGTAGGTTCCCATTAATCATGCAATTTTCTAGGAATTGAAACTTCTAATTCCAATTTTTCTTCCAAAGCTTTCATCATAGCATCAACAATATGTTTAGTAAAAGCTTTGTTTTGTTCATAATCATGGGGTGAATTTAGCAAGGATCGCAACAAAGAAATACAATCAATCAAAGAGCAACTATCATAATTAAAGTCTTTGTAATCCAAAAGAGTGGGTGCATCACTAACTAAATTTTGGCCTCTCCAAACCCACTTTTATCAATTTTCTCAACAAGATTTTCACCCTCCGAAATATTGGGATGCCTTCTATCTAAAGTTGATTCTTCTCCAGTCCCTTTTTCATCAATCTTATCTTTAATAAATAAGGAATCAATAGAAGAAACACCAATCATTTTAAGATCTTCATCATTTTTGCAAGAATAATCACCAGAAAAAGCTTTCTCTAAATTTTTTGTTTTAGCTCTAAGCATAGCAGTTCTTTTCTTAATTTCATCCATAGAAACATAAAGAGCTTTAATTGATTCATCAACTTTAGGCACAAAAAATTTCAACTTGAGGTTTTCCACATCATGAGCAATTTTATCAACACTTCTAGACAAATCATCAATCTTATTCAACTTTTCTTCTATGGAAGTGTTGAAAACTTTTTGCGTGTTGATAAATTATTTAATATTATTCACAAGATCAGAGGTATTCCTATTATTATTGTAAGATTTATTTCCATAGAATTACCATAATTATTAGAGGAATTACTAGGAAAAGGCCTAGGATTAAATTTCCTCTATAAGCATTGTTGTTGAAATTATTGCGAGAAATAAAATTCACATCAATGGCGTCACTATTTTGCTCAATAAAAGTAGATAAAGTCATATCATTAAAATCAATAGGAGCACTTTTACTAGCAACCAATTTCATAAGAGCATCAACTTTATCACTCAAAGAAGAAATTTCTTCAACTGAGTTAACTTTTTTACTAGTAGGAGCTCTTTCGGTATGCCATTGTGAATAATTTGCCATGATATTATCAAGAAATTTGGTGGCTTCACCCAAAGTAATTTCCATAAAAGTACCACCCGTGGCGGAATCTAAAAGATTACGAGAAACAAAATTCAACCCCGCATAATAAATTTGTACGATCATCCAAAGATTTAACCCATGAGTTGGGCAATTCCTTAGCATCATTTTCATCATTTCCCAAGATTGTGCAACATGCTCATGTTCAAGTTGCTTCAAATTCATGATCTGGGTTCTAAGGGAAATAATTTTTGCAGGTGGAAAATACTTAGTGATAAAAGCATCTTTGCACTTATTCCAAGAATTGATACTATTGCGAGGCAAGAAGAGAACCAAATTTTTGCAGAATCACGCAAAGAAAACGGAAATAATTTCATCTTGACCACATCATTGTCCACATATTTTTCTTGTGCATATCGCATAATTCCACTAAGGTATTAAGATGGGACGTGGCATCCTCATTAGGAGTACCAGAAAATTGGTCTTTCATAACAAGATTCGGCAAAGTAGTATTAATATCACAAGACTCCGCACTAGTGGCTGGAGGAGCAATCGGAGTGCCAATAAAATCATTGTTGTTGGTATTTGAGAAATCACATAACTTGGTGTTCTCTTGAGTCATGATGACCACACAACAAGATTGCACTAAAAAAGATATCTCGCAAGGAAACGGCGAACGGAAAAAGAGAGGCGAATAAAACGGCAAATTTTTGTGAAGTGGGGGAGAGGAAAACGACAGGCAAATGGCAAATAATGTAAATTGCGAGGAGATGAGATTTGTGATTAGGAACCTGGTTATGTTGAAGATCCTCCCCGGTAATGGTGCCAAAAATTCCTTTTGATTGCTCCGTGACTATAGTGCCAGAAAGCTCCTGTCTGCTAGGACTATGTTGGTATTTTCCCAAAGAGGAAGGGACGATGTAGCACAGCGAAGGTAGGTATTTTCCTCGGTGATGAAACCAAGGTTATCGAACCAGTATGAGAACCAAGCAACACAATGTAAACAACACCTGCACACAAATAACAACACCTCGCAACCCGACGTGTTAAAGGGGTTGTCAATCCCTTTCGGGTAACTATGCCAGAAATTTGTAATAGATTGAAATAATAGTCGCAAATAAAATAAAGTGTATCAAAGTTTCATTTTTGTATTTTTGGTTTAATAGATCTAAATAAAAATGCAAAGGAAAAGTAGATCGCAAGCAAATATATGAGAAAGAAGACCCGGGGGCCGTAGGTTTCACGAGTGGCTTCTCTCGAGAAAAATAGTAAACGGTGGGTACACAAATTACTGTTGGGCAATTGATAGAACTTCAATAATTATGAAGATATCCACGCAATGATCATTACATAGGCATCACATCCAAGATTAGTACACTGACTCATGCCTGCATCAACTACTATTACTGTAACATACCAAAATTCTAAATTTTGGAATGTTATATTAAATAGATAGTTTTGATTGATTGTTTGATGGGTGTGTGATTGATTGACTGAAAGTGAGTGAAATTTGAAACTTTTTGAAAGTTAAATGAGAGGGAATAAAAGGACTTTCCCAAACTTTCATTTTCTTTTATGATCTCCTTGAATTCAAATTCTTTTCATCACAAATCCCTAGAGAGAAGATAACATGACTTCTTCCATTTAAATAAATGAAAAGGGTTTTTGAAAATATTTGAATTTCATTTGGAAATATTTTTCCAACTCAGAAACTTTATGCGACTCAATGATTTTCATGAGAGAAGATAAAATGACTTCTTCAAATTATACGAAATATGAGTTGGAAGTTTCAAAGAAACCAAATTTAACGCCCCTTTGAAATCATTTTCAATTTGGAGTTATTTTGGGTTTTATTCAAATTATTTTTCTCCAAAAATAAAATACATGGAAATTAGGGTAAAATGATTCCTATAATATAAAAATGGAGAGAAATAAATTTGAAATTATTTTGGTATTTTAAAATATTTTTATTTGGTTTTTAAATAAACCAGAATCACTATTTGATTTATTTAAATTTTTTAGTATTTTATTTGATGTTAAAAAAATGTTCAGGTTGTAGAAAATCTTTTCTGAAAATTTTGATATATTATATGCCCATATAATATTTTCTATTATTTTGTCTTTATTATTTTAGTTCTCTGAAAAAATGTTTAAAAAAGAAGTTTCGCCGAACTGGTCCGGCCCAGCCCAGCCGCCGTCGTCTCCGAGCTCGGGACAGAGTCCCGAGCGATCCCGCACCGCCGCCGTCCTCGATCCGGACACCGCCGCCGCCTCGCCTTGCCTCCTCCTCCAAGAAGCCGCCCCGGCCCCTATATAAGCCGCGGACCCCGACCCCTCTCTCTCCTCGCCTCGCCTCTCGCCGCCCTCTGCCGCATCGCCGTCGCCATCGCTGCATCACGCCGCCGCCACTTGCCGCTCCACTGCGCCCGCTTGCCCAGCGCCACCGCTGCAGCCGCTGCCGCCGTGCTCGATCCGCCCGCGTTGCATAGCTGCTGCCGCCGCCCGCGCCTCGCCGTCGAGGACGCGCCACCGCCATCGAAGCTCTCCGCCGTGGAAACTGCCGCCGGTTTATTTCGCCCGAGCCAATAAAACTGCCGAGCCGTCCCGGTTTATTTTGGTTTTTCTTCGGTTTTTCCCGATCTGGTTTGATTAGTGAACGTCCGCTCGTTTAGGATCTGGAGCGGATTGATTCGTTAGTTAGTGTTCGGTACAATTTTTCTTTTTCTTTTTAATTTCACCCAGGGACCTATCTGTGAATATTTTATTTACAAATTAGTCCCTAATCTTCAAACCTTCGTTACTTTTTACTCGCTTGTCCAAATCCAATGAAACCAGCGCCCACTTATTCGTTATGATCCCCTCTATCCAGAACAACTTGAACATGTTTTTGAAAATTTAAAATTTGATTTCAAACAGATTTTAATTCAAACTTTGTTTTATCGTAACTCGAGTTTTATAACTCCGTTTGAGTTGATTCTTTTTGCTAATTAAAGCTCTTGGGCTAAACTTTCTAATAAGGCCAAATTCATCCAATTTTGGTACTATTAGAATAAAAAAATCTGTTGCAAGAGTTATTTTCCTGTTTTTGATGTTTTCTGAATTGTCTTCTTCGTTCTTTCTGATCTTTTGAGTGATTGCTTATGTGTGGTTACTATTGTTTGCTTACGATAGATTGACCGGAGTGCGACGAGTAGAACTATCAGGAGTTATGAGTGCGAATCATCATCATCAACAGTACAAGGCAAGTTCACACTTTGATCATACCCCCTTTACTACCCAGTTTTCATGCATTGGTTTCAACCCTCAAACATTGCATGGTTAGGATTGATAACATGTGGGTATTGGGAAGTAGTTGATGAGGTAGGAACCTATTATTCTGCATTCAAACCTTGGGAGTTGCCTCTACGTTATGCTTATACTGCTATGCTATGCTCGTAGATGTGGTTTGGTTGAGTGATTCATGACAGATGTGAGAGTTATTATTAATGGTTAACTTAAGGTGGCTACTTTAATACACATCTGGGTGGATTGGTTGGGGCACCCTGGAGCACCCAGTGGTTTTCCCGGGCACCTGGAGAACCCAGTGCTTGCCCAAGGGGATCCCGGAGTACCCGTGTGATCACCCTATGGAATGCCACCCAGGCTCAAAGGGATCATAAGATTATTCATGCTAGAAACTTCCGTGTGGAGCCACAAGCTATTATGGGCTCTAGCATAGTTGAGTATGTTGCATGACCTCTTTCAGTGGTGGGCTAGCAGATGTAGGGGAAAGTAGGTGTAACTGTCCACCCAGAGTAAAGAGTTAGTGCTTCTGAAAGACTGTGTCTCGGTCATCCGTTTCTCAAACACCATGTAGTGCGAAAAATCAAACGGAGGAGATCGAGTCTTGTGGGGAAAAGTACGCAAACCTCTACAGAGTGTACAAACTAATCACGATTAGCCGTGTCCCCGGTTATGGACATCTTGAGTATCTGGTTCTTGGATTATCATATTGATCTCATCACTTTACTTAATTAATTTGTTGGGTTGTTAAATTTTAATTAGGATTGAGTTGGAGGAACCTTCTCAATATTGTCAACAAACTTTGTATTTAAATAAAATATATTCCTTTGTTGTAGGGAAAATTTGGCTTTTCGCAAAAACATGGTAACCATAGAGCCTCCACCAGCCAAATATGCATGTAGTGATAGCCATTATTCAGCATTGCTCTATGGTGTGAATTTGCTAGTACATTCAATGTACTGACCCTTTGTGGCTGCAATGTCTCATGTTGTAGGATCTTACGACGAGTAAGTGATACGCTAGGGTTACGATTTCTACAGTCAACTTTGTTGTTGCTGTTGATGGGAATCCACAACCTTGTTGTTACTTCCGCTATTTGGATTGAGGTAATAGTATTTACATTACTTTATACATGTGATTTACCTCTGTTATAAATCCTCGAGTATTGTGTGTGTCAGCATACCGATCCAGGGATGACACTTAAGCACAGAGATTTGACCGTCTGAGGTCAGGTTGCTACAAGATGGTATCAGAGCACATGTTGACTGTAGGACGTGACCCCTAGAAACCGGCAAGCCCATAGGAAAGATTTTCTCTACAAACTTCATTTTCAAAAAGATCTTTTCCTCTCTTCTTTTCCGAGCTTTATCAAATATTCCCTTTTAGTTAGACTATACCCTTTTCCCCTTTTGACCACCCGAATATTCGACTGATGAGACCACTCCAAGAAGTACAAGATATCGGACAACTAAGACCACTTCGGAATGAAGAGGAATTTACCGTGCATTATAACGAAAACCACAACAGATGAAGACTCCGAAGACTAGGAGAATTTGAAGGCTCTGAAGAACTTCCAGATTCGTATGACCTAGGAAGGCTACCCATATGGAACTTGTCAGACTATTGAAGCTGCCAATACCTGAGATTAAGGTGTGTTGGAGAAAGACCGGAACATAGAGCACTAGAACTCAAAGTTTTGTCAAGAAAACCCTAAGGCAGGAGATATCAACTATGGAATGATAGCTCATGGAAATGACAAGAGCAGAAACACGGCTATCCATGATGTTATCGCCCGCTTATGCTATTGTCATCTTGCTGAGTTAAGCCTGCATTTCTTCGGAAGGATTGGATGGTAGAAGGTTGATGTAGCACCTATCAGCAAAGGATGCAGTTTTAACCTTAGCTGGTGTATCGCCAGGATTTGGAGTATTACATGAAGAATTTTCAGATGGAGCTTCTGGAAACCTTATTTGACAAGGAAGCATTTCGTGAAGAACTCAAGACCCAGAAGCTGAAAGTAGCCAAGCTGGAGGAGCAAAACCTCGAGACATTGGGGATTCGTTAGGAACTGAAGGACAATAGGACATGGTTCATGCCAAGGATGTTGAGATCCAAAAGTTTGGAACGCAACTCTTAAAGGACGTCATGAGAGACTTCGCGTCAACAGAGATGATCTGACAAAAGAACTTGAGAAGGACAAGCACGATCCGAAGAAGCCATCGGAGACATGAACAAGACTTGAAAAGTTTGGCGACGTTGAAGATTTATTGACCTTTAGAAGACCAAACCCCTATTATATACCTACGTTAGGTGCGACGTTAGTGAGATGTCATTTGTTTGTTGTTTTTTCGATAGCCACAATAAAAACATGTCTCTTCAAAACCATTGTTTGCATTGTGTGTATCCTTCCCTGTCTCTCTTATCCCACCCCAAACTCATGGACTCAATAGAGGACGAATGGAGATGAGCTTATATTTTGTGGACCGACGAGTCAATTGGAGACGGACCGATGGATTTAGAACATGGAGGATCACGTGAAGAATAACACTATAGCCGGAAAGGATATGACCCAGCATACTCTTCAGTGCTTTGAAAGAGGTGTTGCTATTTGGTTGAGGATCTACCAAACCATCAATGGATGGCAAGGAGTAACCACTTGGAAAGAATTTAAGTTGACTCTGCTATAAGTCTCGTCTTGTGTCCCAAAAATTGAAGCCTTATGGAAAGGTTATTAAGAAACCTTGTGCATGCAAGCTCTATGGATAAATAGGACACAACCATAAAGAACACAAGGATGAATGCCCTAATTGTGAAGGAAGTCACCCAGCTGAAGAATGCCCAACTAGGCAGATCACTTGTTTCTTGTGTGAAGGGACTACCCACTACCCTGCTCAGTGTCACATTTACCCCAAGGTACAAAGAACCATCCAGTAGAAGAAAGAAGCAATGAAAAGAGCCCTCATGGAAATTTTAGAAGAACCTGTGATTAAGGAAGAGGTGGAGGACACACCTGAAGAAGACCCAATTAAACACTGCACCAAGTCATGCTATTCATGTGGAGAAGAAGGACACATCTCCCAGAATTTTATGAATGGGGATCTAGTAGAATTCCCGGCGGAGGAAGTAGAGTATGACCCACATGAAATAGAAGCCCTGATTGGAATAGGAAGTCCAAGAAGAGAAGTAGACTGGATTCCAGGAAGGATCTGAGTCATATCACCTGTTATAGGTGCAAGGAGTCAGGGCACTACCTCAGCAGTTGCCCAAAAAGGAAGCCGAGGACCCAAGGAGGCTATATAATTACAAGGAAACCTCGAGACTTGTCATAAGTAATATGTTTTCGTTGTAATGGAGCAGGGCATTTTGCCAGAGAATGCCCCAAGGAGAAGGAGACTTATGATAAATAGTTGAGTTGCAACGAGATGTATAGTAATAATAGGGGGAACAATTCTTTTGTATTGAGGTGTTGAGCTGAGGCATGTAATGGAAATGTAGGAGATTGTAATAATTTGAGAATCAACAAAGTTATAATCGTTGGTACTGATTTGGATTTTTATAAGTTGTTACTCTATGAAGAAAGATTTTGACCATTTTCGAGGATATGAGAAATATGGTCTATGGATGAGTTTTTGCAATTCAAGGGTGGTAGTAACCGTGAGGACCCTTGACCCCTGGAAAAGATAATGATATTTCACGGAGTGGACTTTGGACAAAATAAGTACGAGTTTTATCTCGATACGTGGGGTATCCCAAGAGTACGAAGGGATGAAGTAATATTGGATATAAAGGAGGTTGAATGTTGGTAACATGGAGCAATAGTAACGCCGTGATGAGTCGGAGTAATCACGTCTTAGTTTGGTGCAAATAGAAGGAAAAGAGACAGTACAATTGGATGGATTTTAAGTATGCTAGGAAGTTGGATGTTGGGATAATGACCAGTTGCCCGATGATGAGTTCAAGGTTTACAAGTGATGAGATGGGCCATAACCCACAGGCCCCAGGACCTGCCAAGAAGCAAGCACATTCTTGCTGAAGGGAAAAACCCTGGAAGAAGTTATGCCTTTATCGACAGACGATTTTATAGGAGTTACGCAAAACCTGAGAGTTGTGAAGGAATGATAGATGTTTGTTTGGCTTGCAGAATCAATGGATTTATCCGAACTTGGTTCATCGACAAGAGAAATTCTGCAATGCTTGTGAGGATGACCGAGTGTTAGAATGCGAGATTCGCTAAACCGTATACAAGGTAATGATTTGGGTGCGGGATGGATTGATCACCATACCTACTTACTCTTATTATTCGCATTGCTATATGGGATGATAAATCTAAGTGACTTACCTATAGTAGAGAGACGACGATCTAAACCTTGTTTAAACCTTAGAATGGTATGACAATTTTTCCCCTTGTACAAGGCAGCTGTTGCCAACCGTAGTATATACGGTGAGGTTCAACCTAGATCCATTTCCTGCAGGAGAAAATATAAATTGTTGACCCCCATGAGATATCGATAGTTGTTTAGTATTGGCGCCAGACCCATCAGCCAAGAAGACCCAGTCACAGAAAGACATTACCAAGATGAAATGGACACAGGAATTGAGGAAAAGGTTATGCCACTACCGGAAGAGCAAGAGAAGGAAATTTTCCAGAGGATCTGAGAAACCGACACTGCCAACAATAAGGATGGAGTATATGAGTTTTTATGGAACCGTAACAATGCTTCTAAGGGTGGTAGCATCCGAGACCCCTGTGATGATCGATGTATTTTGAGAAGACCCCGACCCTAACCTATTTCTTGCTAGCCTCTCCGAATCTCGAGGACGAGATTCATTTTAAGGGTGGTAGGTTTGTAACATCCCAAAATTCTAAATTTTGGAATGTTATATTAAATAGATAGTTTTGATTGATTGTTTGACTGTTGTGTGATTCATTGACTGAAAGTGAGTGAAATTTGAAACTTTTTGTAAGTTAAATGAGAGGGAATAAAAGGACTTTACCAAACTTTAATTTTCTTTTATGATCTCCTTAAATTCAAATTCTTTTCATCACAAAACCCTAGAGAGAAAATAACATGACTTCTTCCATTTAAATAAATGAAAAGGGTTTTTGAAAATATTTGAATTTCATTTGGAAATATTTTTCCAACTCAGAAACTTTATGCAACTCAATGATTTTCAGGAGAGAAGATAAAATGACTTCTTCAAATTATACGAAATATGAGTTGGAAGTTTCAAAGAAACCAAATTTAACGCCCCTTTGAAATCATTTTCAATTTGGAGTTATTTTTGTTTTATTCAAATTATTTTCTCCAAAAATAAAATACATGGAAATTAGGGTAAAATGATTCCCAACAATAGAAAAATGGAGAGAAATAAATTTGAAATTATTTTGGTATTTTAAAATATTTTTATTTGGTTTTAAATAAACCAGAATCACTGTTTGTTTTATTTAAATTTTTGAGTATTTTATTTGACGTTATTAAAATGTTCAGGTTGTAGAAAATCTTTTTCTAAAAATTTTGGTATATTATATGCCTATATAATATTTGTTATTTTTTTTATTATTTTAGTTCTCTGAAAAATTGTTTAAAAAAAAGTTCCGTCGAACTGGGCTGCCACCGATAGCCGGGCAGAGCCACGGCCCACCAACCCCGCCGCCGTCTCAAGCTCGGACGAGTCCCAGCGATCCCAGCCGCCGCCGTCCTCGATCCGAACACTGCCGCCGCCTCGCCTTGCCTCCTCCTCCAAGAAGCCGCCCCGACCCCTATATAAGCCGCGGACCCCGACCCTTCTCTCTCCTCACCTTGCCTCTCGCCGCCCGCTGCCGCATCAATGTCGCCGCCGTTGCATCACGCCGTCGCTGCACTTCGCTGCTCCACTCGTCGCCGCGCTTCGCCCGCGCCACCGCCTGCAGGCCGCCGCCGCCCACGCCTGGATCCGCCGCCTCGCATAGCTGCCGCCGCCGCTCGCGCCTCGCCGTCAAAGCCACGCCGCCGCCATCGAAGCTCGCCGCCGCGAAAACTGCCGCCGTTTTATTTCGCCCGAGCCGATAAAACCGCCGAGCCGTCTCGGTTTATTTTGGTTCTTCTTCGGTTTTTTCCGATCTGCTTTGATTAGTGAACGTTCGCTCATTTAGGATCTGGAGCGGACTGATTCGTTAGTTAGCGTTCGGTAGAATTTTTCTATTTCCGTTTAATTTCGGCCAGGGACCTATCCGTGAATATTTTATTTACAAATTAGTCCCTAATCTTCAAACCTTCGTTACTTTTTAATCGCTTGTCCAAATCCAACGAAACCAGTGCCCACTTATTCGATATGATCCCCTCTATCCAGAACAACTTGAACATGTTTTTTTAATTTAAAATTTGATTTCAAACATATTTTAATTCAAACTTTTCTCCTTGGCCAAATTTTCTCCCACTTATTCGATATGATCCCCTCTATCCAGAAAAACTTTTCTCCCAGGCTCGATGGCTCCATCGATCATCTACGAGGATGCGGCCGTGAAGGAGACTTTTCTCCCTGGCCAAATTTTCGTATTCAGCGGCTTCGCAGTGCGGCTAACTCGATTGGCCACCTAGAGCAGATCGACAGCTACGCCCCTGGTCATCAAATTAGTTTTGGAAATCCGAGGATACTTGATCTTCAAAGGGTTCGCGACGCCAACCACCACTCTCGCCTTAGGTCCAGAGAAAACTGTTAGGTCCGAAGATGGAAGTACGGATCCCACCGGACTCTCCACAATTATGGAGCTCGTTACCGCAGATCCAGATAGGACGGTGTCATCGGAAGGCCTGGAGCCTGGCCGGACTCCCCTCATCACTGAAGAGCCAGACTCATCCCCAGATCCTAATTTCGGACTCTTGAGGACTGCGACAAGCGGGCGCGACCCGGAGGCCTTTTCCTCACCTAGCACCAAAAGCTCTTGTCTCCCTGTCCAACCCTCGCCTTTAAGCAAGGCCCTGGACCTAATGCGATCCCTCGTCACTGCAGACGAATCGCTGCCGAACTGCGCCCAGCTCATGCTAGGGGCTGAGAGCAGGGAATTTTACGTCCCACCCACTAGCCACTTCATAGACACTGTCGAGGATCTAACCGACATGCTCGATTACGCCTCCGAAGACATCGACGGTATGGACGATGATGCCGGAGATGAGCAGGGCCAAAACCCGTCGTTCACTGGACGTTGGACTGCCACTTCCTCATACGACATATACATGGTGGACACACACAAGGAAGACGACGACGATGATGAGAAGGATCCAGTCGAGGACGAACCTCCTGAGATACCACCAAAGCATCGACATTAGCGGCACCGCTCTAAATCGCGTCGCGAAAAAGATAGCAATACTGGCACCGGCGACTATAATACTCCGGAGAACGTCGAAGACCAAGAAGCCCCCATCGAACCAACATCTGAACAGGATGATCGGGAGGATGGGCAAGTTGACCCTGACGAGCCGGCAGGGAACGAGGACTCGGAGGATAGCAACTATCTAGCACTCTCTGAAGACGGTGTGAGCCTCGGCGACGAAGATTTCATCATGCCAGAGGAATCCCTTGAACAAGAACGCTTTAAGCACCAGCTAATCGCAACTGCGAGAAGCCTCAAAAAGAAGCAGCGACAGCTCCAATCCGAACAGGATACGCTCAACGATAGATGGACTAAAGTTCTGGCAGCCGAAGAATACGGCCTTGAACACCCAACAAAGAGCTACCCAAAGCGCAAGCTGCTACCCCAATTTGACGATGAGGCCTTGGAGCCCATACTGCCAATGTGTGACACTGTTGACAGACCTGACCGACCACCATGTGGCCAGAACAGAGCGACAACTCAAGCCGAACACCGGCCCGCACCACCTCACCGTAGAGGCAAAGAAACAGTGGATCGAGGATACACCTATGACCTACGACAGGACCTGGAAAATAGAGCCGGTCAGACCAGATCAATCTACGGATCATGCGGGCGTGCCCCAGCACGAGAAGACAGCCATCAGGCCAGGCGCGACAAGCACAACTACACCCGGGCCAAAAACTGCATACGTACTTCATCCGAACTGAGTCGCGACATGGCCCGATACAGAGGCGCCGCACACCCCCTATGCTTCACCGATGAGGTAATGGAGCACCAGTTCCCAGAAGGGTTCAAACCCGTGAACATTGAATCATATGATGGCACAACAGATCCTGTTGTATGGATTGAAGATTTTCTTCTCCACATTCACATGGCTTGCGGTGACGATCTACACGCCATCAAATACCTTCCCCTAAAACTTAAGGTCCAGCTCGGCACTGGTTAAACAGCCTCCCAGAAAACTCTATTGGAAGCTGGGAAGACTTGGAAGACGCCTTTAGAGACAACTTCCAAGGAACTTATATCCGGCCTCCAGACACCGATGACCTCAGTCATATAGTCCAACAGCCCGGAGAGTCAGCCAGGAAATTCTGGACTAGGTTCCTAATTAAAAAGAACCAGATTGTCGACTGTCCGGACGCGAAGCCCTAGCGGCCTTTAAACACAGCATCCGCGATGAATGGCTCGCCCGACACCTCAGCCAAGAGAAGCCGAAATCCATGGCAGCCCTTACAGCACTCATGACCCGCTTTTGCGCGGGCGAAGATAGCTGGCTAGCTCGTAGCAGTAACAGTACCAGCGACCCTGACACTTCCGAAGTCAGAAACGGCAACGACAGGCCTCGACGCAACAAACACAAGCGTTGAAGCAGCAGTGACAATACCGAAGACATGGCGGTCAACGACGGATTCTGTGGCTCCAAGTCTGGTCAGCGGAAGAAGCCATTCGAAAGAAACAAAGACGACTCATCCAACTTGGACCGAATACTCGATCGACCCTGCCAGCACCCCTGACAAGCCTACCAACCATACCAACAGGAGTTGTTGGGTCTTTAAACAGGCCGGTAAGTTAAAAACCGAACATAAGGAGAAAGGGTCACCCAGCAAGGACGACGACGAGGAGCCTCGTCCATCGAACACAGGGGGACAGAAGAAATTTCACCCCGAGGTCAAAACAATGAATATGATATATGTTACTCACATCCCCAAGCGGGAGCGGGAGCGTGCGCTAAGGGACTTCTATGTGTGATACGTCTCCAACATATCTATAATTTTTTATTGTTCCATGCTATTATATTATCTATTTTGGATGTTTAATGGGCCTTGATATGCTCTTTTATTTTATTTTTGGCACTAACCTATTAACCGAAGGCCCAGTGCCAGTTTTTTTTTTTTTGCATATTTCGTGTTTTGCAGAAAAGGAATACCAAAAGGAATCCAAACGGAATGAAACCTTCGCGATGATCTTTCTTGGAACGAAAGCAATCCAGAAGACTTGGAGCTAAAGTTTGGAACTCCGTGAGAGGCGACCACGAGGCAGGAGGTCGTGCCCAGGGGGGTAGGCGCACCCCCCACCCTCGTGGGCCCCACGGAGCTCCACCGACGTACTTCTTTCGCCTATATATACTCTTATACCCTAAAAACATAAGGGGGAGCCACGAAACCACTTTTCCAGCACCGCAACCGTCTGTACCCGTGAGATCCCATCTTGGGGCCTTTTCCGGCGATCTGCCGGAGGGGGAATCGATCATGGAGGGCTTCTACATCAACACCATAGCCTCTCCGATGATGTGTGAGTAGTTTACCACAGACCTTCGGGTCCATAGTTATTAGCTAGATGTCTTCTTATTTCTTTTTGGTTCTCAATACAAATTTCTCCTCGATGTTCTTGGAGATCTATTCGATGTAATACTTTTTGCGGTGTGTTTGCCGAGATCCAATGAATTGTTGATTTCTGATCAAGTTTATCTATGAATAATATTTGGTTCTTCTCTGAATTCTTATATGCATGATTTGATATCTTTGCAAGTCTCTTCGAATTGTCAGTTTAGTTTGGCCTACTATATTGATCTTTCTTCCAATGGGAGAAGTGCGTAGCTTTGGGTTCAATCTTGCGGTGTCCTTTCCCAGTGACAGTAGGGGCAGCAAGACACGTATTGTATTGTTGCCATCGAGGATAAAAAGATGGGGTTTATATCATATTGCTTGTGTTTATCCCTCTACATCATGTCATCTTGCTTAATGCGTTACTTTGTTCTTATGAACTTAATACTCTAGATGCATGCTAGATAGCGGTCGATGTGTGGAGTAATAGTAGTAGATGCAGAATCGTTTCGGTCTACTTGACACGGACGTGATGCCCATATTCATGATCATGCCTAGATATTCTCATAACTATGGGCTTTTCTATCAATTGCTCGGCAGCAATTTGTTCACCCACCGTAATATATGCTATCTTGAGAGAAGCCACTAGTGAAACCTATGGCCCCCGGGTCTATTTTCCATCATATAAGTTTCCGATCTACAATTCTAGTTTCCTATTAATTTTATTTTGCAATCTTTACTTTCCAATCTATACAACAAAAATACCAAAAATATTTATCTTATTATCTTTATCAGATCTCACTTTCGCGAGTGACCGTGAAGGGATTGACAACCCCTTTATCATGTTGGTTGTGAGGTTCTTCATTGTTTGTGCAGGTACTAGGTGACTTGCGTGTTATCTCCTACTGGATTGATACCTTGGTTCTCAAAAACTGAGGGAAATACTTACGCTACTTTGCTGGATCACCCTTTCCTCTTCAAGGGAAAACCAATGCATGCTCAAGAGGTAGCAAGAAGGATTTCTGGCGCCGTTGTTGGGGAGATTTACGCCAAGTCAAGTCAAGATTTGATCTCCCATCAACTTGCCAATTTCTGGCGCCGTTGCCGGGGAGATATACGCTCAAGTCAAGACATACCAAGTACCCATCATAAACTCTTCTCCCTCGCATTACATTATTTGCCATTCGCCTCTCTTTTTCCTCTCCCCAACTTCTAAAAGGATTTTCCAAAACCTTTGCCTTTTCTTCGCCTCTTTCCCGTTCGCTTCTTTTTGCTTGGTTCTTGTCTGTTCATTCTCAGTGCGGTTTGTTGCCATCATGTCTAAAACTAGGGAGGTTATCATTGAAAAGGATAGTAGTAACAATGGGGGAAACTCTGATGCTTTTGATAATCCTCATGAAGAACCTACTATTTTACACACTAAAAAGTTTCGGATTGGTAGTGGTAATATTATTGGAAAAGGAGTTATTCAAGATTTCTTTACTTGTGTCGGTGCTCTACCCACTATGGGTGGGTCTATTCTTCATAGGACTAGTAGTCTTGCGGATGCTATATCTTTGCTCATAGTTGAACTTGAAAGACAATTTATCCATATGCATCCTTGCATACAAAGGATTTTTCTAGAATTTTCCAATATTGAGCATTCTTCTGTTAAGCGAGCGGCTACTATATTTTTAGCACATGAGTTCAGATATATAATAAAAGAGGCCAATGAATTTTTTGTGCACTATAGGGTGGATGATGGCCATCCTCCCATAGAAGCAATCCTTTTTAATCAAGAAGACATAATGCGTTTACGATCTTTAGATCATGTTGCTTATAATGAAAACCTTAGAAAAACAGTTCCTACCGATGTTCTAGTTGATAAGATTTCTGAACTTAATGATAATTTTGCTATTCAGAACAATGGGTTAGGTTTTTCTCTTGAACAAAGGCTCATGACTTTTTGCCAAAAGAATGCTTATAATGATGAATTGGTTGTGCAATACGAGGGGCCAAGGGAGGAACCCATACCTCCCGAGCTTGATCTTGGGGACTTTTGTCCCATTAAATTTAGCCCTTTTGATTACTTTTGCTTGCCACAAAGAAAGCTTGCTGCTGAACGTAGGGAGTATGAGATGAGTTTTCGCGATTTGCCTTATCATTATGGCAACACCTAGATCTATTCTTGTTTTTATGCCTAGCTAGGGGCGTTAAACGATAGCGCTTGTTGGGAAGCAACCCAATTTTATTTTTGTTTCTTGCTTTTTGTTCCTGTTTAGTGATAAATAATTCATCTAGCCTCTGGTTGGATGTGGTTTTATGTTTTAATTAGTGTTGTGCCAAGTAAGACCTATAGGATCTTCTTGGGTGATAATTATTTGATCTTGCTGAAAAAAAGACAGAAACTTTCTGCTCACGAAAACAATTGTTAAAAATCACTAGAAAGTGATAAAATTCTGATTCCAACTGCCGTAGATCAATAAACAAATTATCTAAGTCTTCCTATTTTTTCAGAATTTTTGGAGTTACAGAAGTATGTGTATGAATCAGATTGCTACAGACTGTTCTATTTTGACATATTATGTTTTTCATGTGTTGTTTGCTTATTTTAATGAATCTATGGGTAGTATCGGGGGGTATGAACCATAGAGAAGTTGGAATTCAGCAGGTTTAACACAAATATAAATAAAGAATAAGTTCATTACAGTACCTTAAAGTGGTGGTTTGTTTTCTTATACTAACGGAGCTCATGTGATTTTCTGTTAAGTTTTGTGTTGTGAAGTTTTCAAGTTTTTGGGTAAAGATTTGATGGATTTTGGAATAAGGAGTGGCAAGAGCATAAGCTTGGGGATGCCCAAGGCACCCCAAGGTAAAGTTAAAGGACAACCAAAAGCCTAAGCTTGGGGATGCCTCGGAAGGCATTGATACGTATCTATAATTTTTGATTGTTCCATGCTATATTATATTCTGTTTTGGACATTATTGGGCTTTATTTTACACTTTTATATTATTTTTGGGACTAACCTATTAACCGGAGGCCCAGCCCAGAATTGCTGTTTTTTTTGCCTATTTCAGAGTTTCACAGAAAAAGAATATCAAACGGAGTCCAAACGGAATGAAAACTTCGGGAACGTGATTTTCGGAACGAACGTGATCCAGAGGACTTGGACCCTACGTCAAGACATCAACCAGGAAGCCACGAGGTAGGGGGCGCGCCTACCCCCATGGGCACGCCCTCCACCCTCGTGGGCCCCCTGTTGCTCCACCGACGTACTTCTTCCTCCTATATATACCTGCGTACCCCCAAACTACCAAAGACGGAGCCAAAATCCTAATTCCACCACCGCAACCTTCTGTGCCCGTGAGATACCATCTTGGGGCCTGTTAGGAGTTCACGGGGGGGCATCGATCATGGAGGGCTTCTACATCAACACCATAGCCTCTCCGATGAAGTGTGAGTAGTTTACCTCGACCTTGGGTCCATAGTTATTAGCTAGATGGCTTCTTCTCTCTTTTGGATCTCAATACAATGTTCTCCCCTCTCTCGTGGAGATCTATTCGATGTAATCTTCTTTTGCGGTGCGTTTGTTGAGACCGATGAATTGTGGGTTTATGATCAAGTTTATCTGTGAACAATATTTGAATCTTCTGAATTCTTTTATGTATGATTGGTTATCTTTGCAAGTCTCTTCGAATTATCAGTTTGGTTTAGCCTACTAGATTGATCTTTCTTGCAATGGGAGAAGTGTTTAGCTTTGGGTTCAATCTTGCGGTGTCATTTCCCAAAGTGATGGGGCAGCAAAACACGTATTGTATTGTTGCCATCGAGGATAACAAGATGGGGTTTATATCATATTGCATGAGTTTATCCCTCTACACCATGTCATCTTGCTTAAGCGTTACTCTGCTCTTATGAACTTAATACTCTAGATGCATGCTTTGGATAGCGGTCGATGTGTGGAGTAATAGTAGTAGATGCAGGCAGAGTCGGTCTACTTGTCTCGGACGTGATGCCTATATACATGATCATACCTAGATATTCTCATAACTATGCTCAATTCTGTCAATTGCTCAACAGTAATTTGTTCACCCACCGTAAATACTTATGCTCTTGAGAGAAGCCACTAGTGAAACCTATGGCCCCCGGGTCTATTTTCCATCATATTAATCTCCCGACAACAAGTTATTTCTGGCGCCGTTTTTATTTTACTTTCTTTACTTTACATCTTTATCATAAAAATATCAAAAATATTATCTTATCATATCTGTCAGATCTCACTCTCGTAAGTGACCGTGTAGGGATTGACAACGCCTTATCGCGTTGGTTGCGAGGATTTATTTGTTTGTGTAGGTGCGAGGGACTCGTGCATGGCCTCCTACTGGATTGATACCTTGGTTCTCAAATACTGAGGGAAATACTTATGCTACTTTGCTGCATCACCCTTTCCTCTTCAAGGGGAAACCAATGCAGTGCTCAAGAGGTAGCAAGAAGGATTTCTGGCGCCGTTCCCGGGGAGTCTACGCAAAAGTCAACATACCAAGTACCCATCACAAACCCTTATCTCCCGCATTACATTATTTGCCATTTGCCTCTCGTTTTCCTCTCCCCCACTTCACCCTTGCTGTTTTATTCGCCCTCTCTTTTTCGTTCGCCTCCTTTTTGTTTGCTTCTTGTTTGCTCGTGTGTTGGATTGCTTGCTTGTCACGATGGCTCAAGATAATACCAAATTGTGTGACTTTACCAATACCAACAACAATGATTTCCTTAGCACTCCGATTGCTCCTCTTACCGATACTGAATCTTGTGAAATCAACGCTGCTTTGTTGAATCTTGTCATGAAAGATCAATTCGCTAGCCTTCCTAGTGAAGATGCCGCTACCCATCTAAATAGCTTCATTGATTTGTGTGATATGCAAAAGAAGAAAGATGTGTATAATGATATTGTTAAATTGAAACTATTTCCTTTTTCGCTTAGAGATCGTGCTAAAGCTTGGTTTTCGTCTTTGCCAAAAATAGTATTGATTCTTGGAATAAGTGCAAAGATGCTTTTATCTCTAAATATTTTCCTCCCGCTAAGATCATCTCTCTTAGAAACGATATTATGAATTTTAAGCAACTTGATCAGGAACATGTTGCACAAGCTTAGGAGAGGATGAAATTAATGATACATAATTGCCCTACGCATGGTTTGAATTTGTGGATGATTATACAAAAAAAATATGTCGGATTGAATTTTGCTTCTAGAAATCTTTTAGATTCGGCCGCGGGAGGCAGTTTTATGGAAATCACTTCGGAGAAGCTACTAAACTCCTAGATAATATTATGGTTAATTATTCTCAATGGCACACTGAAAGATCTATTAGTAAAAAAGTGCATGCGATAGAAGAAATTAATGTTTTGAGTGGAAAGATGGATGAACTTATGAAATTATTTGCTACTAAGAGTGTTTCGTCTGATCCTAATGATATGCCTTTGTCTACTTTGATTGAGAATAATAATGAACCTATGGATGTGAATTTTGTTGGTAGGAATAATTTTGGTAACAACACGTATAGAGGAAACTTTAATCCTAGGCCTTATCCTAGTAATTCCTCTAATAATTATGGTAATTCCTACAACAATTCTTATGGAATTTATGAATTTGCAAAAGAATTTCAATGCTTTGCTTGAAGAAAAATTGCTTAAAGTTGATGAATTGGCTAGGAACGTTGATAGAATTTCTCTTGACGTTGATTCTTTGAAACTTATATCTATTCCACCTAAGCATGATATCAATGAGTCTCTCAAAGCCATGAGAATTTCCATTGACGAGTGCAAAGAAAGAACCGCTAGGATGCGTGCTAAGAAAGATTGCTTTGTGAAAGCGTGTTCTTCAAATTTCTACGAAAATAAAGATGAAGATCTAAAAGTTATTGATGTGTCCCTCGATAAATATTTGTTTTGCATTATGAATCTTGATAATGATGGGACTGAATATGGTCCACCTTTACCTAGAAGGCGTTCCAAAAATTTGGAGTTTTTAGATCTTGATGCTAAAATTGATAAAAGTGGGATTGAAGAGATCAAAACTCCAGATATTAATGAACCCACTATTTTGGATTTCAAGGAATTTAATTATTATAATTGCTCTTTGATAGATTCTATTTCCTTGTTGCAATCCATGCTAAATTCCCCTCATGCTTATAGTCAAAATAAAGCCTTTACCAAACATATCGTTGATGCTTTGATGCAATCTTATGAAGAAAAACTGGAGTTGGAAGTTTCTATCCCTAGAAATGTAGCGACCCGACCTCAGACGGTCAAGTCTCTGTGCTTAAGTGTCATCCCTGGATCGGTATGCTGACACACACAGTACTAGAGGATTTATAACAGAGGTAAATCACAAGTATAAAGTAATGACCCCCTCAATGGCGACTCTCCTCTCCCACCCTCCTCTCCCACCCTCCTCTCCCACCCCTCCCCTCTCCCACCAACAATGGCGATCTCTAGTCTAGATCAATGGAGGGCCTTCTACATTGGGATTTCTCCCCTGGCCAAGCGGTGGAGACTCAGGTGCGCAAAATATTTGGTACTACTGTTCATTTCTCCCCCATTGGAGATGCAAAGGAGTTGTTTCTAGTGGTGGCTTTCTCCTCTGCCTCCTTCCCCCTTTCGGTTGATCCGGTGGGTCTTGCCTTACAATGTTGCATTGGCGGATCATCTCTGGGTTTCAAGGTCAAGCATCTTGCTGGTAGACATTTTCGTTTCTCTGTGGCCTCAAATAAAGTTGGTCATTTCATCTATGGTCTTAAGGACCGGATCTGGCCCGATTTTGTTTGTCATTTCAACCTCTATAGGCACAATGCTTGGTTCAACTCTCACTCTGATAGAAACTGGCACTCAGACCAAGAACTAAATGAGGTGGTTTTACGTTCTCCTTTGGCTATCAAAACAAAATTTCAATTTCTGCCTACTAATGTTCATCAACATTGTCATTCTGCCAAGGAGCTTGAAAATTTTGGTTTCAATTTGCCTCATTCAAGTATTACGGTTGGAAATGATTCAAACACTCAAAAGGATCATACCATGATTCACAACGACAAGATTATTTTTGGCAGTTTCCAATCGGACATTTCCATGTATGACAAAGGAAAAAATTCTATCCGTTTTGGCAATTTCAATTCAGGTTTTATTGCTGGTAATCAAGAGCATCAACCTACATTTATTGGCAATAATTACTGGGCCACTTATTGGGAGTCAATTCCAACTTTTATCCTATTACACATTATGGATTTCCGACAGGCGGGATATGATGACTCTCAAATTGCAAAAATTTGGACCTTGGACTCGGTCCCGTCCGCAGAGTTTATTTGTAAAAAGGCCAACATTTGCTCACGGTGCAAACATTTGGGCCACCTTGGACCCAGTTGTACCAGCCAGGATATTGAAATTCAGACGGCCCAGGTAAATGCCACAAAGCCCAACCCAGACCGTGAGCCCTCTGAGACCAATTCCAATAATTTAAAACAAAGGTTTTCTTGCATTATTTGCTCCTCTGCGGATCATTTCTCGGATTTCTGCCCTTCCAAATTATTTTGCCATTATTGCCATCTTTTAGGGCACTTACCTATCGACTGTGGCAAGGGGGATTGTATCTATCTGTGGTGGCAACCCATTGAGATTTCCAAGAGGCATCTTTCTACCGATGATGTAATTTTAGACAAAAATAATGACCAGGATTGTATTCCTAACAGAGGGCATTTAGCAAAACAATCTCATGCCTCCTGTGTTTTCAACTCAACGTCACATCAAAATCAGATATCCACTTGCCATAGCTCATTGATTACCTGCCTTGACCGCAAAAAAAATGCAAAGGAATTTACATTCCTTCGATGCAGTATCTGTGGCCTGTTTGGACACCTGGCGCGCTCCTGTTGGAAGGAGAGAGAGGCGCAGAGACTAATATGGAAGCCCAAAACAATTACTGCTGCCGCTACGCATTCCACTTCCCCCCCTCAGCCTTCAGCTCCTCCTCCTGCAACAATGGCGAACTACCCCGTCAACGTCGTCCCCTACATACCGAGGGGATGACCATCGAGCTCGGGCCGGCTGATCGGATTGTTCGCAGCGACATGGCGGTGCACCCGGTCCCTCCCCTCAACCACGATTTCCTGGCCATTGCTGAGGTGAACCACCATGTCCCGTTCCACCACAAGGCTGCTTTGCGGCAGGTAATCACTGGTCTGCTGCATGAATCCAACTTTGTTCCAACCGAAGTAGATGATCACCCACTAGGCATTGCTATATATGGATTTCCCAGTCCATTGATGCGGGACAATGTGGTGGGTACTACTTTTGAGATTGATGTTGAGGAGGAAGGGGTTGTAAACACTGTAGTTTCTTTTGTTCCGCATGATGAGGCACTCAATATGAGGCTCACTACCTTTGGGCCGGATGTTTGGATTCTTTACATTGGTTTTCCTCAAGATTACCAAACATATCACTACCTGCATAGATCTGTGGATGGTTTTGGTAGTCTGACACACTGGCACAATCCGAGGGAAGACAGGAAGCTTGTTCTTCTCTGTGTTAAAGTTATACACCTAAGGTTGGTACCAAAGAGCTTGGTGATCCGCCAGCTAGGTGGAAATCGCTGGTGCTGGACTGTCTGTGTCACTATGCTGAGAAGCTCTGACTGGAATGCTCATTTGCCTGAAGTTCCTCCTGCTGGAGAAGATCCACCATCTGCTGACGGCATCCCTCATCTGCTCTATGGGGAAGGCCTCAATGCTGAACAGCTCTACCAGATGCAGCTAAACAATTGGATGGAACAACAAGGGGCTGGCAACAATGTTGCAGAAGATGTGGGGGAAAATGCTGCAGGCCAAGATGACATTGAAATTCATCCTCGATGGGGAATGGCCAGCTTCTCCACCACCTGCACCACCTGCATTGTATAACTTCCAGGAGTGGTTGGCCAATGAAGGTCTGCAAGTTCAGGATGGAATCTTGCCAACCAACAATCTCCAAGACAGCCCATATGCAGCTTGGAATGATTCCATTTCATATAGCAGCTCCACTTCAAATTCTGACTCTGATGCCTTGGTGCTGGTTCCAGCTAGTATTCTGCAGGCTCTGCAAAGGAATGTCTCTCTGAACTTGGCTAATACTTCTGTTGCTCCCTCAGTACTGCACAATGAACTGATGATTCCTAGAGAAGAGATCCAGACCCCACAGATTCAGCTCCGTATTTCGGTCACTAATGCTGGTATGAACATTAGTTTCTCTGCTGACAATGAGTTTATGAATGGGATGCTAATTGCAGAACCTCTGTCATACGTGCCAATCACTAATTTTCTTTCAAGTACCATCATGCCAACTCTGGCCACTATTGGCCCTTGGGCCCATGGATATGGAATTAGGCCAACTAGGTTGGATATTCAACTGTCCCTCTCTGATTTTGAAGGTTCAGTTCAGGTTACTTCTTGCATTTCTCAAGGTGAAGATGACGGAACAGTTTCTTCGACTGTCCAGATCTGGTCTGTTGGTAGGGTGGAGCAAGCTCTTCCTAATGAGACCCAGACAGTGATTCTCCCTTCAGATACTCACAATGTGTCCTTCTCTAAAATTTCTGAAGATATCGTTGCAGAGGATATAACTGAAACTCTGGCTGGCTCTTCAAGGGTGGGGGCTCAAGGCAAACATAGTAAGAATAAAGCTCCTGTCTCTGTTGCCAGCGTGCGTAGACGCTCTCGCTCCAACAAGTATGATGGTTTCAAAGTGCCTGCACTCACTGACAGCAGGGTCAAAACTTCCAAGGTGAAGCCCAGAATCATACCAAATGATGTTTCTGCTGTGGTAATCACTAAGATCACTGAAGATCAGATTCAAGAGGGTAAAATACCACCTCCCATGTCAATTGATCACATTCAGCACATTGCAATGCAGAAATGTGTCGTGCCGCCGGAGGAAGTAACTGAAGAAGTGCTCATGGCAGACAAGGGGGCTGGCCCTTCTTCCTCTTCATCTTAATTTAAGCTTTATTTCCTTGCTTTTATGGCCTTACTTTTGAACTTGAATGTTTTATGTTGCAATATTCGGGGCATGAACTCGGACACTAAACTTTTGGCTCTTTCAAATGCAATTGCTACTAGTGGCTGCTCAGTCGTTTGTTTGCAGGAAACTAAAAAGTCTGCTTTTGATAATTCTTATATTAAGTCCTGCTGCCCAAAGCGCTTTGACAAGTTTGCTTTCATCCCTTCAAGGGGTGCTTCAGGTGGTATTATAACTATATGGAATAGTGCTATCTTTACGGGTACAGTGCTCATTGAGGAAGATTTTGCCCTTGTAATTAACTTTAAATCCACCCAATCGGCCCAAATGTGGACTCTGGTTAACATATATGGTCCATGTCAAGGTGATGCCAGAATTGATTACACAAGCTGGTTACTCAACCTTAATATACCAAACAATGAAGACTGGCTTCTAGTGGGAGATTTCAACTATATCCGCAGCCCCACTAACAGAAATAAACCTGGTGGAAACATTAATGATATGATCACCTTCAATGATTTCATCCGCACACAGGGCCTGATTGAACTTCCTTTAAAGGGAAGAACCTTTACCTGGAGTAACATGCAGGAGGACCCATTACTTGAATAGTTAGACTGGTTTTTCACTTCAACCAATTGGACCAATTCATACCCCAACACAATTGTAAAACCACTCTCCAAACCAGTCTCTGATCACATACCTTGTGTGATTTCCATAGAAACAGACATTCCTAGAAGCAACTTCTTTAGGTTTGAGTCTTATTGGATCCAGCACCCTGGTTTTATGGATTTGGTCGCTTCTTCTTGGAACAAAAGTGTACACTCAGATAACTATGCCACAATTGTCTCCAGGAAATTCAAAGCACGCAGATATGAGCTAAAAAGATGGAGTAAGCACATTTCCAAGCTTGCTACAACCATAGGTAACTCTAACATTACACTTGCTGAACTAGACTCATTGGAAAATAAACGGCCTCTCACAATACCAGAGAGGAACTTCAGGAGAGTTCTCAAAAATCACTTACTCCGTCTATTAGAGTACCAAAAACAATACTGGAGGAAAAGATGTACCATAAGATGGGCTAAGTTTGGTGATGAGGACCCAAATTTTTTCAAGGCAATGGCGTCTGAGAGGTATCGAAGGAATATTATTACCTCTCTTAAGTTGGATAATGGTACTACTATAGAAGACCACATTGGAAAAGAAGCAGTAATCTACCAAAGTTTCAAACAGAGATTGGGAACCTCGAGAGCTTTTCAAATGAAATTCAACCTTGCAAACATAATCAAAAAAAGGAATGACCTAGATCAATTGACAATTCCTTTCTCTAGGGAAGAAATTGATAATGTCATTAAAGAAATGCCTGCAGACCGAGCTCCTGGACCTGATGGTTTTACAGGTATATTTCGTAAAACCTGCTGGCACATTATCAAGGGGGACTTCTACAAACTTTGTGACCAATTTCATGCTGGCACCCTAAACCTGGAAAGTATCAATGAAGGATATATCACCTTGATTCCTAAAATTTCCTCTCCGGACACAGTAAATGATTTCAGACCTATTACACTACTTAACTGCTGTCTTAAAGTGATTACAAAACTACTTGCCAATCGCCTGCAAAAGATTATTCTGAAGATAATACACAGGAATCAATATGGTTTCATTAAGGGAAGAGCAATCCAAGACTGCCTCGCTTGGGCCTTTGAATACATCCACCAATGTTAGAACTCCAAGAATAAGATTGTTCTCCTTATATTAGACTTTGCCAAAGCATTTGACACCATTGAACATGATGCAATGCTAGAAATAATGAAACACATGGGTTTTAATGATAGATGGCTTTCATGGATCAAATCTTTATTCTCTTCTGGCAAATCTTCTGTCCTCCTGAATGGTGTTCCGGGCAGACAATTCATCTGTAAAAGTGGTGTGCGGCAGGGTGATCCTCTCTCTCCCCTCATTTTTGTTCTTGCTGCTGATCTCTTACAAGCAGCCATTAATGATGCTTTCAGACATGGTCTGCTTCAACTACCCTTCCCTAAACAACACCAAATTGATTACCCGGTCATTCAATACGCTGATGACACTATTATCATTATGCTGGCATGCCCTGATCAAGCACAAACAATGAAGAATATTCTCACTGATTATGCCACTTCTATTGGTCTCAAAATCAACTTCCATAAATCAACATTAATACCAATAAGCTGTGATGAGGTACTAAGTAAAGATATAGCTCACATCTTTGGATGTACAATCGGCAAAATGCCATTTACATACCTTGGATTACCTCTTGGGACTTCAAAACCTTCTGTCCAGGATCTAATGCCTATTGTCTGCAACATGGAAAGAAGGATCACTTCTACTTTAGCAATGATGTCATATGGCTCTAAACTTTCCTTACTAAACACAGTCATCACCTCACTTACAATTTTTGCACTATGCACTCTGAGATTCCCACCTAAAATCCTAGAGCTGTTGGATAAACTAAGAAGGAGATGCCTCTGGGCAAAGAAGACAGAACAAGGTGAAAAATGCAACTCACTAGCTGCGTGGGATAGAGTGTGCAGACCTAAGAAGAGTGGGGGGCTTGGAATCATAAATCTCAAGGTACAAAGTGATGCTTTGCTACTCAAATATTTACACAAATTTTACAATCGCCATGACCTTCCCTAGGTGGAACTGCTTTGGACCACCTACTATTCCAATAAAATTCCACATGCCTCGGACCCATGTGGATCATTCTAGTGGAGGGACATCCTCAAGCTAACTCCTATCTTTAGAGGAATTTCAAAGGTGGAAATGAGATGTGGGGAAAATGTACTAATGTGGAAAGACATGTGGTTAGAGGAAGTCTTATCTGACACACATCCTAGGGCATTTTCTTATGTCAGAAATGAAGACTGCTCAGTCAAAGATTTCTTGACCATTAACTCACTGGATGAAGCTTTCTTTCTACCACTCTCTACACAAGAACTGGGAGAGCTACAAGATATGCAAAACTTGGTCACAAACATTACACTAGACAACAGCCAGCATGCAAAAGATAGCTGGACTTACCCTTGGAAAGGTAGAGAATTTTCAGCCAACAAATACTACAAATTCTACTTTAGAGATATGAAGGCCCACAAAACATACCACTGGTTGTGGAAGTCAAGGGTCACTACTGAACTCAAGGTTTTTGGGTGGCTCATGCTATCTGATAGATTGAACACACGAAACATGTTGAAGAGAAGGCATTATAACATTGGTACTAATCTCAACTGCCTACTTTGTGGCCAAAAAGAAGAAGACATTGATCACATGATCTTCACTTGCCCATTTAGCAGAAACTGTTGGGCAACCTTCGGGCTAGACCCTGGTGATCAAGCTACTAGGTTGTCCTGGTTAGAACAAGCTAAAATCAATTGGGACAGGCCTTTGTTCATGGAGCTCATCCTGCAAGCATCCTGGAGCATTTGGAAAGAAATGAATAATAAACTTTTCAGAGATATAAATCCATCCTACCACTCTTGGCTGAGCAGATTCAAAGAGGACTTTAGTCTCCTTCAATATAGGGTTAAAGATAATAAGAAAGAGTTTATCTTTTTACTTTTAGACTCCCTACCCTCTGATTAATTACACCCTCTTAGTTGCTATATAATCCACTACAACGGTAGTGGGGATGAAACTTGTACATGATGTAATTACAGCCATGTAACTCTGTGCATTTTATAATATAATATATTTAACAGTGGGAGCCTCTCCCACTGTCCCAGTTCCTCAAAAAAAGTATAAAGTAATGTAAATACTATTACCTCAATCCAAATAGCGGAATTAACAACAAGGTTGTGGATTCCCATCAACACCAACGGTAAAGTTGAGTGTAGAAACCATAACCCTAACGTATCACTTACTCGTCGTAAGATTCCTGCAACATGAGATGTTGCAGCCACAAAGGGTCAGTACATTGAATGTACTGGCAAATTCACACCATAAAGTAATGGTGAATAAAGGCTATCACTACATGTATATTTGGCTAGTGGAAAAGCTCTAGGGTTGTAATGTTTTTTGCGAAAAGCCAATTTTTCCCTACTACAAAGGAATATATTTTATTTAACTACAAAGTTTGTTGAAAATATTGAGAAGGTTCCTCCAACTCAATCCCAAATTAATAAACATCAACCCAACAATTTAATTAAATAGAGTGATGAGATCAATATGATAATCCAAGAACCAGATACTCAAGATGTCCATAACCGGGGACACGGCTAATCATGATTAGTTTGTACACTCTGCAGAGGTTTGCACACTTTTTCCCACAAGACTCGATCTCCTTCGTTGGATTTCTCGCAATCCAGGGTGTTTGAGAAACGGATGACCGAGACACAGTCTTTCAGAAACATTAACTCTTTACTCCGGGCAGACCATACCAAACATACATCCCTCTACCTGCTGATCCTCCTCTTCAAGAGCTCATGCAACTTACTCGACTATGCTAGAGCCCATAATAGCTTGTGGCTGCACACGGAAGTTTCTAGCATGAATAATATTATGATCCCTTTGAGCCTGGGTGGCATTCCATAGGGTGATCACACGGGTCCTCCGGGATCCCGTTGGGCAAGCACTGGGTTCTCTAGGTGCCCCAACCAATCCACCCAGATGTGTTTTAAAGTAGCCACCTTAAGTTAACCATTAAAAATAACTCTCACATCTGTCATGAATCACTCAAACCAAACCACGTCTACGAGCATAGCATATCAGTATAAGCATAACGCAATAGTAACTCCCAAGGTTTGAATGCAGGGCAATAGGTTCCTACCTCATCAACTACTTCCCAAAACCCACATGTTATCAATCCTACTCATGCAATGTTTGAGGGTTGAAGCTAATGGATAAAAACTGGGTATGAAAGGGATATGATCAAAGTGTGAACTTGCCTGTACTGTTGATGAAGATGTTTCACACTCAAAACTCTTGATAGTTCTACTCGTCACACTCCGGTCAATCTATCGTAAGCAAGCAATAGTAACCACACATAAGCAATCACTCAAAAGATCGGAAAGAACGAAGAAGACAATTCGGAAAGCAACAAAACCAAGCAAATAACTCTTGCAACATAAAACAATTTCTAACAATACCAAAATTATGTGAATTTGGACTTATCAGAAAGTTTAGATTAAGAGCTTCAAATTGCAAAAAGAATCAACTCAAACGGAGCTACGAAACTCAAGTTATGATCAAACGAAGTTCAAATACAAAACTGATCTAATTCAATTTTAAAAAATTTCAAAAACATGTTTAAGTTGATTATCTGGATAGAGGGGATCAAAACGAAGACGTGGGCGTTGGTTTCATTGGATTTGGACAAACAAGTAAAAAGTAGTGATCATTTGAAAAACAGAGACTAATCTGTAAAATTATCACTACTGATAGGTCCCTGCCAGAAAATAAAAATAAAAAGAAAAACCTAAAGAACGAATGTTCGTTACAGAACGCTAACGAACGAAGATCCTTCGCTGTGTAGACCTAACCAGTGAACGTTCGTTGTTTAATAAAACCAAAAAATAGATCTAGTCTAGGGTTTTAAAGAAAAACCGAACTTAGAAGAAAAACCAGATCGACCGGCGGTTTTATACCGGTTCGGACGGTTTCGACGACGGCGGCGGTTTCCGGCGAGGCGGCGGACTCGTGAGGGCGGGCGGTGGCTGCTGTGGGCGGGCGCTGGGCGCGGCGGCGATAGCGATCTGTGTGGCGGCAGCAGCAGCAATGAGCAGCGACGGAGCTAGCGAGGCGGCGGCGGCGGATCTAGCGAGGGGCGGCGGCGCGAGAGGCGAGGAGGAGAGGGCCCGGGTGGCGCCCTTTATAGGAGGGGAGGGGAGGCGCCAGGCGTGGAGGAGGGGCAAGGAGAGGCGTGCCCGACCGGGACTCGGCGGCAGCGGTGGAGTCGGCCACGCTCGGGACTTCATCCCGAGCTCGGAGACGGAGGCGGTTGGCGAGCTGGGCTGGGCCCGGCTAAGGAGCTGGGCCGGCCCAGTCGGCGGGGACTCTTTTTTTTAAATAAAGATTTTCCAAACAACAAAAATAAATAAATAAAAATTTTATATAGGCACATAACATATCAAAATTTTCAAAAAAAGATTTGCTACAACGTGGACATTTTTCTAGCACCAAATAAAATCTAACAAAATTCAAATAAAGCAAGGAGTGCTACTGTTGCAATAAATCCTCATAAAAATCATTTTAAAAATACCAAAATGATTTCAAATTTATTTCTCTCCAATTTTCTGATGTAGTGAATCATTTTACCCTAATTTCCATATATTTTATTTTTGGAGAAAAATAATTTGAATAATACCCAAATAACTCCAAATTGAAAATAATTTTCAAAAGGACTTTAAATTGATCCTTTTAAAATTCCAACTCATATTTCATATAATTTGAAGAAGTCATTTTATCCTCTCTCGTGAAAATCATTAAGTTGCATGAAGTTTAGGAATTGGAAATATTTTTCGAATGAAATTCAAATCTTTTCGAAACCCTTTTCATTTATTTAAATGGAAGAAGTCATGTCATCTTCTCTCCAGTGTTTTGTGATGAAAAGAATTTGAATTCATGGAGATCATAAAAGCAAAAATGTAAGTTTGGGAAAGTCCTTTTATTCCCTCTGATTTAACTTTCAAAAAGTTTCGAATTTCACTCAATTTCACACAATCAATCAAACAATCAATCAAAACTATCTATTTAAGATAACATTCCAAATTTTAGAATTTTGGGATGTTACAAACCTACCACCCTTAAAATGAATCTCGTCCTCGAGATTCGTAGAGGCTAGAAAGAAATAGGTTAGGTTCGGGGTCTTCTCAAAATCCACCGATCGTCACAGGGGGTCTGGGGTGCTACCACCCTTAGAAACATCGTTACGGTCCCATCAATACTCATATACTCCATCCTTATTCTTGACAAGGTCGGTCTTCCTAGATCTTCAGTATAATTCCTTCTCTTGGCTCTTCCGGTAGTGGCATAACCTTTACCGCAATTCTTCTGTCCTTTCATCTTGGTACGGTTCTTCTGTGACTGGGTCTTCTTAGCTGACGGGTCTGGTGCCAATCCTAAACAACTATCGCTATCTCATGGTGGTCAACAATTTATGGTTTCTCCTGCAGGAAATGGGTCTGGGTTGAACCTCACCATATATCCTACGATTGGCAACAACAGCCTTGTACTAGGGAAAATTGTCCTACCATTCTAAGGCTGAAACAAGGTTTTGATCGTCGTCTCTCTACTATAGGTAAGTCACTCAGATTTACCATCCCATCTAGCAGGGCGAATAATAAGAGTAAGTCGGTATGGTGATCAATCCATCCCACACCCAAATCATTACCCTGTATATGGTTTAGCGAATCTCGCATTCTAACACTTGGTCATCCTCACAAGCATTGCAGAATTTCTCTTGTCGACGAACCAAGTTCGGAAAAATCCATTGATTCTGCAAGCCAAACAAACATCTATCGTTTCTTCACAACTCTCAGGTTTTGCGTTACTCCTATAAACTCGTCTCTGGGTAAGGTCGTAATCTCTTCCATGGTTTTTCTTTCAGCAAGAGTGTGCTTGCTTCTTGGCAGGTCCTGGGACCTGTGGGTTATGGCCCATCTCATCACTTGCAAACCTTGAGCTCATCATCGGGGCAACTGATCATTATTCCAACATCAAGCTTCCAGCATTCTTAAATCCATCCAATTGTACTGTCTCCCTTCCTTCTATTGGCACCAAACTAAGACGTGATTACTCAGACTCATCACGGAGTTACAATTGCTCCATATTACCAACATTATACCTCCTTTATATCCAATAGTACTTCATCCCTTCATACTCTTGTGGTATCGCACATATCGAGACAAAACTCGTACTTAGGAAGTCCACTCCGTGGAACAACATTATCTTTTCCAGGGGTCAAGTGTACTCACAGGGTACTACCACCCTTGGAATGCACAATTCATCCATAGACCATGTTTCTCATATCCTCGAAATTGGTCGAAATCTTTCTTCACAGAGTAACAACTCAAAAAAATCCAAATCAGTACCCATGATACTAAATTTATTGATTCTCAAATTATTACAATCCCCGGCATTTACATTGCATGCCTCAACTCAACACCTCAATTCAAAAGAGTTGTTCTCACTACTACTACTATATTTTTGTTGCTAACTCAACTATTTAGCACAAGCCTCCTTCTCTTTGGGACAATCTGAGGCAAGATGCCCTGCTTCATTACAATAGAAACATATTACTTCAGACAAGTCTCGAGGTTTCCTTTTTGGGCAACGGCTGAAGTAATGCCCTGATTCCTTGCACCTGTAGCAGGTGATATGACTCAGGTCCTTCCTGGAATCAAATCTATTCCTCTTCCTGGACTTTTCCATGCCAATCATGGCTTCTATTTCCTGTGGGTCATATTCTACTTCCTCCGTCGGGAATTCTACTAGATCCCCATTCATACAATTCTGGGAGATGTGTCCTTCTTCTCCACATGAATAGCATGACTTGCTGCAGGGTTTAATCGGTTCTTCTTTGGGTGTGTCCTCCACCTCTTCCTTCATCACAGGTTCTTCTAAAATTTCCACGAGGGCTCCTTTCATTGCTTCTTTCTTCTGCTGGATGGTCCTCTGTACCATGGGATAAATGTGACAATGAGCAGGGTAGTCGGTAGTCCCTTCACACAGGAAACAAGTCACGTGCATAGTAGGGCATTCTTCAGCTGGGTGACTTTCTTCACAATGAGGACATCCATCATTGTGTTCCTCATGGGTGTGTCCTATTTCTCCACAAATCTTGCATGCACATGGTTTCTTCATATCACTTCCATCAGGCTTCAATTTCTGGGACACAAGACGAGACTTTAGCAGAGTCAACTTAAATTCTTCTCAAGTGGTTACTCCTTGCCATCCATTGATGGTTTGGTACATCCTCCACCAAGTAGCAGCACCTCTTTCAAAGCAGTGGAGAGCATGCTGGGCCATATCCTTTTCGGCTATAGTGTTATTCTCCATATGTTCGGAATCCATTGGTTCGTGTCCAATTGAGTCATCGGTCCAGAAAAATATGAGTTCATCTCCACTCATCCTCCGTTGGTTCCAAGGGTTTTGGGGGGTAAGATAGGAGAGATGGAGAGGGATACACACAATTCAAACAATAGTTTTGAAAAGATAGATTTTATTTGTGGCTGTCGGAAAAACATCAAACAAATGACAGCTCACAATCGTCGCATCTAACGTAGGTATATAACAGGGGTTTGGTATTCTAAAGGTCAACGTCGCCAAACTCTTCAAGTCTTGTTCATGTCTCCGGTGGCTTCTTCTGGTCGTGCTTGACCTTCTCAAGTTCTTTTGCCAGATCATCTCTGTTGTCGCAAAGTCTATCGTGACGTCCTTTAATATTTCTGGAGTTGCTTTCCAGACTTCTGGGTTTCATCAACCTCGACATGAACCATGATCCTACCGTCCTTCAGTTCCTGATGAATCTTTGATGTCTCAAGGTTTTTCTCCTCTAGCTTGGCTACTTTCAGCTTCTGGGTCCTGAGTTCTTCACGAAACGCTTCCTTATCAAATACTGCTTCTTGTAGGTCCATCTTAACTTCTTGATGTAACACTCCAGATCCTGGTGATACACCGGCTTAGGATAAAACTTCATCTTGCTGATGGGTGCTCCATCAGCCTTCTACAATCCAATCCTTCCATGCATATGCATGCTTAACTCAGCATGGTGACAATAGCATAAGCGGGCGATAACATCATGGATAGCCGTATTTCTGCTCTTGTCATTTCCATGAGCTATCTCTCCATAGTTTATATCTCCTGCCTTAGGGTTTTCCTTGAAAGAACTTTGAGTTTTTAACTCTCCATGCACCGGTCTTTCTCCGATACACCTTGATCTCGGGTATTGACAACTTCCATAGTCAGCCAAATTCCATAAGGGTAGCCTTCCTAGGTCATAAAAAATTTGGGGATTCTTCAGAGGCTTCAAATTCTCCTAGTCTTCGGAGTCTTCAACTGTTGTAGTTTCCATTATTCAGATGCACGGTAAAACCTCCTTCACTCTGTAGTGGTCGTGGTTGTCCGATATCTTGTACTTCTTGGAGTGGTTTCATCAGTCGAATCTTCGAGTGGTCAAAAGGGGAAAGGGATATGGTCTCACTAAAAGGGAATATTCGAATAAGCTCAGAAGAAAAGAGAGGTAAAAGATCTTTTGAAAAAGAAAGTTTTAGAGAAAATCCTTCCTATGGGCTTGCCAGTTTCTAGGGTCACGTCCTACAGTCAACATGTGCTCTGATACCATCTTGTAGTGACCCGGCCTCAGACGGTCAAGTCTCTGTGCTTAAGTGTCATCCCTGGATCGGTATGCTGACACACACAATACTAGAGGATTTATAACAGAGGTAAATCACATGTATAAAGTAACGTAAATACTATTACCTCAATCCAAATAGCGGAAGTAACGACAATGTTGTGGATTCCCATCAACACCAACGGCAAAGTTGAGTGTAGAAATCATAACCCTAACGTATCACTTGCTCGTCGTAAGATTCCTGCAACATGAGATGTTGCAGCCACAAAGGGTCAGTACATTGAATGTACTGGCAAATTCACACCATAGAGTAATGACGAATAAAGGCTATCACTACATGTATATTTGGCTGGTGGAAAAGCTCTAGGGTTGTAATGTTTTTGCGAAAAGCCAATTTTTCCCTACTGCAAAGGAATATATTTTATTTAACTACAAAGTTTGTAGAAAATATTGAGAAGGTTCCTCCAACTCAATCCCAAAATAATAAACATCAACCCAACAAATTAATTAAATAGAGTGATGAGATCAATATGATAATCCAAGAACCAGATACTTAAGATGTCCATAACCGGGGATATGGCTAATCATGATTAGTTTGTACACTCTGCGGAGGTTTGCGCACTTTTCCCCACAAGACTCGATCTCCTCCGTTGGATTTCTGGCACTGCAGGGTGTTTTAGAAACGGATGACCGAGACACAGTCTTTCAGAAACATTAACTCTTTACTTCGGGCAGACCATACCAAACCTACATCCCTCTACCTGCTGATCCACCTCTTCAAGAGCTCATGCAACTTACTCGACTATGCTAGAGCCCATAATAGCTTGTGGCTGCACACGGAAGTTTCTAGCATGAATAATCTTATGATCCCTTTGAGCCTAGGTGGCATTCCATAGGGTGATCACACGGGTCCTCCGGGATCCCGTTGGGCAAGCATTGGGTTCTCCAGGTGCCCCAACCAATCCACCCAGATGTGTTTTAAAGTAGCCACCTTAAGTTAACCATTAATAATAACCCTCACATCTGTCATGAATCACTCAAACCAAACCACGTCTATGAGCATAGCATAGCAGTATAAGCATAACGCAATAGTAACTCCCAAGGTTTGAATGCAGGGCAATAGGTTCCTACCTCATCAACTACTTCCCAAAACCCACATGTTATCAATCCTACTCATGCAATGTTTGAGGGTTGAAGCTAATGCATAAAAACTGGGTATGAAAGGGATATGATCAAAGTGTGAACTTTCTTGTACTGTTGATGAAGATGTTTCGCACTCAAAACTCTTGATAGTTCTACTCGTCACACTCCGGTCAATCTATCGTAAGCAAGCAATAGTAACCACACATAAGCAATCACTCAAAAGATCGGAAAGAACGAAGAAGACAATTCGGAAAGCAACAAACCCAAGCAAATAACTCTTGCATCATAAAACAATTTCTAACAGTACCAAAATTATGTGAATTTGGCCTTATCAGAAAGTTTAGATCAAGAGCTTCAAATTGCAAAAAGAATCAACTCAAACGGAGCTACGAAACTCAAGTTATGATCAAACAAAGTTCAAATACAAAACTGATCTAATTCAATTTTTAAAATTTTCAAAACCATGTTTAAGTTGATTATCTGGATAGAGGGGATCATAACGAAGAAGTGGCCATTGTTTTCATTGGATTTGGACAAACAAGTAAAAAGTAGTGATCGGTTGAAAAACAGGGACTAATATGTAAAATTATCACTACGGATAGGTCCCTGCCAGAAAATAAAAATAAAAAGAAAAACCTAAAGAACGAACGTTCGTTACAGAACGCTAACGAACGAAGATCCTTCGCTGTGTAGACCTAACCAGTGAACGTTCTTTGTTTAATAAAACAAAAAAAAACAGATCTAGTCTAGGGTTTTAAAGAAAAACCAAACTGAGAAGAAAAACCGGATCGGACCGGCGGTTTTTATACCAGTTCGGACGGTTTCGACGACGACGGCGGTTTCCGGCGAGGCGGCGGACTCCAGTGAGGGGCAGGTGGTGGCTGCGCGGGACGTGGCGCTGGGCGGCGTCTCCGGCGATGGCGATCTGGCGGCGAAGCAAGAAGAAGCGGCGGCGGCAAGAATCGACGGCGGCGGATCTAGCAAGGGGCGGCGGCGCGAGAGGCGAGGAGGAGAGGGCCCGGGTGGCACCCTTTATAGGAGGGGAGGGGAGGCACCAGGCGTGAAGGAGGGGCAAGGGGAGGCGTGCTCGACCGGGACTCGACGGCGGCGGCGGAGTCGGCCACGCTCGGGACTTCGTCCCGAGCTCGGAGACGGAGGCGGTTGGCGAGCTGGGCTGGGTCTGGCTGAGGAGCTGGGCCGGCCCAATCGGCGGGGATTCTCTTTTTTTAATAAAGATTTTCCAGACAACAAAAATAATTAAAGCAAAATAAATAAAAATTTTATATAGGCATATAATATATCAAAAGTTTCAGAAAAAGATTTACTACAACGTGGACATTTTTCTAGCACCAAATAAAATCTAAAAAAATTCAAATAAAGCAAGGAGTGCTACTGTTGCAATAAAACCTCATAAAAATCATTTTAAAAATACCTAAATGATTTCAAATTTATTTCTCTCAATTTTCTGATGTAGAGAATCATTTTACCCTAATTTCCATATATTTTATTTTTGGAGAAAATAATTTGAATAATACCCAAATAACTCCAAATTGAAAGTAATTTTCAAAAGGACTTTAAATTAATCCTTTTAAACTTCCAACTCACATTTCATATAATTTGAAGATGTCATTTTATCTTCTCTCATGAAAATCATAGAGTGGCATGAAGTTTATGAATTGGAAATATTTTCCGAATGAAATTCAAATCTTTTCAAAACCCTTTTCATTTATTTAAATGGAAGAAGTCATGTCATCTTCTCTCCAGGGTTTGTGATGAAAAGAATTTGAATTCATGGAGATCATAAAAGCAAAAATGAAAGTTTGGGAAAGTCCTTTTATTCCCTCTCATTTAACTTTCAAAAAGTTTTGAATTTCACACAATCAATCAAAACTATCTATTTAAGATAACATTCCAAAATTTAGAATTTTGGGATGTTACAAGAAAACTTTACGATGAATGGGAACCTACTATTAAAATTAAGATTAAAGATCATGAATGCTAAGCTTTGTGTGATTTGGGTGCTAGTGTTTCCATGATTCCAAAGACTTTGTGCGATTTGCTAGGTTTCCGTGATTTTGATTATTGCTCTTTAAACTTGCACCTTGCGGATTCCACTATTAAGAAACCTATGGGAAGAATTAATGATGTTCTTATTGTTGCAAATAGGAATTATGTGCCTGTAGATTTTATTGTTCTTGATATAGATTGCAATCCTTCATGTACTATTATTCTTGGTAGACCTTTCCTTAGAACGATTGGTGCAATTATTGATATGAAGGAAGGGAATATTAGATTCCAATTTCCGTTAAAGAAAGGCATGGAACACTTCCCAATAAATAAAATAAAATTACCTTATGAATCTATTATGAGAGCCACTTATGGATTGCCTACCAAAGATGGCAATACCTAGATCTATCCTTGCTTTTATGCCTAGCTAGGGGCGTTAAATGATAGCGCTTGTTGGGAGGCAACCCAATTTTATTTTTAGTTTTTTGCTTTTTGCTTCTGTTTAGGAATAAATATTTGATCTAGCCTCTGGTTAGAAGTGTTTTTATGTTTTAGTTAGTGTTTGTGCCAAGTTAAACCTATAGGATCTTCTTGGATGATAGTTATTTGATCTTGCTGTAAATTCCAGAAACTTTCTGTTCACGAAAACAATTTTTAAGAATCACAAGTACGTGATAAAATATTGATTCCAATTGCTGATGATCAATAAACAAATTGTCTAGGTCGTCCTATTTTTGCTGAATTTTTGGATTTCCATAAGTTTGCGTTAGTTACAGATTACTACAGACTATTCTGTTTTTGACAGATTCTGTCTTTCGTGTGTTGTTTCCTTATTTTGATGAATCTATGGCTATTAAAATAGTTTATAAACCATATAGAAGTTGGAATACAGTAGGTTTAACACTAATATAAATAAATAATGAGTTCATTACAGTACCTTGAAGTGGTCTTTTGTTTTCTTTCGCTAACGGAGCTCACTAGATTTTCTGTTAAGTTTTGTGTTGTGAAGTTTTCAAGTTTTGGGTAAAAGATTTGATGGATTATGGAATAAGGAGTGGCAAGAGCCTAAGCTTGGGGATGCCCATGGCACACCCAAGATAATTTAAGGGCACCTAAAAGCAAAAGCTTGGGGATGCCCCGGAAGGCATCCCCTCTTTCGTCTACTTCCATTGGTAACTTTAATTGGAGCTATATTTTTATTCACCACATGATATGTGTTTTGCTTGGAGCGTCTTGTATGATTTGAGTCTTTGTTTTTTAGTTTACTACAATCATCTTTGCTTTACACACCTTTTGAGAGAGACACACACGATTCAGAAATTATTAGAATACTCTATGTGCTTCACTTATATCTTTTGAGTTATATAGTTTTTGCTCTAGTACTTCACTTATATCTTTTAGAGCACGGTGGTGGATTTGTTTTAGAAAAACTATTATTCTCTCATGCTTCACTTATATTATTTTGAGAATCTTAAATAGCATGGTAATTTGCTTAAATAATCTTAATATGCTAGGTATTCAAGACTAGTAAAAACTTTCTTATGAGTGTGCTGAATACTAAGAGAAGTTTGATGATTGTTTTGAGACATGGAGGTAGTGATATCAAAGTTGTGCTAGTTCAGTAGTTGTGAATTTGAGAAATACTTGTGTTGAAGTTTGCAAGTACCGTAGCATGCACGTATGGTAAACGTTATGTAACAAATTTGAAACCTGAGGTGTTCTTTGAGTGTCCTCCTTATGAGTGGCGGTCGGGGACGAGCGATGGTATTTTCCTACCAATCTATCCCCCTAGGAGCATGCGCGTAGTGCTTCGTTTTTGATGACTTGTAGATTTTTGCAATAAGTATGTGAGTTCTTTATGACTAATGTTGAGTCCATGGATTATATGCACTCTCACTTTTCCATCATTGCTAGCCTCTTCGGTACCGTGTATTGCCCTTTCTCACATTGAGAGTTGGTGCAAACTTCGCCGGTGCATCCAAACCCCGTAATATGATACGCTCTTTCACACATAAACCTCCTTATATCTTCCTCAAAACAACCACCATACCTACCTATTACGGCATTTCCATAGCCATTCTGAGATATATTGCCATGCAACTTTCCACCGTTCCGTTTATCATGACACGTTCATCATTGTCATATTGCTTTGCATGATCATGTAGTTGACATAGTATTTGTGGCAAAGCCACCATTCATAATTCTTTCATACATGTCACTCTTGGTTCATTGCATATCCCGGTACACCGCCGGAGGCATTCATATAGAGTCATACTTTGTTCTAGTATCGAGTTGTAATCATTGAGTTGTAAATAAATAGAAGTGTGATGATCATCATTTTCTAGAGCATTGTCCCAAGTGAGGAATAAAAAAAGATAGAGAAAGGCCATAAAACAGGACCAAAAAATGAGAGAAAAAGGGAGAAGGGACAATGTTACTATCCTTTTTCCACACTTGTGCTTCAAAGTAGCACCATAATCTTCATGATAGAGAGTCTCTTGTTTTGTCACTTTCATATACTAGTGGGAATTTTTCATTATAGAACTTGGCTTGTATATTCAAACAATGGGCCTCCTCAAGTGCCCTAGGTCTTCGTGAGCAAGCAAGTTGGATGCACACCCACTTAGTTTCTTTTGATGAGCTTTCATACATTTGTAGCTCTAGTGCATCCGTTGCATGGCAATCCCTACTCCTTGCATTAACATCAATCGATGGGCATCTCCATAGCTCATTGATTAGCCTCGTTGATGTGAGACGTTCTCCTTTTTTGTCTTCTCCACATAACCCCCATCATTATATTCTATTCCACCCATAGTGCTATATCCATGGCTCACGCTCATGTATTGCGTGAAAGTTGAAAAAGTTTGAGATTACTAAAGTATGAAACAATTGCTTGGCTTGTCATCGGGGTTGTGCATGATGAGAGCATTCTTGTGTGACGAAAATGGAGCATGACTAAACTATATGGTTTTGTAGGGATGAACTTTCTTTGGCCATGTTATTTTGAGAAAACATAATTGCTTAGTTAGTATGCTTGAAGTATTATTATTTTTATGTCAATATTGAACTTTTATCTTGAATCCTTCGGATCTGAATATTCATACCACAATTAATAAGAATTACATTGAAATTATGCCTAGTAGCATTCCACATCAAAATTTCTGTTTTTATCATTTACCTACTCGAGGACGAGCAGGAATTAAGCTTGGGGATGCTTGATACGTCTCCAACGTATCAATAATTTTTGATTGTTCCATGCTATATTATATTCTGTTTTGGACATTATTGGGATTTATTTTACACTTTTATATTATTTTTGGGACTAACCTATTAACCGGAGGCCCAGCCCAGAATTGCTGTTTTTTGCCTATTCAGAGTTCCGCGGAAAAAGAATATCAAACGGAGTCCAAACGGAATGAAACCTTTGGGAACGTGATTTTCGGAACGAACGTGATCCAGAGGACTTGGACCCTACATCAAGACATCAACCAGGAAGCCACGAGGTAGGGGGCGCGCCTACCCCCCCTGGGCGTGCCCTCCACCCTCGTGGGCCCCCTGTTGCTCCACTGATGTACTTCTTCCTCCTATATATACCTACGTACCCCCAAACTACCAGAGACGGAGCCAAAAACATAATTTCACCGCCGCAACCTTCTGTACCCGTGAGATCCCATCTTGGGGCCTGTTTCGGAGCTCCGCCGGAGGGGGCATCGATCACGGAGGTCTTCTACATCAACACCATAGCCTCTCCCATGAAGTGTGAGTAGTTTACCTCAGACCTTCGGGTCCATAGTTATTAGCTAGATGGCTTCTTCTCTCTTTTTGGATCTCAATACAATGTTCTCCCCCTCTCTCGTGGAGATCTATTTGATGTAATCTTCTTTTGCGGTGTGTTTGTTGAGACCGATGAATTATGGGTTTATGATCAAGTTTATCTATGAACAATATTTGAATGTTCTGAATTCTTTTATGTATGATTGGTTATCTTTGCAAGTCTCTTCGAATTATCAGTTTGGTTTGGCCTACTAGATTGATCTTTCTTGCAATGGGAGAAGTGCTTAGCTTTGGGTTCAATCTTGCGTGTCCTTTCCCAAAGGATGTGGTAGGGGAAGCAAGGCACGTATTGTATTGTTGCCATCGAGGATAACAAGATGGGGTTTATATCATATTGCATGAGTTTATCCCTCTACATCATGTCATCTTGCTTAAAGCGTTACTCTATTCTTATGAACTTAATACTCTACATGCATGCTGGATAGCGTTCGATGTGTGGAGTAATAGTAGTAGATGTAGGTAGGAGTCGGTCTACTTGTCTCCGACGTGATGCCTATATACATGATCATACCTAGATATTCTCATAACTATGCTCAGTTCTGTCAATTGCTCAACAGTAATTTGTTCATCCATCGTAAATACTTATGCTCTTGAGAGAAGCCACTAGTGAAACCTATGGCCCCCGGGTCTATTTTCCATCATATTAATCTCCCGACAACAAGCTATTTCTGGCGCCGTTTTTATTTTACTTTCTTTACTTTACATCTTTATCATAAAAATACCAAAATATTATCTTATCATATCTATCGATCTCACTCGTAAGTGACCGTAGTAGGATTGACAAACCCTTATCGCGTTGGTTGCGAGGATTTATTTGTTTGTGTAGGTGCGAGGGACTCGTGCGTGGCCTCCTACTGGATTGATACCTTGGTTCTCAAAAACTGAGGGAAATACTTACGCTACTTTGCTGCATCACCCTTTCCTCTTCAAGGGAAAACCAACGCAGTGCTCAAGAGGTAGCAGGCATCCCCTCTTTCGTCTTTGTCTATCGGTAACTTTACTTGAGGCTATATTTTTCTTCACCACATGATATGTGTTTTGCTTGGAGCATCTTGTATTATTTGAGTCTTTGCTTTTTATTTTACCACAATCATCCTTGTTGTACACACCTTTTGGGAGAGACACACATGAATCGGAATTTATTAGAATATTGTATGTGCTTCACTTATATCTTTTGAGCTAGATAATTTTGCTCTAGTGCTTCACTTATATCTTTTTCGAGCACGGTGGTGGTTTTATTTTATAGAAATTATTGGTCTCTCATGCTTCACTAATGTTATTTTGAGAGTCTTTTAGAACAGCATGGTAATTTGCTTTGGTTATAAAATTAGTCCTAATATGATGGGCATCCAAGTTGGGTATAATAAAAACTTTCATATAGAGTGCATTGAATACTATGCGAAGTTTGATACTTGATGATTGTTTTGAGATATGAAGATGGTGATATTAGAGTCATGCTAGTTGAGTATTTGTGAATTTGAGAAATACTTGTGTTGAAGTTTGCAAGTCCCGTAACATGCACGTATGGTAACCGTTGTGTAACAAATTTGAAGCATGAGGTGTTTCGTTGATTGTCATCCTTATGAGTGGCAGTCGGGGATGAGCGATGGTCTTTTCCTACCAATCTATCCCCCTAGGAGCATGCGCGTAGTGCTTGGTTTTTGATGACTTGTAGATTTTTGCAATAAGTATGCGAGTTCTTTATGACTAATGTTGTCTCCATGGATTATATGCACTCTCGTCCTTCCACCATTGCTAGCCTCTCTAGTACCGAGCAACTTTCGCCAGTACCATAAACCCACCATATACATTCCTCAAAATAGACACCATACCTACCTATTATGGCATTTCCATAGCCATTCCGAGATATATTGCCATGCAACTTTCCACCGTTCAGTTTATTATGACACGCTTCATCATTGTCATATTGCCTTGCATGATCATGTAGTTGACATCGTATTTCTGGCAAGGCCACCATTCATAATTTTTCATACATGGCACTCCTGATTCATTGCCCATCCCAGTACACCGCCGGAGGCACTTATATAGAGTCATATTTTGTTCTACTATCGAGTTGTAATTATTGAGTTGTAAATGAATAGAAGCGTGATGATCATCATTATTAGAGCATTGTCCCGTGTGAGGAAAAAAAGAGAAAGGCCAAATAAAAAAAAGAGAAGGCCCAAAAAAAAAGAAAAAGAGAAAAAGGCTAGATAAAAAAAGAGATGGCCCAAAAAAAATGAGAGAAACAGAGAGAAGGGACAATGTTACTATCCTTTTTTCCACACTTCTGCTTCAAAGTAGCACCATGATCTTCATGATAGAGAGTTTCTTATTTTGTCACTTTCATATACTAGTGGGAATTTTCATTATAGAACTTGGCTTGTATATTCCAACAATGGGTTTCCTCAAATGCCCTAGGTCTTCGTGAGCATGCAAGTTGGATGCACACCCACTTAGTTTCTTTTGTTGAGCTTTCATACATTTATAGCTCTAGTGCATCCGTTGCATGGCAATCCCTACTCACTCACATTGATATCTATTGATGGGCATCTCCATAGCCCATTAATACGCCTAGTTGATGTGAGACCATCTTCCTCTTTTTTGTCTTCTCCACAACCAACATTCTATTCCACCTATAGTGTTATGTCCATGGCTCACGCTCATGTATTGCGTGAAAGTTGAAAAAGTTTGAGAATACTGAAGTATGAAACAATTGCTTGGCTTGTCATCGAGGTTGTGCATGATTTGAGCATTTTGTGTGACGAAGATGGAGCATAACCAAACTATATGATTTTGTAGGGATGAACTTTCTTTGGCCATGTTATTTTGAGAAGACATGATTACTTTGTTAGTATGCTTGAAGTATTATTATTTTTATGTCAATATTAAACTTTTTTCTTAAATCTTTCGGATTTGAACATTCATGCCACAATAAAGAAATTTACATTGAAAATTATGCTAGGTAGCATTCCACATAAAAAATTCTGTTTTTATCATTTACCTACTCGAGGACGAGCAGGAATTAAGGTTGGGGATGCTTGATACGTCGCCAATGTATCTATACTTTTTTATTGTTCCATGCTATTATATTATCTGTTTTGGATGTTTAATGGGCTTTAATATGCTATTTTATATTATTTTTGGGACTAACCTATTAACCAAAGGCCCAGTGCCAGGTTCTGTTTTTTTGCCTATTTCAGTGTTTTGCAGAAAAGGAATACCAAACGGAATGTAACCTTCGCGATGATCTTTCTTGGAATGAAAGCAATCCAGAAGACTTGGAGTTGAAGTCTGTAACTTCGTGAGGCGGCCACGAGGCAGGAGGGCGCGCCCCCCACGCTCGTGGGCCCCACGGAGCTCCACCGAGGTACTTCTTTCGTATATATACTCTTATACCCTAAAAACATCAGTGGGAGCCACGAAACCACTTTTCCACCGCCGCAACCTTTTGTACCCGTGAAATCTAATCTTGGGGCTTTTCCGGCAATCTGCCGGAGGGGGAATCGATCATGGAGGGCTTCTACATCAACACCATAGCCTCTCCGATGATGTGTGAGTAGTTTACCACAGACCTTCGGGTCCATAGTTATTAGCTAGATGGCTTCTTCTCTCTTTTTGGTTCTCAATACAAAGTTCTCCTTGATGTTCTTGGAGATCTATTCGATGTAATACTTTTTGCGGTGTGTTTGCCGAGATCTGATGAATTGCGGATTTATGATCAAGTTTATCTATGAATAATATTTGGTTCTTCTCTGAATTCTTATATGCATGATTTGGTATCTTCGCAAGTCTCTTCGAATTATCGGTTTAGTTTGGCCTACTAGATTGATCTTTTTTGCAATGGGAGAAGTGTGTAGCTTTGGGTTCAATCTTGCGGTGTCCTTTCCCAGTGACATTAGGGGCAGCAAGGCACGTATTGTATTGTTGCCATCGAGGATAAAAAGATGGGGTTTATATCATATTGCTTGAGTTTATCCCTCTACATCATGTCATCTTGCTTAATGTGTTACTCTGTTCTTATGAACTTAATACTCTAGATGCATGCTGGATAGCGTGTGTGGAGTAATAGTAGTTGATGCAGAATCGTTTCGGTCTACTTGACACGGACGTGATGCCTATATTCATGATCATGCCTAGATATTCTCATAGCTATGCACTTTTCTATCAATTGCTCGGCAGTAATTAGTTCACCCACCGTAATATATGCTATCTTGAGAGAAGCCACTAGTGAAACCTATGGCCCCCGGGTCTATTTTCCATCATATAAGTTGCCGATCTACAATTCTAGTTTCCTATTAATTTTATTTTGCAATCTTTACTATCCAATCTATACAACAAAAATACCAAAAATATTTATCTTATTATCTTTATCAGATCTCACTTTCGCGAGTGGCCGCTAAGGGATTGACAACCCCTTTATCACGTCGGTTGCGAGGTTCTTGATTGTTTGTGCAGGTACTAGGTGACTTGCGTGTTATCTCCTACTGGATTGATACCTTGGTTCTCACAAACTGAGGGAAATACTTATGCTACTTTGCTGCATCACCATTTCCTCTTCAAGGGAAAACTAACGCATGCTCAAGACATAGCAATGCGATAGAGCAAGTCGCCCCAAAATTCAACCCATGGTCAGCATGTCCGATCACTTTTGATCGCAGAGACCATCCGACTAGTATCCGTCACGGAGGTTCGGCCGTGCTGGTCCTCGACCCAATTATTGATGGATTCCACCTTACGCGATTCCTCATGGACGGCGGCAGCAACCTTAACCTGCTCTATAAGGACACAGTCCGCAAAATGGGTATTGATCCATCAAGAATCAAGCCCACAAAATCTACCTTTAAAGGAGTAATACTTGGTGTAGAGGCCCGCTGCACGGGCTCAATCACATTGGAGGTCGTCTTCGGTTCGTCGGACAACTTCCGAAGCGAAGGCTTGATCTTCGAAATCGTCCCTTTCCGCAGTGGCTACCATGCACTGCGGACGAACCACATTCGCTCGCTTCAATGCGGTCCCACACTATGCCTATCTCAAACTCAAGATGCCTGAACCACGCGGTGTTATAATAGTCAATGAAAACATGGAACGCTCCCTCCGTACTGAGGAGCACACCGCGGCCCTGGCAGCGGAAGTACAGGGCGGCCTTATCAAGTCAAATATTACATCGGCGGCCAAGCCCCCGGACGCTGTCAAACGAATCCGGACTACCCTGCAAGACGACAGTCCGGCTCACCAGGAGCTTGATTAGCAATTCGGCCTCCGTCTCAGCCCCAACCGAATCACGGCACATGTACCGCACATACATAATTACATACTAAAGATACCATGGGCAAAGATGGAGGCATATTAACGACAAAGTCCATAATATGGCTCAACCCTATCTGGACCCTCATATCCTCTTTTCTTATTTTCTATGTTTTCAGGTTCCCAGTACCTTTCGAGGGTACCACGGGCCCTTTTTCCCAGGCCCCTTATCAGAACACGATCATCGATCCTCTTGAAGGATAATACACCAGGAGAAAAGCAGAGCAGACATACGGCAAAGTATCTAAAGGATCTTTAAAGATCACCTCTTCCTTTTCTAGGACCTATACATGATACTTCTCCGTCATATCTATAATTTTTTATTGTTCCATGCCAATATTCTACAAGTTTTACATACTTTTGGCAACTTTTTAAACTATTTTTGGGACTAACACATTGATCTAGTGCCCAGTGCCAGTTCCTGTTTGTTGCATGTTTTTTGTTTCGCAGAAAGTCCATATCAAACGGAGTCCAAACGTGATAAAAACTTCCGGAGATTTTTTTGGAATATATGTGATTTTTTGGGAAAAAGAATCAACGTGAGACAATGCCCGAGAAGTCCACAAGGCAGGGGGCGCGCCCTGGGCCCTCGTGGCCACTCCGTAAGGCAGTTGATGCCCTTCTTTCGTCGCAAGAAAGCCAATATCCGGATAAAAATCGTGTCCAAATTTCAGCCCAATCAGAGTTACGGATCTCCGGGGATTTAAGGAACGGTGAAAGGGCAGAATCAGGGAGCGCAGAAACAGAAGGAAACAGAGAGAAAGAGATCCAATCTCGGTGGAGCTCTCGCCCCTCCGCCCCCATGGAGGCCATGGACCAGAGGGGAAACCCTTCTCCCATCTAGGGGGAAGGTCAAGGAAGAAGAAGAAGAAGAAGAAGAAGGGGGGCTCTCTCCCCCTCTCTCCCGGTGGTGCCAGAACGCCGTCGGGGCCATCATCGCGACAATGATCTACACCAACAACTTCACTGCCGTCATCACCAACTCTCCCCCCCCCCCTCTATGCAGCAGTGTAACCCCTCTTTTACCCGCTGTAATCTCTACTTAAACATGGTGCTCAACACTATGTATTATTTCCCAATGATGTATGGCTATCCTATGATGTTTGAGTAGATCCGTTTTGTCCTATGGGCTAATTGATGATCGTGATTGGTTTGAGTTGCATGTTTTATTATTGGTGCTGTCCTATGATGCTCTCCGTGTCGCGCAAGCGTGAGGGATCCCCGCTGTAGGGTTTGCAATATGTTCATGATTTACTTATGGTGGGTGGAGTGAGTGACAGAAGCACAGACCCGAGTAAGTAGATTGTTTGCATATGGGAGTAAAGAGGACTTGATGCCTTATAATGCTATGGTTGGGTTTTACCTTAATGATCTTTAGTAGTTGCGGATGCTTGCTAGAGTTCCAATCATAAGTGCATATGATCCAAGAAGAGAAAGTATGTTAGCTTATGCCTCTCCCTCAAATAAAATTGCAATAATGGTTACCGGTCTAGTTATCGATTGCCTAGGGACAAATAACTTTCTTGTGACAAAAAGCTCTCTACTAAGACTAACTTAGTTATTTCTTTATCTAAACAGCCCCTAGTTTTTATTTATGTGCTCTTTATTATCTTACAAACCTATCCAACAACACCTACAAAGTACTTCTAGTTTCATACTTGTTCTAGGTAAAGCGAACGTTTAGCGTGCATAGAGTTGTATCGGTGGTCGATAGAACTTGAGGGAATATGTGTTCTACCTTTAGCTCCTCATTGGGTTCGACACTCTTACTTATCGAAAGAGGCTACAATTGATCCCCTATACTTGTGGGTTATCAAGACCTTTTTCTGGCGCCATTGCCGGGGAGCAATAGTGCGGGGTGAATATTCTCATGTGTGCTTGTTTGCTTTATCACTAAGTAGTTTTTATTTTCTGTTCTAAGTTGTTCTCTATCTTTGGAACATGAAATACCAAAAAACTTAGGTGTACTTGCTACTCATGGAGATGGGGAACCTCCTAAAACCCTCGATGCTCATTATGTGAAAGTTATTATGCACTACCTTAATAATCCTGAGAAAACCCCATTCAGTTATATAGTGGGAGACACGTTGGATCAACGTGAATACTTTAGGGATTATCGCTTGACTCAAAAAGGGAAACTATTATGGGATCAAATTCATATGTTACATTGGTATGCTCGGCAACTATGCTTGAGATATGATTATACTTGCTGCTCTAGGATGAAGGCTCCACACCTTCCCTTTTCATGCAGATTTAATGATAATAAGACCTTGGCTTCTTATGCTAGAGGTATATATGATTACTATGATGTGGAACGAATAGAAGAATTTGTTGCTTTTAAGGGTGCATGTGAAATTGAATCTTGTTTAAAGAGTTTGAAGATTTTGATGATTCAGTTTATAGACCTGAAAATTTAGCTATCATTAAATATTGATATGAGAATTATAAATATAACTAGGAAAAATGCCCGTGTGTTGCAACGGAAAAAGAAAAAATATCACACACCCTCCTTCCCACCCTATTGATGGTGGTCATGGTGTCCACTTGATCACAAACACATCCGAACATGGGAAATCCAAAGACGATGAACCCATCCATAAAAATGTAAAGCTAATTTGTAATTCCATAGAAATGTCCCTTGTAGAATCCATACAAAACACAATCCAACCGACCATTTTATAATGATATGTTCACAAACTTTAGTTGTGCTATTACTCATCATGTTTAAATTGGTAATAAGAAACTTAATGACGTTGCATGTTGTTTGCGAATAATGTTTATATTCTCTCACATAGAAGAATTGCTTCTATTCTTTCAGGACAGAATGATACAACAAAACGTTTTAGAACGCAAAGGGGTCAAAATACTCTGAATCATATTATACACTCTAAAATATAAATTCAGGCCATATACATTCCGCTTTTGCAGCTAACCTACCAAGTATTACACTTCTAGGACCAAAAACTTGAAAGTGGAATAGCACAACTTAAGTATTGAACTAACCTCTACTTGAAAGCATTGCACACATTTGTGAATCCAAGCATAGTTATTTGGAGGAAATAATTCAGCAAATACAATATGCATCGAAAATTCAGAGATCTCATGAGAGGTGATTGATGCCCAATATATTGAGAAACAATACACATGTTTCAGCAGGTAGTTTGATGAACTGAAGCAAATTATCTACAAAGAATAGAAAAGTAAATGAGTACATAACCCGGGGACCAAATTGATAAACAATACCACAATCTAGAAAAGAAACATCAACATCAGCAAAATTTTAGAACACCACAACTATAGTCTTGTGCCACTTGCGGTTGCACCCCATGAAATGGCAAGAGAACCGCACACAGTGGCGAGCAGTTGGCTTTGCTTGACTGAGCAGCAGCAAACAAAACTTGCAAAATATTTTGTAAGAATTTTGGTAATTTTACTACATAACATTTCTCCTAATTCCTAACAAAAAAATATTACGCAAACAACTGCGGTATTTTTTGTCTAAAACCTAGACTTGCAAGAGAAACATCCACAGTTCTACACAAATCAATGCTGATATCGTTTGCAGAATTTCCTGAGTTCGTTCTTGCTACTTTTTCACAAGGCAGTCAGTCAATCTGACAATTTTTTTGGTGCTCAAATATTGAAATATATGTTCTTATAGCGAGTATGTTCAAAGGACCGTAGAGAAAAACAGGTTTTTATTAATTGACTTGTTAATTGACTCTCTACAGCCCCTCATAAATTATACACAAACACAATCGTCAAAAACCAGAGCCACCCTCAAGTAAGCTAGCTAGGTTCTGGGCTTAGTGCTGAAGTGCATAGTACTGTGCTACATCACATTACAGGGAGACGATGATACGAGCAGGAGCAATTTGAGTATCCTGAACTGTAACAGAACAGCCCCACTACCGCAAACTGTCAATACATCAAGATCTTTATTTTACCATCTCTAAATAAATTTCTAAATACACAGAATCTTGAGGGACTGACTGAGGGCACAGTTAGCTACAACCAAGCTCTCTTATACTACAAGAAGTAGAATAAAGCATGTGAGACTGGGTATCTCCATTGCGACTCTGCTCCACAATGGTCAGCTCAAACAGACTCCAGCCAGTACTAAATGGCAGGGATCGGCGAAGGTTTATGCCGCATCTAATCTGATCTACCCAACAATTTACTAAGTTTAATACTGGATTTACTTTTTCCAGTAAAAATAGCTTCCTTGCTATGAATTATTGATCCAGTAACCATACCATAATCATCACTCATCATTATAGGTTCACTCTTGTTTGTAAACTCTACAGAAATATTAACCACATAAATCTTGTAAGCAATTATATACGGAAAACTGGTTCTGCATGTAAGTACACTAATTCTTGCAAAACATAAATCTGCTTGGACTGAAAAGCATGGAACAACATAATTGTTATTTGGCCTCTAAAACTTTCACCACAAAAAACAACTATTGTGAGAAGGAACACAGGCACCACAAGTTCAGCAAATTTTCCAGCCTCGACATGATTTCGTATTGTCTCAGCCCATGATGTCTATGTCGGTGTCAAAACCGGCGGATCTTGAGTAGGGTGTCACGAACTGTGTGTCTAAGGCGGATGGTAACAGGAGGCGGGGGACACGATGTTTACCCCGGTTCGGGCCCTCTCGATGGAGGTAATACCCTACTTCCTACTTGATTGATCTTGATGATATGAGTATTACAAGAGTTGATCTACCACGAGATCGTAGAGGCTAAACCCTAGAAGCTAGCCTATGGTATGATTGTTGTTGTCCTACTGACTAAACCCTCCGGTTTATATAGACACGGAGGGGGCTAGGGTTACACAGAGTCGGTTACAAGGGAGGAGATCTACATATCCGTACTGCCAAGCTTGTCTTCCACGCCAAGGAGAGTCCCATCCGGACACGGGACGAAGTCTTCAATCTTGTATCTTCATAGTCCAACAGTCCAGCTAAAGAATATAGTCCGGCTATCCGAGGACCCCCTAATCCAGGAATCCCTCAGTAGCCCCTGAACCAGGCTTTAATGACGATGAGTCCGGCGCGCAGATTGTTTTCGGCATTACAAGGCAGGTTCCTCCTCCGAATATTCCGTAGAAGATTTTGAACACAAGGATAGTGTCAGGCTCTATAAAACAAATTCCACATACCACCGTAGAGAGAATAATATTTCCACAAATCTAATCTGCTGACAGCTTTTCATAACGTGACGTTTTTCCATGTCTGGTCATGATGAACCGTTTTTCCGAGCCTGCCACTGCACGTGTTGTGAGGCGGTTTTATTGGCATGTCCTGTCAAAGCAGAGATCGTGTCCCTCTTTTCACGGGATTCTCATCAATACGGGTGCGGGTAACCCAACCGCGCCATAAATTACGGCGCTTGGGAGATAAGCGGTTTTTACCGGGCAAGCGGGGAGGCGCAGAATACCTGCTGCCTTTATAAGGGGATAAGAACACCCATTCGCTCCCATGCTTTCCTCTTCCCGATCCATCCCCGCCCGAGCTCTAGCGCCCTAGCGTTCGTCTCTTCTGCCCACAAAGGCCTTCCGAAAATGTCCGGATCCGGAGCAGGAGGCAAGTTGATGGCCTCTACCGTCCGGGAGAAGGATATCAAAAAGCTTCGGAGGCCGGGTATCCGCCAAGAAAATCAGCCACCGTCTCCCGACGGCGGACAGATCGTCCCTACTCCGAACCCCATGAGAGGGTTGTATTCTCCTCACTTTGTCCGCTGGGCTAGGGTTTCCCCTTCACCCGTTTGTTCGCGGCATCATGTATTACTATGGGATCGATCTTCACGATCTGTCCCCTAATTCCTTCCTCAACATCTCGACATTCATTTTTGTGTGCGAGGCTTTTCTCCGCATCTCGCCACACTTCGGCTTGTGGCTGAAGATCTTTAATGTGAAGCCCAAGGTAATGGGCGGTGAGCACGCCGAGTGCGGGGGCGCTATGGTGAGCAAGATGCCGAATGTCATGTGGCCAACAGGCACCTTTAACGATTCTGTCAAGGAGTGGCAACAGCAGTGGTTTTACATCACTGAGCCGCGCGGCACGGAATGGGCCGCTACTCCTGAGTTTCGATCCGGTGCCCCCCTGCGGCTTACATCCTGGGTCAAGAAGGGCCTGAACTGGTCCTCGTCCGACGAACTGTCGGTGCTCCAAACGCACGTTAAAGGTATGGGAGACAAGAACATTGAACTTGTCAATGTAGTCCAGGTGATGTTAGTTCGCCGGATCCTGCCTTATCAACACCGGACTTGCAATCTATGGGAATTCGATCCGGCCAGGCACCAAACCTTACGAGAGCTTTTTGGCTCGTCGCACAAGGACATCTGGAAGGTGCTTTTCAAGTCCAGCAAATCATGGCCGGACTCCGCCGAGGACCGCGGGTACCAACTGTCCCGCCCTGCAAGTTCGGTAAGTCATCATACTTTTCATCTGCATAACCCAAAGGAAGCGCTTAACGTGTTTTCAACAACTCTCCCAGGGCTGGACGAAGAAGGCGGAGCGGATCCATTGTCTGGCCCCGCTGCCCCAAGAACCGACCGTCCCACTTCTGACGAAGATGCTGGTCCCGGCGCCTTACAAGGTGCCGAAGAAGACGGCCGAGAAGGAGGCCAAAAAGACCCAGGGAGGTCTTCATCGCCGCAGCACTTCAGACACAATATTCGAAGGCTCTGATGCCCGTTCCGCCTCCGAAGAGGACGAGGAGGAGGAAGAAGATGAATCCCCTACGGGAAGAAGGAAGAAGAGGACGGCCTCCGTACACTTGGAGGCCGAGCCGCCCAAAAGGGGAAAGACTCCTCTTCCGGAGGAGTCCACTGCCACCGCTGACAGCGGCCCGGCGTGGGATCCTAGGGCCCAACTCCTGGTGAACTCGTGAGTATACAAAATCCGAGTACGTCTATGTGTCCGGACTCGTCATGTAATGGTATTTTAACCTGAGCCATATTTTTTGTAGTCCGGAGAGGTCCCGTACCAAACAATCCTCATCAGAGAATTCGCTGAGCTCGGATGCTATGGAGAGCGGGGCGCCCCCAAAGGCCCCTTCCTCCAAACAGGTGGATAATACCGAGGCTTCGTCCCAGAAGGACCACGGCCAAGGAGGAGAGGGGAAGACCGCAAAGGCAGTGCCTGGAGGTCAAACTTCAGGGGTCGGGCACATGGGGGAGAAAATTCCCATGGGAGCTGATGGCAGGGACCATCTGGAATTCGGCTCCCAGCCGGATACAGCTCCGGAGACCCATACGGCTCCAGAGTCAGGCAGGCAGCCTCTCTCAGCTGGAGGGGACATGCCTGTTCCACCGGCAACCTCTGTCCAACCAGAGGTGTCGGATGATTTGTTGGTGGCACTGAAGAGCGCCTCCATTGTTGATGAACACCGTGCCCTTATGGGTGCGGTGATTGAGAAGATTCAGACTGCTGAGAGTGGACTGAATGGAGCCTGTATCGGCCTTGTAAAAGGTTTTGAGGTATGTTCTATGAGGTTTCGAAGAGTGTCATGGTATAGATAGTAGCCCCTGATACACTGTTCGGTGAAAGAAGGAACCGGATAGAGGATCAAATTTATGTTCGCAGGAAGACTCATTGAATGACATTTATTTCTCTTCTATTAAGCAGGTGTCTGTAGCGGCTGCTGCCTCTCATACTACGGAGATCTCTGGACTGAATCAAAGTCTGGAGCGGGCCAAAGAAGAACTTGGCCAATTGAAAATGCAGTTGGGAGATAAACAAGGTATGCACAAATCTTGTTCGCGTTTATGCCGAATAAATTTGCAGTATGGTGAAATAAGCTTCATGATTTGTGCTAGGGATGGTGACCGAAGTCAAGGCTCTTAAAAAGGCTGTGGCCGAGGCTGAGAAAAAGAACGCCACAGAGCAGGCTCTTCGCGAGAAGCACGAGGCCAGGGTTATTAAAGCTGAGCAGGAGCTGCAAGAGGCCGTGAAGAAATGCGAGATCTTGGAGCAGAGTTTAACGGAGAAAGAATCCGAACTCGCCAAGGCGCATCAGGCCACGAGCGATGCCCGGGGGGAAACCCAAAGCACCCTGTAGGGGATCCAAGAGGCGAGGAAGATCGCGGCAGGTAAGGCTTTTTCCCTGTAAAGCAAGTTTTTGAGGAGAAGATTATGTTTCTAATTTCGAAATCGGATTTCTCCAGGGGTGTTTGCGGAGCTGCCCCGTAGTATATCGGATGCCGCCCAATTCTACCGGGCCGAAGAAAGGAACACTGCGGATAAGCTTTTCTGGTCGCAGTATTTGGTGCCGAATTATCCGGTGCCTTTTGCCGATCAACTGAAACAGCTGATCGAACTACATAAGGCGGCCGAATTAGCCATGAAGGATTTGATTATCCGGCTATGGCCCGCCGAACCGATTCCAAGCAGCTACTTCAGGATCGTGAGGCGGCTTGTAAGCGCTTGCCCTCGACTTGACGTCATCAAGTGGTCGGTCTGTATAGAAGGTGCACAAATGGCCTTTGGCCGCCCAAAGGTGCACTGGGGGAAGATGGATGCTGAGAAGTTGATTACCGAAGGGCTGCCAGAGGGGAAGGAGCACCGCAAGCCCGAATTATATTATGAAAGTGTCCTTAAAGGATCCTACCTTGCAGCGGAGCTATGCACCAAGGACATTATGTTTCCATGAATGGAAATCATGTTGTCCTTTGTAATGTTTAAACAAGGTCATTTGTATTATTTGTTGCATGTTATATAAAAGTTTATCCTCCTGCGTGGCTGTTTTATATATTAATCCTGAGAGTTGGCTAGTCGTCGGCTTCCGCCCCCACGTAAGAAGTACGGGGGTGTTCGGGATAAACCTGATCACTCTTTATCCTAGTGTTGGGTCCTTCGACGGAGGTGTTCAGCACAGTGAACAAGGCAATTGGACTATAAGGCTTTATCGCTCTCACTTAGCCACAGGAGCTTTAGGAAGGTAGGCGCAGCCCCTGGTGTTCGGAAGACCGAATGGGGGGCTCTATAAGCACCTGATCGGAAGAAAAAACGATCCATCGCACGCTGCATTGGTCATGGCATTATGCGGAAGAAATCCTTAAAGATTTTGTAACCTCTCAAACAGCTGACCAGCTCTCGCCGTATCATGACCATCAGTTTTCGGCTTTCTCTACTGAGGTGCTCGTCCGGAAGAACCGGGACACAATCGCAGTAGTTCTCCCAGTGCTACCTTAGCCGATATAGCGAAACGTAAGGTACCAAAACATGGGAGCCGGGCAAACCCAACTATTTACCCAAGACATGATTCGGAGCTGATGCATATAATGCTATAGGTTCGGGGTGTCGAACTTCCGCGAAGGTATTCGGACTTTATTGTCGTGTTATGGGTAATACGAAGCCCCTGGCATATTTTAAGGCATATCGCTGTATACGGATGCCACTTGACAAAAGAATTTCAATAAGAAATAACAGTAGGTAAGCGTCATGTAAATCCACATGTTGTATTTAAATAGTACGCCTATGTGTATGAGTACAGGTAATGTGATAATAAAAAAAGGAATATGACCGCGGAACCTGCTGAGACCGGGGGGAAGAAGCTGAGTCCGAATCTGGAATATAGTCGGATGGTCATGGCGGGGAATGTCTAAGGATTCCCCTGCGCGTTCAAGCTGCCTCTGTATCGCCCGTCCTGGTCAGCGCAAAGGTGAACCTGCGAAGGAAATGTAAGAAATGTTTGCGTGCCAAAGAGCGGTTGAGCCACCGAGTGCGGCCTGTCCTGGACTTCGTCGGAGCGTTTAGTCGAGCTCTGGACGAGTCGGGCTATCCTTCCGTGAAGTAGTTCGGAGTCCCTTGACGGTGTCCGGGAGCCTAGACGTCGACTCGAGGTTTGGCTGCAAGGTGTGGCTCGTTGCTTCTGCTGTTAAGGCAGTGGTGCCATTAACCGTGATGACGCCGCGTGGACCGGGCATCTTGAGCTTACGGTAGGCATAATGTGGAACCGCGTTGAATCGATCGAACGTGGTTTGTCCGAGCAGTGCCTGATAATCACTGCAGAAAGGGACGATTTCGAAGATTAACTCTTCGGTACGGTAATTTTCTGGTGATCCGAAGACTACCTCAAGGGCAATGGAGCCTATACAGCTGGCTTCCACACCTGGTATAATGCCTTTGAAAGTGGCTTTAGTGGGTTTGATCGCGAATGATCGATGCCCATTTTGCGCGACGTGTCCCGTAAAGCAGATTTAGATCGCTGCCTCGCCCATAAGGACTTGTGTGAGGTGGAACCCGTCAATTATTGGGTCGAGGACTAGTGCAGCTGGATTGCCCTGATTGGGTTAACCCGACGATCCGTGCGGTTGAAGGTGACCGGCCCTGGTTTATATTGTGGGACGACTAGTTCCGTTAAGTCGGCATCCCTAAGGGTGCGTATCCGGTCCGAGTTGGGTTTTTGAGTGGTGTTTACCACATTCATCGATTGAATATGCGGGGGAAATTTCTTTTGCCCTCCTGTGTTCGGTGATCTGGGCTCTTCGCCGCCATAATCGCTTTGAGACCCCCCTTCTCCGTGTTTGGCGCCTGCCCTGCCGCCTTGTTTGAAGACCCAGCATTCTCTATTGGTATGGGTGGCTGGCGTTCCTGGGGTGCCATGAATTTGGCATTGGCAGTCGAGTATGCGGTCCAAACTGGATGGACTCGAATTGTTATTTTTGAGTGGCCCTTTCCGATGACCGGTCTTTGAGCCCCTAAACCCAACATTGACTATCGTCTCTTTGGCGTTTTCACCATATTTGCGGCGCTTGTGTTTGTTGCGTCGTGGTTTGCCGTTGCTATCCCTGGCTTTTGATGTGCCAGGTTTGCTTGTTGTATTGTTACTGCGAGCCAACCAGCTATCTTCGCCCGCGCAAAAGCGGGTCATAAGTGTCGTGAGGGCTGCCATGGATTTTGGCTTCTCTTGACCGAGGTGCCGGGCGAGCCATTCGTCACGGATGTTATGCTTAAATGCCGCTAAGGCCTCTGCATCCGGACAGTCCACAATTTGGTTCTTCTTAGTTAGGAACCGGGTCCAGAATTTCCTGGCCGACTTCCCTGGCTGCTGAGTTATATGACTTAAATCGTCGGCATCCGGCGGTCGCACAAAAGTGCCTTGGAAATTATCCAGGAATGCATCTGCCAGGCTCTCCCAACTTCCGATGGAGTTTGCCGGCAAGCTATTGAGCCAATGCCGAGCCGGCCCTTTGAGCTTTAGCGGGAGGTACTTGATGGCATTAAATCATCCCCGCGGGCCATGTGAATGTGGAGGAAGAAGTCTTCTATCCATACCGTGGGGTCTGTAGTACCATCGTATGATTCAATGTTTACGGGTTTAAACCCTTCTGGGAATTCGTGATCCATTACTTCATCGGTGAAGCATAGGGGGTGTGCGGCGCCCCTGTGCCGGGCTATATCACGACGCAGTTCGTACGAGTCTTGTCTGTTGTATTCGGCCCGGCCGGATTTGCTTTTAGTATATCCGGCGTGACGGTCATCGTCCCGCGTTGGGGCGTGCCCCCGTGATCCATAGATCGATCTTGCATGTCCTCCTTTGTTTTTCAATACGTCTCGCAGGTCCCGCGTGTTGCCCCGGGCCTTAGTATTTTTGCTTGAATGGCGGCGGGGTGCGGGCTGGACTTCGGGCTGGCATGCCCCTCTGTCTCGGCCGCATCATACGCTGGTGATGCAGGTTTTACTGCTTCCTCCTCGTGTTGGGGTGGCAACCTGCGCTTTGGGTAACTCTTGGTTGGGCGCTCGAGTTCGTATTCCTCGGCCGTCAGGACTTCAGTCCATCTATCCGCTAGCAGATCTTGATCAGCTCAAAGCTGTTGTTGCTTTTTCTTCAGGATGTTTGTTGTGTTTATAAGCCGGCGCTTGAAGCGCTCCTGCTCGACGGGATCCTCGGGCATGATAAATTCTTCGTCGCCGAGGCTCACTTCATCTTCGGAGAGAGGCATGTAAGTGTCATCCTCTGATTCTCCGTTTGCTGCCTATTCTGGAGGGCTAGCTTGTTCATCCTCCCACTCGATGTTTGGCTGGAGGGGGTTTTCGTCGTCTTCGGCACTATCCGGAGCGTTATTGTCTCTTGGGCCGGTATCGTTGCTATGGCGGGACTTAGGGCGGCACCGCTGACGTCGGTGCTTGGATTGCTGCTTGGAGGGATTATCCTCTGTTGTCTTATCGCCATCCCCCTCTTTGGGGGTGTCCACCATGTATATATCATATGATGAGGTGGCAGTCCAGCGCCCTGTGGGCGGTGGTTCCTGTTCGTCTCCTGCATCGCCGTCCATACCGTCGATGTCTTCAGAGCCGAAATCGAGCATGTTGGTTAAATTGTCGACAGTGGCTACTAAGTGGGTGGTGGGTGGGGAGCGAATTTCTTCGTCGTCCGCATCCCATTCTAGCCGGACATAGTTCGGCCAAGGTTCTCCCGACAAGGAGAGAGACTTTAATGAATTTAGCACATCGCCAAAAGGCGAGTGCTGAAAGATATCCGCGGAGGTGAACTCCATGATCTGTGCCCAATCAGATTCGATAGGCATGGACGCAGGCGGTTCGGGGCCTGTGGCCGGGGATGAATCTGAGGATCCGCGCACAGTCTCATAGGAGGTGAAGTCGATTCGCTCTATCGCCATCGATTGGGTGACCTCCGAGGCGGGTTCATCCACCCGCCCTCGGACGGCGAATCGACCAATCTAGGGCCGGAGTAGGCATGTGTGATCTCCCAACACCGCCTGATGGCAAAGCTAAGTCGTGTTTGCCGTGGATCGTGGCGCGACTCGACATGTGCTCGAATCCGTCAAAGATCAAGTCTCCGCGATATCGCAATATAGTTCAAGTTTCCAAACCTGACCTGATGGCCAGAGGCATAGCTCTCGATCTGCTCCAGATGGGCAAGCGAGTTGGCCCGCAGTGCGAAGCCGCCGAACACAAATATCTGTCCAGGGAGGAAAACCTCACCCTGGATCGCATCGTTGCTGATGATCTAAGGAGCCATCTAGCCTTACGGTGACGACACAGTGGAACTCTCAATGAAAGCACCAATGTCGGTGTCAAAACCGGCGGATCTCGGGTAGGGGAACCCTAACTGTGCGTCTAAGGCGGATGGTAACAGGAGGCGGGGGACACGATGTTTACCCAGGTTCGAGCCCTCTCGATGGAGGTAATACCCTACTTCCTGCTTGATTGATCTTGATGATATGATGATATGAGTATTACAAGAGCTGATCTACCACGAGATCGTAGAGGCTAAACCCTAGAAGCTAGCCTATGGTATGATTGTTGTTGTCCTACGGACTAAACCCTTCGGTTTATATAGATACCGGAGGGGCTAGGGTTACACAGAGTCGGTTACAAGGGAGGAGATCTACATATCCGTACTGCCAAGCTTGCCTTCCACGCCAAGGAGAGTCCCATCAGGACACGGGACGAAGTCTTCAATCTTGTATCTTCATAGTCCAACAGTCCGGCTAAAGGATATAGTCCGGCTGTCCGAGGACCCCCTAATCTAGGACTTCCTCAGTCTAGTGTATTTGCCAACATCATGTCCAACCACAATGCATGGAAAAATCAAACAACGCAGATAACAACCTAGTGCTCAGTTACCATCTCTAAATAAATCTCTGAATACACAAAAGCTTGAGGGACTGACTGAGGGCACTCAGTTAGCTACAACCAATCTCAAGAAGAAAGGGAAGGGGGAATAGCAGGGCTGTTTTTGAGGGTGGTCGGGGCATCACATACCTCTGGTGTAGCCACCGTTGGCGATATTGGATGGCTCGACAAACATTCTGCTACCTCCGGCGAACTCGGTGCTTCCCTAACTAATTTTCTTTGTTGGCTTGCATTGCTTGTCTACCTTCCAAGTGATTTAAACTCTAACTGCCAGAAGGCTATCTTCCTCTGAATTCACAACCAAGATATAAATTGTGTGACTGCATATTATGTTATGAATAAAAGAGAAAACACATGATATACAATGTTACAGAAACTGTTTTGGATAATTCTAACTTGTAAATAGCTCGATATGATTTTGCTTTGAAATAAAACTTAAGCATAAATGCCCAGAAAAATTAATGAAGAAAGTAGCAGACTAAAACATTTACAATAAAAATGATATATTTGATCACTAATCCTGCTACAAAACATAGATTTTTTTATAGCGTCAGGCAAAGATTTTTAATGTGAGAAATTTAATCTACAGTAACGACCAGCCACTTAGTTCACACAATTGTACAGTCATTTTATTTAGGTAAACATATGTGTTGCAATGGATACAAAATAGATAAATAAATGTGTTTAGAAACCTGGAAAATAATTATCCAAACAAACCTCTTTTATTATTCTAATGATTCAAAATGAACGGCGTCAAAGATACAACATATGCTCATGTACATCCAGCCACATTGTCGACCACTATTTATTCACCTTGCAACTAATGTTCATATCAACAAAATGGTTCATATTTTCAATTTCAGATGAAGGATATGAAAGAGAAAATGATTCATGTAACAAGCATTTAGACGTTTCCGAAAACACAAAACTATATAGTACAATAGTTCTTTGTATATAGCTATGACTGAAAATTAAATGGTCAATGAGAGGGCAAAAAAATCACAGGATTTTCTTTTCCATATCAATGTCAGTTAGAAATAAACAAAGAATTGTAATCAGAAGAAATAAAGTAAGCGCAAAATTTCTCAAGAGCATATGACAACAAACAATCTAATCCACTTCCACTAAACTTCTTTTTGGTGCATTTCCTCATAAAAAATTGGCTTTACTAAACGTCGGTGCCACCTAACTACCAGGTCCATTGAAGGCCCAACTTCAACCAGCTCCATTCTAGGAATAGATGGATTTTGTAGTTCTCAACTCCTGCTTCATAAGATCATATATGTGGTAATCATAAGTCCATCCAAAAGATTGTTGAGCCTCTTCTTTGAATGAGAGGCGTACACTCCTACTGCATACACCATTATAACAAGGAATATGACATCTTTCACCAGTTATAGCAGACAATAATATTCTCTAGTTAATATACAAAGGAAAATAAAAAGATCATTGTAACAGGTTCAGATAGGACCTATATTGTGCTACTCAGAAAGTCAATATCTAGCTCAAAAAAAGGTCAATGTCGAGCTCAGAAAGTCATTTCACTTTTGAGAGCCTCACTGTTTTAATCTTTATTTTCTCAAGTGAATAATAATTCCTCATTGTCACTAAGAATGCAGTAAGATTTAGGGAGAACTCCAGGGACACCCCTTCTCTCAAATGGCCTGATGTTGTTGCTATTCATGGTGTCAAAGAATGCTTCAAGGCGAAAAAGTTCTGCCAGCACGAAGTTCAAACTGTACATTATTGCCATGCTCAACCTGGAATAAACATTAGAGCACTGGTCTGGTGTGGGAGCCAGGGAAAAACACATACATACTATTTCTACTTGCTCCACATATAAGGTTTGAAAAAAACAATCTTTTCCAATATCAACTAAATTAAGATTTACATGTGGTTATTTGTACAAACCATGGACTATCTGCAAGAAGCGGCGCAGACAAAAATTCCAGTTCAGTCTCCATTAGAAAGGTAAGGTAAGCATGCAGACCTCATGCCGAGACGAGCTGATGTTGCTGGCAGCAAGGAAGGCTCGGCGTCCTCTGACTATGGATGCACACCGACCAGAATCACGTAGCCACGGCTCCGACCAGAATCACAGTGTCTGTCCCGGATTAGAGAGAGGGAACAACAAATTACAAGCATGGTTTTGGTACGGATTCACAGAAGACCCTAATCAAACATCACGACAGCATAGTGTTTGGAATTCAGAAATCCATTCAAGTCATGCACTCCAAAGGATGATCCATCAGTATATCAGATAAATCACCCAAGAATGATTACCAACTCAAGCATCATGTTCTAGAAAAAAATATTCAGGCACGCCATGGTTTCTAATTCAGAAGATGAAGCAAAACAAATAGGCTGTTAAGCCCAATTCTAAAAATCAAACATAGTACCTCTATTGAATCTCAGGCTAGCGTACTCCTTAGCCTTGCCTGTGAAGCCCGCTGGCCGGTCGCCGGAGCCGCCACCCCTAGCGACAGCCTCCCTGACCTTGCGCCCCCTGCTCCTTCTCCTCTCTTCCCCTCTCCCTCACACCCTATCTCTCTTTCTATGAATGAGCAGGACGCCGCGGCCGCCGGAGCAAGCCGCCGCACTAGCAGCCAGATCGGTCGCTACCGCCCCCGGATCCGCCCAGATTCTCGCGCCGGGCGCCGGCTCGCGTCACCCACCGGCCGCCTACCCGTTCCGACGAACTCCAGCGCATCCAACCTTTTCCCCTGCGTCGAGGAGTTACTCGAACCGCTGCCGTCCGCTGCGTGGCCAGGCAGCGCAGCTAGATCGGCAGCTCGCCCGCGTGGGCTACGCGGATGGTCGGACGGGAAGACCATCCGCAGGTGGCGGCGGCGGCGGCCGTACCCCTGCTCTCCTCCGATGCATAAGTGCCCGTGTGTCGTGTGTTTTTTGTTTCCAACCCTTGTGTTAGGCTTAATAAAAGTAAGGACCAAGCCCAGAAACGAACTAAACGATTTCTCACTATAAAAGGACCTCGTGTTTAATACAGGAAACTACAGGGGTTTTTCTCGAAACTTATTGGATGAAACATTTTCTGACTTAAAAAAGGGACTGCGGGTTGAATAACTAAAACATCAGGGACTTCTCTGCAAAAATACCAATGACGTACGACTAGAAGCAATAGCTGGTTTATTATTAGGAAAGATTATGATATTGATGAATTTATTGAGAAAGTCTCCTTTGTCCGAGAAGAGACTAATATTTTGCAGGAGTCTATGGAAGAAGAAATTGATGAACTGTGAGCTCATTGGATGAAAAAAGATGACGAGGAGAGTGAAGAACAAAAGGAGGAAGATCGGATTAGATACCTGTGTCCACCTTCTAATGAGAGTAACTCTCCAACTCATACATTATTTAATGTCCCTTCGTTCTTACCGAAGGATGAATGCCATGATAATTTCTATGATCCCGTTGACTCGTTTGAAATATCCCTTTTTTGATGAACTTGATGCTTGCTATTCTTGTGGCCAAGATGCCAATATGAATTATGCTTATGGAGATGAACTTGCTATTTTTCCTTATGTTAAACATGAAATTGTTGCTACTGCACCCACACATGATAGTCCTATTATCTTTTTGAATTCTCCAAACTACACTATATCGGTGAAATTTGCACTTATTAAGGATTATATTGATGGGTGGCCTTTTACCGTTGCACATGATAATTTTGATGAATATAATATGCATGTGCTTGCTGCTCCTACTTGCAATTATTATGAGAGAGGAACTACATCTCTGCCTCTCTACGTTTCCAACACGATAAAATTGCAAGAAACATCTTATGCTATGCATTGGCCTTTACTTGATGTGCATGAATTGTTCTTGTATGACATGCCGATGCATAGGAAGAGAGTTAGACTTCATCATTGCTTGATATATGTTGCTTTGTGCTCACTACTAAATGCCAAATCATTGCTAATTCAAATTGGCTTTGATATACCTTGGGATCCGGGTGGATTCATTACTTGAGCACTTTATGCCTACCTTAATGGCTTTAAAGAAAGCGCTGCCAGGAGACTACTCAGTAGTCTTAGAGAGTCATTTATTTCTTTTGAGTGCTTTTATAGAGTTTAAAAACAAAAAAATAAAGAGGGGAACCCAAAACTTTTCAAAAAGGAAAGTGAAAGTGAGAGAGACAAGCATTGTTGAAGTGGGGGAGCTCCTTGAACTTTGTTCATGCTCACGGAAACTTTGTGAATCTTAATTACATAAACTTTTCAAATAATTATCCCCTTGTAAAATTCCATTGTGTTATAAAAATAATGTGCCAAGATTTGCCTTTAGGATGTTTAGATTGCTTGTTGGTTTATGCAGTGCAAAACAGAAACTTTGGCTGTAGTGCGCGATTTTACATTTTTTACTGGAACGTCAAACGGTTCTGAGACTTTTTGCACTGTATTTCTATACAAATTTTTTATTGTTCCGATTTTTTCAGAATTTTTGGAGTACCAAAGGTATGGTGAATGTTCAGATTACTACAGACTGTCCTGTTTAAGACAGATTCTATTTTTGATGCATTGTTTTGATTGTTTTTTATGAAACTATCGATTTCTATTAGTGGATTAAGCCATGGAAAAGTTATATTACAGTAGCTACAATGAAAAAACAAAATATGAATTGGTTTGCAACAGTACTTAGAGTAGTGATTTGCTTTATTATACTAACGGATCTTACCGAACTTTCTGTTGAGTTTTGTGTGGATGAAGTGATCAAAGATCGAGGAGGTCTCGATGTGAGGAGAAGGAGGAGAGGAAAGTGCTCAAGCTTGGGGATGCCCAAGGCACCCCAAGTAAATATTCAAGGAGACTCAAGCGTCTAATCTTAGGGATGCCCCGGAAGGCATCCCATCTTTCTTCAACAAGTATCAGTATGTTTTCGGTTTCGTTTCGTTCATGTGATATGTGCAAATCTTGGAGCGTCTTTTGCATTTAGTTTTCACTTTTATTTGATGCACCATGCTGGTACGAGATAGTCCATGGTTAATTTATAGAATGCTCATTGCACTTCACTTATATCTTTTGAGTATGGCTTTATAGAATGCTTCATGTGCATCACTTATATCATTTGAAGTTTGGATTGCCTGTTTCCCTACACATAGAAAACCGCCATTTGTAGAATGCTCTTTTGCTTCACTTATATTTGTTAGAGTGTGGGCATATCTTTTGAAGAAAGAATTGAACTCTCTTGCTTCACTTATATCTATTTAGAGAGTTTACAGGAATTGGTCATTCACATGGTTAGTCATAAGTCCTACATAAAACTTGTAGATCAGTGAACATGATATGTTTCATTCCTTGTAATAGTTTTGTGATATAAAGATGGTGATATTAGAGTGATGATAGTGGGTAATTATGGATTGTAGAAATACTTGTGTTGAAGTTTGTGATTCCCGTAGCATGCACGTATGGTGAACCGTTATGTAACGAAGTCGGAGCATGATTTATTTATTGATTGTCTTCCTTATGAGTGGCGGTCGGGGACGAGCGATGGTCTTTTCCTACCAATCTACCCCCCTAGGAGCATGCATCTAATGCTTTGTTTCGATAGCTTGTAGACTTTTGCAATAAGTATGTGAGTTATATATGACTAATGTTGAGTCCATTGATTATACGCACTCTCACCCTTCCACCATTGCTAGCCTCTTCGGCACCGTGCATTGCCCTTTCTCACCTCGAGAGTTGGTGCAAACTTCGTCGGTGCATCCAAACCCCGTGATACGATATCTTCCTCAAAACAGCCACCATACCTACCTATCATGGCATTTCCATAGCCATTCCCACATATATTGCCATGCAACTTCCGTCATCATCATATACATGACTTGAGCGTTCATTGTCATATTGCCTTGCATGATCGTAAGATAGCTAGCATGATGTTTTCATGGCTGGTCCATTTTTGATGTCTTTGCTATGCTAGATCATTGCACATCCTGGTACACTGCTAGAGGCATTCATATAGAGTCATATTTTGTTCTAGTATCGAGTTGTAATATTGAGTTGTAAGTAAATAAAAGTGTGATGATCATCATTATTAGAACATTGTCCCATGTGAGGTTATCAAAATAAAAGTGGCCAAAGAAGCCCTAGACAAAGAGAGATAGAACAAAGAAGCCTACCAAAAAAAGAGAAAAAAACAAAAAAATAAAAAAATGAAAGAAAAAGAGAGAAAGGGCAATGTTACTATCCTTTTACCACACTTGTGCTTCAGAGTAGCACCATGTTCTTCATATAGAGAGTCTCTTGAGTTATCACTTTCATATACTAGTGGGAATTTTCATTATAGAACTTGGCTTGTATATTCCGATGATGGGCTTCCTCAAATGCCCGAGGTCCTCACGAGCAAGCAAGTTGGATGCACACCCACTTAGTTTCCAGTTTGAGCTTTCATACATCTATAGCTCTTAGTGCATCCGTTGCATGGTAATCCCTACTCCTCACATTGAAATCAATTGATGGGCATCTCCATAGCCCGTTGATTAGCCGCGTCGGTGTGAGACTTTCTCCTTTTTGTCTTCTCCACACAACCTCCACCATCATATTCTATTCCACCTATAGTGCTATGTCCATGTCTCACGCTCATGTATTGCGTGAAAATTGAAAAGGTTTGAGAACGTCAAAAGTATGAAACAATTGCTTGGCTTGTCATCGGGGTTGTGCATGATTTGAATATTTTGTGTGGTGAAGATGAAGCATAGCCAGACTATATGATTTTGTACGGATAACTTTCTTTGGCCATGTTATTTTGAGAAGACATGATTGCTTTATTAGTATGCTTGAAGTATTTGAAAGAACATGCGGTGCCCCCATGTTTGGTTTTGGTAATTGATGACAATCTCTATGGACTAATGGTTGCCTTGAGTTATATTTGAAGGTTTTGTCCATAGGCTTTTCTTGGAGTACATGTGTTGGTTTCAAGGAGAGTTTGTGTTGACCAAGGTGCTATTAAGGAATTATCCAAAGATTGGTCATGCGAGAGTTGAGCTTATTGCAAGCATGTCTTGAAGAAGAAGATTGTGTGATCATTAATGTTTACCTTCAAGACATCATCCAAATGAAGAGAGTTGGAAAGATTCAAGGTTGATCAAGACTAAGTCAAGAGTGAATCAAGTTGATCAACTCACAAAGCGTAGAAGATGTACCGAGAGGGATCAAGTGATCCCATGGTATGGTAAGCATTGTCCATTGTGCTTTGTGTACTAACCCATGGTCTATGTGAGAGTTCTACGTGGGGTTAGGTACGTGTTCATGGGCTTGCGTCAAGAGGAAGATATCACTCAACCCATGGAGAGGATGACATCAAGTGGTGATCGTCATCAAGATTGCCGTGTGCAAGTTCAAGTGGAGCATCGTGAAGATATCAAGTGCTTGAAGCATGCCATACATTATGGTGACAATGGACTTGTGAAGATGTGCCGAAGAGTGGCTCACCCATAGTGGACTATGGGGGAGCAATCATCTAGTCTTCATCGAGCCAACGCAATCAAGAAAGGTGGTCCAACTTGAGGGAGTCAAGGTCATCATCTAGCTCAAGTGGACCATGTGGAAGGCAAAGGTTTGACCTTGATAGGTTTTCTATTTTACCGGTCTCATGGTGGTAGTTGGGAGACCGGGTTATAGGATCATTTGCCATACTATCAAGGGGGGCTCTCAAGTTGGTAGCTTGATCGTATCGTTAGTAGAGAGCTCAAACCATTGCATCCTTGCATCATGTTTCTTGGTTTGTGTTTGGTGTTTCTCTTTGTGAGTTTTAGAGCTTGTGGTCTTCTTCTTGACAAGCTCGAGTTCATCGAAAACGGAGTTCATGTGCATCTTCTATGATGTTTTCGATGTTGGAGGTTATGCCGTTCTTCTCTCGTTGGAGGTTTCTCTCCTCTATTTGTTAGGCATACCTCCCCGCCACTTCTTTACTATAATCAGCCGCTGTTGGATGCTACTCGTCGCCTTCTATCCAACAAGCTTGAGTTTTCTCAATTTGAAGCTCATATGCGAAGTTGTGGCGCTTTAGGCTTTATTGCATCCTTTGTTTTCTCTGTTGTGTTCTCGAAAGCCTCAAGCGGTAGTACTGCTTCTAGAGCGGTAGTACCGCTTATGTAAGCGGCAGTCATCACCTCTGCGCCGCTGTAGTACCGCTGCTTCGGGATGCGCTCTTTTAAATCGGGTTTCACGATAGTAGAGCGGTAGTAGAGCGGTAATACCTCTTATAAGCGGTAAGCGGTATTAACTCTCCACCCGAGCGGTAGTACCTCTTATTAGTGGTAAGCGGTACTACCTCTCCTCCCGAGCGGTAGTACCTCTTATAAGTGGTAAGCGGTACTACCTCTCCCCAGAGCGGTACTACCTCTCTGGCAGAACTTCAACTCGTGTTTTCTCTCTCGTTGGGCTGTTTTGACCGTGCTAAGCGGTAGTACCGCTCCTCCAAGCGGTAGTACCGCTTGTGCACGACCTGAGCACATAACGGTTGGATTCGGGAGGTCCTATAAAAGGGGGTCTTCTTCCCCAATGAACCTTATCCTTTGAGCTCGTGTTCTTCCCCCATTGTTGACCTTCTTCGAGCTTGCTAACTCTCAATCCCTCCATGGATTCTTGCTAGTTTTTGAGGGAAAAGAGAGAGGAGATCTAGATCCACATTTCCACCAATCACTTTCTCCTCTATGTGAGGGGAACCCCTTGGATCTAGATCTTGGAGTTCTTGGTGTTCTCCTTCTTGTTCTTCCTCTCTTTTTCCTCCCTAGCATTAGTTGCTTCGGTGGGATTTGAGAGAGAAGGACTTGGGCACTCCGTGTGCCCTTGCCATTGCATTTGGTGCATTTGTTTGAGTTCTCCACGGTGATACGTGGAAGTTACAAGTTGAGAAGCTTATTACTCTTGGGTGCTTGGTGCCCTTAAGCTTGTTCCTCTTGGGTGCTTGGGCGCCCTAGACGGTTGGTGGTGTTCGGAGCTCAATCATTGTGGTGTAAAGCTCCGGGCAAGCGTCGGGATCTCCAATTAGGTTGTGGAGATCGCCCCGAGCAATTTCACAGGTACCGGTGACCGCCCCCAAGGGTTGCCAAAGTGTACGGGTTCGGTGACCGCCCCCAAGGGTTGCCATTTGTACGGGTTCGGTGACCGCCCTCAAGGTTCCCTTAGTGGAATCACGGCATCTTGCATTGTGCGAGGGCGTGAGGAGATTACGGTGGCCCTAGTGGCTTCTTGGGGAGCATTGTGCCTCCACACCGCTCCAAACGGAGATTAGCATCCGCAAGGGTGTGAACTTCGGGATACATTATCGTCTCCGCGTGCCTCGGTTATCTCTTACCCGAGCCCTTTACTTATGCACTTTACTTTGTGATAGCCATATTGTTTCTTGTCATATATCTTGCTATCACCTAAGTAGTTTTTCTTGCTTAGCATAAGTTGTTTGTGCACATAGGTGAGCCTAGTTGTTGTAGGTTTTGTGCTTGACAAATTAACCGCTAGGTTTATTCCGCATTTGTTCAAGCCTCAACGTAATTATTTTAAAGCGCCTATTCACCCCCCCCCCCTCTTGGCGACATCCACGATCTTTCAATTGGTATCAGATCCTCATCTCTCTTTGTTAGGCTTAACCGCCTAGAGAGTAAAGATGTCGACTAGGGGATTAGGATACTCTCACACTCTTAGTTTCAATGGCACAAATTTTGATGTTTGGGTAATTTGCATGCTTAATCTCTTTAGGGTCATGGACCCAAATTTAGAGCGAATTGTAGATATGGGTTTTTCTCCTCCAAAGGATCCACAAAGATTATCTTTAGAGGATGAGAAAAACTCTTATCTCAATGCTTTCTAATGTGCTTTTTTATTCTTTGAGCAATGTTCTTATATTTCAACTCATGCCGTTTCGGGATGCTCATGAGTTGTGGACAAAGCTTCAAGACAAATATGGCGTGTCCGATATTTGTGGAGATGATTGTCCTCCTTCCACCTCCGGTCGTATAGTATTCTCAACTTCTTCTACTTCACCTACATGTGGTTTTCCACAAGGTAATGATATGGTGAGTAGTGGTGTTCATTGCAATGATTATAGTGAGCTTATTATTGACGATCCTTCATCACTTTATTATTGCAATGCTTCACCTTTGGACTTTAACACTTCGAGCACTCTAAATGTTTCACATGCTTGTGTTAAAAGTTCTTGCATATCTTGTAGAAATTGTTGGAAATATGCCGTAGAGGCAATAATAAATTAGTTATTATTATATTTCCTTGTTCATGATAATTGTTTATTATCCATGCTAGAATTGTATTGATAGGAAACTCAGATACATGTGTGGATACATAGACAACACCATGTCCCTAGTAAGCCTCTAGTTGACTAGCTCGTTGATCAATAGATGGTTACGGTTTCCTGACCATGGACATTGGATGTCGTTGATAACGGGATCACATCATTAGGAGAATGATGTGATGGACAAGACCCAATCCTAAGCATAGCACAAGATCGTGTAGTTCGTCTGCTAGATCTTTTCTAATGTCAAGTATCATTTACTTAGACCATGAGATTGTGCAACTCCGGATACCGTAGGAGTGCTTTGGTGTGCCAAACGCCACAACGAATCGGGTGGCTATAAAGGTGCACTACGGGTATCTCCGAAAGTGTCTCTGGGTTGGCACGAATCGAGATCGGATTTGTCACTCCGTGTGACGGAGAGGTATCTCTGGGCCCACTCGGTAGGAGATCATCATAATGTGCACAATGTGACCAAGGAGTTGATCACGGATGATGTGTTACTGAATCTAGTAAAGAGACTTGCCGGTAACGAGATTGAACAAGGTATCGGGATACCGACGATCGAATCTCGGGCAAGTAATATACCGGTAGACAAAGGGAATTGTATACGAGATTGATTGAATCCTTGACATCATGGTTCATCCGATGAGATCATCGTGGAACATGTGGGAGCCAACATGGGTATCCAGATCCCGCTGTTGGTTATTGGCCGGAGAGTTGTCTCGGTCATGTCTACATGGTTCCCGAACCCGTAGGGTCTACACACTTAAGGTTCGATGACGCTAGGGTTATTAGGAAGACTTGTATGTGATTACCGAATGTTGTTCGGAGTCCCGGATGAGATCCCAGACGTCACGAGGAGTTCCGGAATGGTCCGGAGGTAAAGATTTATATATGGGAAGTCCTATTTTGGCCACCGAAAAATGTTCGGGATTTTTCGGTATTGTACCGGGAAGATTCTAGAAGGTTCCGGAGTGGGGCCCACCTGCATGTGGGGACCCACATGAACGTGGGTAGTGGGGGCAAGGCCCCACACCCCTGATCAAATGCGCACAAGATCCCCTTATATGAATAAGATCATATCCCAAAGGGATAAGATCAAGATCCCTAAAAAAGGGGGATAACTATCGGTGGGGAAGGGAAATGATGGGATTTCTTTCCCCCACCTTTGCCAACGCCCCAATGGACTTGGAGGGCAAGAAACCAGCCCCCTCCACCCCTATATATAGTGGGGAGGCACATGGGAGCCACACCCCTTCCCAAGGCGCAGCCCTCCCTCCCCAACACCTCTCCTCCTCCGCTAAGAGCTTGGCGGCCCCGCCGAGTATCGCTGCTCCACCACCACCACGCCGTCGTGCTGCTGTTGGAGCTTTCTTCCTCAACCTCTCCTCCTCCTTGCTGTATCAAGGCGCGGAGACGCCCTCGCCCGCACGTGTGTTGAACGCGAGATGCCGTCTGCTCGGCGCTAGGATCATCGGTGATTTGGATCACGACGAGTACGACTCCATCAACCCCGTTCTCTTGAACGCTTCCACTCGCGATCTACAAGGGTATGTAGATGCACTCCTCTCCCTCTCGTTGCTAGAAGACTCCATAGATTGATCTTGGTGACACGTAGGAAACTTTTGAATTTCCGCTATGTTCCCCAACAGTGGCATCATGAGCTAGGTCTATGCGTAGATTCTATGCCTGAGTAGAACACAAAGTAGTTGTGGGCGATGATTTGTTCAATTTGCTTGTCGTTACTAGTCTTATCTTGATTCGGCGGCATTGTGGGATGAAGCGGCCGGCCGACCTTACATCGCATTTCACGTGAGACAGGTTCCACCGACTGACATGCACTTGATGCATAAGGTGGCTAGCGGGTGTCTGTCTCTCCCACTTTAGTCGAATCGGATTCGATGAAGAGGGTCCTTATGAAGGGTAAATAGAAATTGGCATATCACCGTTGTGGCTTTTGCGTAGGTAAGATGCGTTCTTGCTCGAAACCCATAGCAGCCACGTAAAACATGCAACAACAATAAGAGGACGTCTAACTTGTTTTTGCAGGGTATGCTATGTGATGTGATATGGCCAAAAAAGAATGTGATGAATGATATGTGATGTATGAGATTGATCATGTTCTTGTAATAGGAATCACGACCTGCATGTCGATGAGTATGACAACCGGCAGGAGCCATAGGAGTTTTCTTTATTTATTGTATGACCTGTGTGTCACTCAATAACGCCATGTAATTACTTTATTTCATTGCTAAACCGTTAGCCATAGTAGTAGAAGTAATAGTTGGCGAGACAACTTCATGGAGACATGATTATGGAGATCATGATGATGGAGATCATGGTGTCATGCCGGTGATGATGATTGAGGGAGTTCCGGACTAGGGGGTGTCCGGATAGCCGAACTATCATCATCGGCCGGACTCCAAGACTATGAAGATACAAGATTGAAGACTTCGTCCCGTGTCCGGATGGGACTTTCCTTGGCGTGGAAGGCACGCTTGGCGATACGGATATGTAGATCTCCTACCATTGTAACCGACTCTGTGTAACCCTAGCCCTCTCCGGTGTCTATATAAACCGGATGGCTTTAGTCCATAGGACGAACAACAATCATACCATAGGCTAGCTTCTAGGGTTTAGCCTCTTTGATCTCGTGGTAGATCCACTCTTGTAACACACATCATCAATATTAATCAAGCAGGACGTAGGGTTTTACCTCCATCAAGAGGGCCCGAACCTGGGTAAAGCATCGTGTCCCTTGTCTCCTGTTACCATCCGCCTAGACGCACAGTTCGGGACCCCCTACCCGAGATCTACCGGTTTTGACACCGACATTGGTGCTTTCATTGAGAGTTTCTCTGTGTCGTCACCGATAGGCTCGATGGCTTCTTCGACCATCATCAACGACGCGTCCAGGTGAGACTTTTCTCCCGGACAGATCTTCAGATTCGGCGGCTTCGCATCGCGGGCCGATTCGCAGGCCATCCGAGCAGATCGAAGCTACGCCCGCCGTCAGTCGATTTGAAGTTTGAACTTCACGGCCGACATCCGCGGGACTTGATCCTCGTGGAGTCGATCCACGCCGAAGCGTGCCGCACCGTCACGGCGAGCATGATTTAGCTCGCAGCCGACAAGACTCGAGGTCAGATTCAACCCGCCCCGATCTTCAATTCGGAGCCGGCTGCGCAGATCGGGACGGATGGCTAGACACCGCCGAGCTGCAACCTCACGGCGATAGAGCCAACACCGATCTTGTCCTCATAAAGCTCGCGACTCCGAGGTACCGGACTCCTTGCCGGACTTCGAACCTCCCGCGCCCCCTCCGATCGAATCCGATTGGGCGCCGGTCATGGAGTTCACCGCAGCGGACATCTTTCAACTCTCACCTTTTGGCCACATTCTGAGTTCGCTAAAGTATCTCTCGTTATCAGGAGAGCCCTGGCCGGACTGCGGTCAGGAAGGTTGGGATGCGGACGACGAAGAAATTCAAAGCCCACCCACCACCCACTTGGTAGCCGCTGTCGACGATCTAACCGACATGCTAGACGACTGCGAAGACATCGACGGTATGGACGACGATGTCGGAGATGACCAAGAACCAGCGCCTAACGGGCACTGGAAAGCCACCCAAGCCCACAACGTATACATGGTGGATACACCAAAAGGAAGCGACAATGAGGAAAAACGGGACGCGGCGAAGGACAACTCCCCCAACAAACAAACAAAGCGGCGACGCAAGCGCCGCCCGAAGACCAGCATCGACAAAAACGACACCCATACGGACCCGGCCCTAGAGCAGGGCGAAGTAGTGGACGACGCACATGTCAACAAGCAGCCAGCCGGACATGAACGGGACAAGCAACCCATCCCCGGCGAAGATGATCTCACATCACCAGAGCATATGAATCTTCATAAAAGGCTCGTCGCCACTGCAAGAAATTTGAAGAAGCAAAAGCGGAAGCTCAAAACAGCGGAGGACGCACTCAGAATGAGATGGAGCAAAGTACTCAACACCGCAGATAAATATGGCACAAGTCACCAGACAAAGAGCTACCCAAGCGCAAGTTGTTGTTCGATTTGACGAGGAGGCCTTAGAGCCCCGCAGTCAAAAAGAAAGAAGCCGCCGGGCGGATAGACGACCAGATGACAGGCCAAGAGCAACAAGGGCGCCAGACGCAAGCCGCACAGATCAGCATAAAGATCCTCGAAAAAGGATAACCCGCCAGGTCTATCTATGGGCCAAAAAGAAGACTCTGTGAAGTAACACAACCAGCCGAGCATTTGAAGACAACGCACACCCAAATATGGGCGCGCACACCCACTATGTTTTACCGACGAGGTAATCGGATCATGGATTTCAAATGATTCAAACCCGTAAACATAGAGGCATACGACGGAACAACAGACCTCGAGTCTGGATTGAGGATTATATCCTACACATACACATGGCAAGAGGAGACGATCTCCATGCCATAAAATACCTACCCCTCAAGCTCAAAGGGCCGGCTCGGCATTGGCTTAAAAGCCTCCCAGAAAATACGATTGGAAGTTGGGAAGAGCTTGAGGATGCGTTTGAGCAATTTTCGGGGACTTATGTCCGCCTCCGGATGCGCATTTATTTAAGTCACATAACTCAACAGCCCGGAGAGTCGGCACGCAAATTCTAGAACAGGTTCCTCACTAAAAAGAACCAAATAGTCGATCGTCCGGACGTCAAGCCTTAGCGGCCTTTAAACACAACGTCTCGAGACGAATGGCTCGCCAGACACCTCGCCAGGAAAACCAAGAACAATGGCCGCACTAACAAGCCTCATGACACGCTTTGCTAGGGGAAGACAGCTGGCTGGCTAGATGCAGCACCAGCGACCCGAGTACATCCAAATCAGGGATGGAATGAAATCACGACGCAGAAAAAGATCAGCGCCGAATAAGGAAAATGGCCCAAATAGTACGGCGGTCAACGCCGGATTCAAAAGCTCTCGGCGAACAACAAAACACTGCCCTAAAGGATAATAAAGGACGAGCTATCCAACCTAAACAAGATTCTCGATAGACTGTGTCAAATACATGGTACCTCCGGAAGCCTGCAAACCATACCCACGAGATTGTTGGGTCTTCAAGCAGTCCGCCGACTTAACGCCGAACACAAGGGCTCGACACACCAAGTGAAGGTGACGAAACCCAAAAGCAGCACTCGGAAAACAAAAGACTTTCCCACTAGAAGTCAAAACAGTGAACTCACTTCATGTGATAACACACAGCAAGCCTGCCATACCAGACACCGTCCGCATAATGGGGATAGAACCTACCAAAATTCGCTATAGCAGACTTCCTTCAAAGGAATGACGCCAGCCTTCTTTATTATACAGTGCTCTATACCACTAGAGGTTGTGTTCGGTTCATCCGACAACCACCGTCGCGAAAAGCTCACTCCCCATCGCCCCATTTAGCAAGAGCCCTTAAGCACCATCATGCATAACTTTCGCCCGCTTTAATGCAATACCACATTACGCTCTCTTACGCTTAAAAATGCCCGGTCCACGTGGCATAATCTCAAAACTCCAGGAGTCTCTCGACCATGGAGAAAGTGCGGCTGCCTCGACAGCCACACATTAATCCGACCTTGCAGGTCAAAGCCCCTAAAAACAGGTCATTTAGACCTCGGACAGTCCGCGAACTTAACAAGGGCTTCCCACCAAGATACCCCTTTTTTGGGGGTCACAGACATAAATGATGAAAGCCAATAAAGCTCAACTTTCTTCATCTTCCAAATTATACTTTATTTTAATACAATTTTGCACGATATTTCTTAGAAACTAAGTCCTTCTCTTTACAGATGAAGCACATGCTACACCCGTCCCAGATACAAAGACAACGGAGACACAAAGCAGACGCAAGAGGGACCCGCTGCAAGGATTCTTTTCAGATTAAGACCTCGCGTAAACCTTTCTTACTGCTCTTGTTGATACACATCCCGGTTTCCTACCAGAGCCGAGGAGGAGGCTGACGCTTTGGCATCGGCCAGCGCCGTAAGTTCCCTACTGCACTGGACACTAGGGGCTTAGGGCTTTGTTCTGCCCGATATCATAAAGACCGAACACCTCGTGGAGTGTTCGCGCCTCGAAGTTAGGCCTTATATGCATCAGCTCAATCATGTCTTTGGTCAAATGTTGGGTTTGCCTCCCCGTGTTTTGCTGCCTTACGCCCAGATCATCGGCTAACGCGGCACCGGGAGAACTATCTGCGATTGTGCCCGGTTCGCCGGAGAGCACCTCAAGAGAGAAAGCCGAAAACCGACTGTCATGATATAGCGAGAGACTGGTCAACCACTGATCGACCATTGGAATGTTTAGAATTCTCCGCTTTGATGAAGGACCGCTTCCGTCAGTACATACGCTGGCCGAAGTTCGAGAAGCGCGGTGCCATCGAGGCTATATAGTAGCCCCACATTCGAGCTCCTATGGCTAAGTGAAAGTGATAAAGCACTATAGTCCGGTTGCCTAGTTTGCTATGCTATCACCTCCTTAAAAGGACCAAGACGTTGGATTAAGTGTGAAAAAGCGTTTTTCTTTTAGCAAACACCCCCGCACCATGTGCGTGGGGGCTGAAGCCAAAGACTGCCATCTTTCAGATTATACATACGTATACGGCCACACAGGAGATAGTTCAATACTTGAACACACAAGTATAAAAAGTCAATGCATTATAAACATGATCCTAGAAATCATACATGTCATTCAAACATAACATCTTTCGAGCACTACGACTCTATTATACGAGCGCCTGCAGACCTCCTCAAAGTAATGCTCGGTGGGGAATCGGCTTTTGTCCAACCCGGATGCAACAGCGTGGCATCCATCTCCGCCATGTGTTTTACCACGGGTGAGAGCCATCCGCACCTTCTATGCATGCCGACCGCTTCATCGCTTTAATATGCGGCACGCCTCAAGGAATTGCTGCAACAAGCCAAAATAACTCTTCGCTTGGGCCTTTTTCGCCACAGATGAGCGACCACATTCGCCATGGCTAGTCCGGACAATCTATTCAGCTCAGCCCACTCAACCAGCCGATCACTCAACGGAAGTGGACGCCCGGACTATGGAATTGAGACCGAAAAGCTCTTCCATTTCATGATCCTCCTGGCTTCGAAGTGTACGATCAAGGTCCGCCGACTCGCCGCCAAGTCCAAATAAGGATCCTCCGCACCGCATAATCGCCCAAATTGAGCATACTTAGGATCCGTGAACTTCCTACGCAGCATAAAGGGCTTTCCACCACAATGTCTCCGACCGACGCAGTTCCTCCTTCATAGCCCGTGATCGCTTTCACGGGCATCCTTGGCTTCAGATCGGCCTTCTTCAGGTCCTCTTGCTCCGCCGACGTTCTCCTTCAAGAACCTCCTGTGGTCGGTAGCAACTTTTAATTTCATGGCCATTCCGCCATCTCCTCCCTCGCTTCGGCAAAGTGAGCAGCCTTCTCGCTTCTAGCTCTTTCGCTGCCTTCAAGGTAGCTGCCTCGCTTTTCGGGCTTGCTCCTTGGCCCGAGCAAGTTCTGCTCGAAGGTCTTCCACAGCAGCAGCACCATCCGCATCAAGCATACAACTTGTAAGGAATGGGCATCAGCTCCTTACTAAGCGACCGCGAGCAACCACATACCTTGTGACTCATCAAGTCGCTTTATTGACCAGCGAGATGTCCGTGATCTCGCAGCGCCGAGTTGCTTCTTCAGCTCGGCGAATCCATCAGTCCGGCTGGCCATCGAACGCCCGCCACCTGCATAGGAAAGGCAACAGCTAATAACAGAGATTATGATCCTAGGCACGCTGTCGCTTTCAAAGATACCAAGTCTCGTGGGCTACTATCTATACAGGCGATTTTATATGCATAACTGCTGAAGGTACATCATTTTGCGTACCTCAAACCCGTCAAGAAGCTTCGACGGCTTCATGCAATCCGCCTCCATGGATGCAATTATTTCAATCACCATACCCATTAGAGCACGGTGATCTTCTGAAATAGCCGCCGCCCGAGCAGATCCTTCAGCTCCTCCGACCAAGACGCCACTTGGCGCTGGACCTTCCGCCCCGCGGACTTGGGGAATTCCTCCGCGACGACACCTCCGGTCGTCCGCTTCACATGAGGATGCGATAGGTGGAGGCGCTCTCCATCATCTCCGGAAGAAGATCCCCAAAGACGAGCTCACGAGAAGGGCTGAGGTCCGAACTACAAGGTACAATTTCGGTTATCCTCATGAATAAACACAGGATGTTCCTTATTTACAAGACCCCTTCTTTTTACTTACGGCTCATTGAGGGCTGATCCCTTGGGGAAATAATGCGGCTGGGCTACTTCCCAGCGGACTCTCCGCCAAGATTCCTTCCCTCTTTGAGGCCTTGACCTCCGGGTCTTCCGGCGGTCCTCTTCTCTCCTCGAAGGCGGACTCTTAATCCTCCTTCCTTGATAACCTCCTTCGCAGAGGCGGTTGCTTCCCGGCTCCCCCCTTCGCCTTCTTCAAAAGGCGCAACCTTCAACATCTTGGTCAGCATGGGATCCGGCGTGGTCTCGGGGAGGGGAGCCGGACACCTTATTAGCTTTGCCTTGGCTATCCACTCCTGTTCAAGAAACGGCTCCTTTAAAGGGCATATATATGAAATAAATGAATGAACAGCTTGTCCGATTACAGGACTACTTATTTGAGTATCTGGCGATTACAGCTTAGTCCTGCGCCCTGGTCAAGTCCGACACTTCTCTTGTGGTTCAAGAACAGTTTATACATCTCCACGGCGCCGTGCCCATGAAATTTTGAGAGCTCGTGCTCCTCCGGATTGAATTCCCACAAAGGAGGGGGCGACGCTTGCAGGCTGCTGAAGGCGCCGGATCACCATAACTCCGCGACCGCAACTAGATTGATCCTCTTTCTGGAGATCTCGAATACGGCCCTGCAGCAGGGGAACGCCCTTGGATGGCCCCCACCGAGCCCCTTGTTGACCCATGATGCCAGCCTGTGGTGGACCCGAGCGGAAGGCGGGAGCGCTGTTGTTGGGGAACGAGTAATTTCAAAAAATTCCTACGCACACGCAAGACCATGGTGATGGCATAGCAACGAGAGGGAGAGTGTCCATCCACGCACTCGTGAGACCGAAAGAAGAAGCGCTATAACAACGCTGTTGATGTAGTCGACGCCTTCACGATCCGACCGATCCAAGCACCGAACGACGGCACCTCCGAAGTTCTCGCACACGCTCAGCTCGATGACGATCCCCGGACTCCGATCCAGCAAAGTGTCGGGATGAGTTCCACAAGACGACGGCGTGCAGGACGATGATGATGCTCCACGGCGCAGGGCTTCGCTTAAGCTCCGCGACGATATGACTTCTCCGCGCAGGGGCTTCGCTTAAGCTCCGCGACGATATGACCAAGTGGAATATGGTGGAGGGGGCACCGACACGGCTAAGGAACGATCCGTAGATCAACTTGTGTGTCATGGGGTGCCCCTGCCTCAGATATAAAGGAGCAAGGGGTGCGGCCAGCCCAAGGGGCGCTGAGGAGTCCTACTCCCACCGAGTAGGACTCCCCCTTCCTAGTTGGATTAGGATTGGGGAGGGAAGAGGGAGGCGCTCTCTCCTTGTCCTATTCGGACTAGAGGGGAGGGGGCGCGCCTGCCTGGCCGCCCTTTCCTCTTCTCCCTATGGCCCATCAAGGCCCATAGACCCCGGGGTTCCGTAACCCCCGTGTTCCAGAACTTCCTGCTTTCATCCGAACCTTCCAAGTCCAAACATAGGCTTCCAATATATCAATCTTTATGTCTCGACCATTTCGAGACTCCTCGTCATGTCCGTGATCACATCCGGACTCAACAACCTTCGTACATCAATACTTATAAACTCATAATGAACTCGTCATCAAACGTTAAGCGTGCGGACCCTACGGGTTCGAGAACTATGTAGACATGACCTAGAACCATTCTCGTCAATAACCAATAGCGGAACCTGGATGCCCATATTGGTTCCTACATATTCTACGAAGATCTTTATCGGTCAAACCGCATAACGATATACGTTGTTCCTTTTGTCATCGGTATGTTACTTACCCGAGATTCGATCGTCGATATCTAATACCTAGTTCAATCTCGCTACGGTAAGTCTCTTTACTCGTTCCGTAATACATCATCTCACAACTAACTCATTAGTTGCAATGCTTGCAAGGCTTATGTGATGTGTATTACCGAGAAGGCCCAGAGATACCTCTCCGACAATCGGAGTGACAAAACCTAATCTCGATTCATGCCAACTCAACATATACTTTTGGAGACACCTGAGAGTACCTTTATAATCACCCATTTACGCTAGACGCTTTGGTAGCACACAAAGTGTTCCTCCGTAAACGGAGTTGCATAATCTCATAGTTGCGTGAACTTTGTATAAGTCATGAAGAAAGCATAAGCAACATACTAAACGATCAAGTGCTAAGCTAACGAAATGGGTCATGTCAATCACATCATTCTCCTAATGATGTGATCCCATTAATCAAATGACAACACATGTCTATGGTTAGGAAACATAACCATCTTCGATTAATGAGCTAGTCTCAGTAGAGGCATACTAGTGACTATCTATTTGTCTATGTATTCACACATGTATTATGTTTCCGGTTAATACAATTCTAGCATGAATAATAAACATTTATCATGATATAAGGAAATAAATAATAACTTTATTATTGCCTCTAGGGCATATTTCCTTCAGCTCCCACTTGCACTAGAGTCAATAATCTAGATTACACAAGAATGATTCTAACACCCATGGAGTCTTGGTGCTGATCATGTTTTGCTCGTGGAATAGGCTTAGTCAACGGTCGCAACATTCAGATCCGTATGTATTTTGCAAATCTCTATGTCTCCCACTTGGACTTGGTCCCAATGGAATTGAAGCGTCTCTTGATATGCTTGGTCCTCTTGTGAAATCTGGATTCCTTTGCCAAGGCAATTGCACCAAGATTGTCACGTAAGATCTTCATTGGTCCCGATGCACTAGGTATGACACCTAGATCGAAATGAACTCTTTCATCCGACTCCTTCATTTGCTGCTTCCAAGCAGCTATGTACTCCGCTTCACATGTAGATCCCGCCACGACGCTTTGTTTAGAACTGCACCAACCGACAGCTCCACCGCTTAATAAAAATACGATCCGGTTTGCGATTTAGAATCGTCCGGATCGATGTCAAAGCTTGCATCGACGTAACCATTTACGACTAGCTCTTTGTCACCTCCATATACGAGAAACATATCCTTAGTCCTTTTCGTATTTCAGATGTTCTTGACCGCTGTCCATGATCCACTCGGATTACTTTGGTACCTTCCTGCCAAGCTTACAGCTAAGCATACGTCAGTCTGGTACACAGATTGCATACATGATAGAGCCTATGGCTGAAGCATAGGAACATCTTTCATTTTCTCTATCTTCTGCTGTGGTCGGGCATTGAGTCCGACTCAATCTTACACCTTGTAATACTGGTAAAAACCTTTCTTTGCCTCGATCCATTTTGAACTTCTTCAAAACTTTATCAAGGTATGTGCTTTGTGAAAGTCCAATTAAGCGCCTTGATCTATCTCTATAGATCTTGATGCCCAATATGTAAGCAGCTTCACCGAGGTCTTTCATTGAAAAGCTTTTATTCAAGTATCCTTTTATGCTATCCAGAAATTCTATATCATTTCCAATCAACAATATGTCGTCCACATATAATATCGAAATGCTACTGAGCTCCCACTCACTTTCTTGTAAATACAAAGCTTCTCCAAAAGTCTCAGATAAAACCATATGCTTTGATCACACTATCAAAGCGCTTATTCCAACTCCGAGAGGCTTGCACTGCACCATAAATTGATCGTTGAGCTTGCACACTTTGTTAGCACCCTTTGGATCAACAAAACCTTCTGTTTGCATCATATACAACTCTTCTTCTAGAAATCCATTCAAGAATGCAGTTTTACATCCATTTGCCAAATTTCATAATCATAAAATGCGCAATTGCTAACATGATTCGGACAGACTTAAGCATCGCTACGGGTGAGAAAGTCTCATCGTAGTCAACCCCTTGAACTTGTCGAAAACCTTTTGCAACAAGTCGAGCTTTGTAGACAGCTACATTACCATCGGCGCAGTCTTCTTCTTAAAGATCCATTTATTCTCAATGGCTTGCCGATCATCGGCAAGTCTACCAAAGTCCATACTTTGTTCTCATACATGGATCCCATCTCAGATTTCATGGCTTCAAGCCATTTTGTGGAATCTGGGCTCACCATCGCTTCTTCATAGTTCGTAGGTTCACCATGATCTAGTAGCATGACTTCCGAATAGGATTACCGCACCACTCAGTGCGGATTTTATTCTGGTTGATCTACGATTCAAGGACAACTTGATCTGAAGTTTCATGATCTTTATCATTATCTTCCTCGCTAATCGGTGTAGGTGTTACGTAAACTGATTTCGTGATGAACTACTTTCCAATAAGGGAGCTGGTACTATTACCTCATCAAGTTCCACTTTCCTCCCACTCACTTCTTTCGAGAGAAACTCCTTCTCTAGAAAGGATCCATTCTTAGCAACGAATGTCTTGCCTTCGGATCTGTGATAGAAGGTATACCAATTGTCTCCTTTGGGTATCCTATGAAGACACATTTTTCGATTTGGGTTCAAGCTTATCAGGTTGAAGTTTTTCACATAAGCATCGCAACCCCAAACTTTCGAAACGACAACTTTGGTTTCTTGCTAAACCATAGTTCATAAGGCGTCGTCTCAACGGATTTTGACGGTGTCCTATTTAACGTGAATGCGCCGCCTCTAAAGCATAACCCCAAAACGATAGCGGTAAATCGAAATAGACATCATAGATCGCACCATATCTAGTAAAGTACGACACGACGCTCGGACACACCATTACCGAGGTGTTCCGGTGGCGTGAATTGCGAAACTATTCCGCATTGCTTCAAATGTAGACCAAACTCGTAACTCAAATATTCTCCTCCACGATCAGATCGTAGAAACTTTATTTTCTTGTTACGATGATTTTCAACTTCACTCTGAAATTCTTTGAACTTTTCAAATGTTTCAGATTTATGCTTCATCAAGTAGATATACCCGTATCTGCTTAAATCATCTGTGAAGGTGAGAAAATAACGATATCCGCCACGAGCTTCAACATTCATCGGACCACATACATCTGTATGTATGATTTCCAATAAGTCTGTTGCTCTCTCCATACAACCGGAGAACGGTGTTTTAGTCATCTTGCCCATGAGGCACGGTTCGCAAGTACCAAGTGATTCATAATCAAGTGATTCCAAAAGTCCATCTGTATGGAGTTTCTTCATGCGTTTACACCGATATGACCTAAACGGCAGTGCCACAAATAAGTTGCACTATCATTATCAACTCTGCATCTTTTGGCTTCGACATTATGAATATGTGTATCACTACTTGTCGAGATTCAACAAGAATAGACCATTCTTCAAGGGTGCATGACCATAAAAGATATTACTCATATAAATAGAACAACCATTATTCTCTGATTTAAATGAATAACCGCCTCGCATCAAACAAGATCCAGATATAATGTTCATGCTCAACGCCGCACCAAATAACAATTATTTAGGTCTAAAACTAATCCCAAGGTAGATGTAGAGGTAGCGTGCCGATCGCGATCACATTGACTTTGGAACCATTTCCCACGCCAAGATCGTCACCTCGTCCTTTGCCGCTGCTCGCCTATTCCGTAGTCCCTGCTTCAAGTTGCAAATATTAGCAATGTAACCAGATCAAATACCCAGTGCTACTACGAGCTCTAGTAAGGTACACATCAATAACATGTATATCACATATACCTTTGTTCACCTTGCCATCCTTCTTATCCGCCAAATACTTGGGGCAGTTCCGCTTCAAAGGTCCACCGCTTGCAAGAAAACACTCGCCAGGCTTAGGTCCAGACTTGGGTTTCTTCTCTTGAGCAGCAACTTTCTTGCTGTTCATTTTGAAGTTTCCTTCTTCTTCCCTTTGCCCTTTTCTTGAAACTAGTGGTCTTGTTGACCATCAACACTTGATGCTCTTTCTTGATTTCTACCTCCGCTGCTTTTAGCATTGCGAAGAGCTCAGAATTGTCTTAGTCATCCCTTGCATATTATAGTTCATCACGAAGCTCTTGTAGCTTGGTGGCGTGATTGGAGAATTTCATCAATGACACTATCATCCGGAAGATTAACTCCCAGCTGAATTAAGTGATTATTATACCCGCACATTTTGAGTATGTGCTCACCGACGTAACTATTCTCCTCCATCTTGCAGCTATAGAACTTATTGGAGACTTCATATCTCTCAATCCGGGCATTTGCTTGAAATATTAACTTCAACTCCTGGAACATCTCATATGCTCCATGACGCTCAAAACGCCGTTGAAGACCCGGTTCTAAGCCGTAAAGCATGGCACACTCGAACTATAGAGTAGTCATCACTTTGCTCGCCAGACGCTCACAACTTCGGCGTTGTTCTCGCAGGCAGTTCGCACCCAGCGGTGCTTCCAGGGGCGTAATTCTTCAGGCAGCAATGAGGATAATCCTCGTTACGCACCCAGTCCGTAATTGCTACCATCATCTTTCAACTTTGCTTTCTCAAGGAACGCATTAAAATTCAACGGAACAACAAAGACGAGCCATCTATCTACAGAAACATAGAAAAGCAAAATACTATTAGGTACTAAGTTCATGATAAATTTAAGTTTAATTAATCATATTAAAACCTCCCACTTAGACGTACATCTCTCTAGTCATCTAAGTGATTACGTGATCCAAATCAACTAAACCATGTCCGATCATCACGTGAGATGGAGTAGTTTCAATGGTGAACATCACTATGTTGATCATATCTACTATATGATTCACGCCGACCTTCGGTCTCCGTGTTCCGAGGCCATATCTGCATATGCTAGGCTCGTCAAGTTTAACTCGAGTATTCTGCGTGTGCAAAACTGGCTTGCACCCGTTGTAGATGGACGAGAACTTATCACACCCGATCATCACGTGGTGTCCGGGTACTACTGAACTTTTAGCAACGGTGCATACTCGAGAGAACACTTCTTGATAATTTTAGTGAGAGATCACCTTATAATGCTACCGTCAATCAAAGCAAGATAAGATGCATAAAGGATAAACATCACATGCAATCAATATAAGTGATATGATATGGTCATCATCATCTTGTGCTTGTGATTCCATCTCCGAAGCACCGCCATGATCACCATCGCCACCGCGCCGACACCTTGATCTCCATCGTAGCATCGTTGTCGCCTCGCCAACTATTGCTTCTACGACTATCGCTATGCTTAGTGATAAAATAAAGCAATTACATGGCTTTTGCATTTCATACAATAAAGCGACAACCATATGGCTCCTGCCGATTGCCGATAACTCGGTTACAAAACATGATCATCTCATACAATAAAATATAGCATCACGCCTTGACCACATCACATCACAACATGCCCTGCAAAAACAAGTTAGACGTCCTCTACTTTGTTGTTGCAAGTTTTACGTGGCTGCTACGGGCTGAGCAAGAACCGTTCTTACCTCGCATCAAAACCACAACGATAGTTTGTCAAGTTGGTGCTGTTTTAACCTTCGCAAGGACCGGGCGTAGCCACACTCGGTTCAACTAAAGTGAGAGAGATGACACCCGCGGTCACCTTTAAGCAACTAGTGCTCAAGCGGTGAAACCAGTCTCGCGTAAGCGTCTGGCGTAATGTCGGTCCGGCCGCTTCATCTCACAATACCGCTGAACCAAAGTATGACATGCTGGTAAGCAGATGACTTATATCGCCCACAACTCACTTGTGTTCTACTCGTGCATATGACATCAACGCATAAAACCTGGCTCGGATGCCATCGTTGTGGAACGAGTAATTTCAAAAATTTCCTACGCACACGCAAGACCATGGTGATGGCATAGCAACGAGAGGGAGAGGTCCGTCCACGCACCCTCGTGAGACCGAAAGCGAAGCGTTATAACAACGCTGTTGATGTAGTCGACGCCTTCACGATCCGACCGATCCAAGCACCGAACGACGGCACCTCCGAGTTCTGCACACGCTCAGCTCGATGACGATCCCGGACTCGATCCAGCAAAGTGTCGGGATGAGTTCCACAAGACGACGGCGTGGTGATGATGATGATGCTCCACCGACGCAGGGCTTCGCCTAAGCTCCGCGACGATATGACTTCTCCGGCGCGCAGGCTTCGCTTAAGCTCCGCGACGATATGACCAAGTGGAATATGGTGGAGGGGGCACCGACACGGCTAAGGAACGATCCGTAGATCAACTTGTGTGTCATGGGGTGCCCCCTGCCCCAGATATAAAGGAGCAAGGTGCGGCCAGCCCAAGGGCGGCGCTGAGGAGTCCTACTCCCACCGGAGTAGGACTCCCCCTTCCTAGTTGGATTAGGATTGGGGGAGGGAAGAGGGAAGGGGCGCCCCCCCTCTCCTTGTCCTATTCGGACTAGAGGGGAGGGGGCGCGCCTGCCCGGCGGCCCTTTCCTCTTCTCCCTATGGCCCATCAAGGCCCATAGACCCCGGGGTTCCGTAACCCCGGTGTTCCAGAACTTCCTGCTTTCATCCGGAACCTTCCAAGTCCAAACATAGGCTTCCAATATATCAATCTTTATGTCTCGACCATTTCGAGACTCCTCGTCATGTCCGTGATCACATCCGGACTCGAACAACCTTCGTACATCAATACTTATAAACTCATAATGAACTGTCATCGAAGCGTTAAGCGTGCGGACCCTACGGGTTCGAGAACTATGTAGACATGACCTAGAACCATTCTCGGTCAATAACCAATAGCGGAACCTGGATGCCCATATTGGTTCCTACATATTCTACTGAAGATCTTTATCGGTCAAACCGCATAACGATATACGTTGTTCCTTTTGTCATCGGTATGTTACTTACCCGAGATTCGATCGTCGGTATCCAATACCTAGTTCAATCTCGTTACAGTAAGTCTCTTTACTCGTTCCGTAATACATCATCTCACAACTAACTCATTAGTTGCAATGCTTGCAAGGCTTATGTGATGTGTATTACCGAGAAGGCCCAGAGATACCTCTCCATAAATCGGAGTGACAAAACCTAATCTCGATTCATGCCAACTCAACATATACTTTTGGAGACACCTGAGAGTACCTTTATAATCACCCATTTACGCTAGACGTTTGGTAGCACACAAAGTGTTCCTCCGTAAACGGAGTTGCATAATCTCATAGTTGCAGGAACTTTGTATAAGTCATGAAGAAAGCATAAGCAACATACTAAACGATCAAGTGCTAAGCTAACGAAATGGGTCATGTCAATCACATCATTCTCCTAATGATGTGATCCCATTAATCAAATGACAACACATGTCTATGGTTAGGAAACATAACCATCTTCGATTAATGAGCTAGTCTAGTAGAGGCATACTAGTGACTATCTGTTTGTCTATGTATTCAGACATGTATTATGTTTCCGGTTAATACAATTCTAGCATGAATAATAAACATTTATCATGATATAAGGAAATAAATAATAACTTTATTATTGCCTCTAGGGCATATTTCCTTCAGCTGCCCATTTGGTGCCCCTGGGAGCGGTGATATAAAACCACTCATGTTGCCACAAACCAAGCTCCCCTTGAAAAGAGCCCTCGGGCCATGGAGCATCAGCACATTTGCTTATGACTGCCCCTCCGCACTCTGCTTGCTGCCCCTTGATCGTCTTTGGCTCCACCTTGAAGGTTTTGAGCCACAATCCAAAGTGGGGGGGGGGGGTACTGTGGAGGAAGGCCTCACATACGACAATGAATGACGAGATATGGAGGATGGACTCCGGATTCAAGTCGTGGAATTCCAACCCATAATAAAACATGAGCCCCCGCATAAAGGGATCCATCGGGAAGCCTAAACCCTGAAGGAAGTGGGACACGAAGACCACGTTCTCGCCGGGCTCAGGAGTGGGAATGACCTGCCCTGGAGCAGGCAGCCTATGCGAGATCTCGCCGGTTAGATACCTGGCGTCTCGCAGCTTTAGCACATCCTCTTCTATGACGGAGGAAGACATCCATCGACCGTGCTGGTCGGAGCCGGACATCGTCCAAAGTCCGAAGCGCTTAAATCTGAAGCTTTGGGTGTCGGAACTCGAAGCGCGAGGCGAACTCGATGGAGGGTGTAAAAAGAAGAGGGCCTTGGTCTCATTATAAAGAGGTTGAATACCAAGAGCACACCCTGTGGTCGATTAGGACTCGCCTTTGATAGAGAAGGCAGGCCAACGGGCACGGTTGGGTTACCCACGTCTGTATTGATGATAATCCCGGAATAAGGGGGCACGATCTGCGCTTTGATAAGACGTGCCAAGGAAACCGCCTCGCTAAAACACGCTGAGGTGGAACAATAAAAAACGATTCATATAAAGGCTTGGCCGTGGTGTGATGTCACGCCGCGGAATACGTCAGCAGATCTGTGCAAAAATTATTCTCTCTACGGTGTTATGTGGAACTTGTTTTGCAGAGCCGGACACTATCCTGGTGTTCACAATCTTCTATAAATTATTCGGAGGAAGAACCCGCCTTGCAATGCCGAAGACAACATGCGCGCCGGACTCGTCGTCATTGAAGCCTGGTTCAGGGGCTACTGAGGGAGTTCCGGACTAGGGGGTGTCCGGATAGCCGAACTATCATCATTAGCCGGACTCCAAGACTATGAAGATACAAGATTGAAGACTTCGTCCATGTCCGGATGGGACTTTCCTTGGCGTGGAAGGCAAGCTTGGCGATACGGATATGTAGATCTCCTACCATTGTAACCGACTCTGTGTAACCCTAGCCCTCTCCGGTGTATATATAAACGGATGGCTTTAGTCCATAGGACGAACAACAATCATACCATAGGCTAGCTTCTAGGGTTTAGCCTCTTTGATCTCGTGGTAGATCCACTCTTGTAACACACATCATCAATATTAATCAAGCAGGACGTAGGGTTTTACCTCCATCAAGAGGGCCCGAACCTGGGTAAAACATCGTGTCCCTTGTCTCCTGTTACCATCCGCCTAGACGCACAGTTCGGGACCCCCTACCCGAGATCCGCCGGTTTTGACACCGACAATGATGATCATGGAGCCCCGAAGATGGAGATCAAAAGGAGCAAAATGATATTGGCCATATCATGTCACTATTTGATTGCATGTGATGTTTATCATGTTTATGCATCTTATTTGCTTAGAATGATGGTAGTAAATAAGATGATCCCTCATAATAATTTCAAGAAAGTGTTCCCCCTAACTGTGCATCGTTGCGAAAGTTCGTTGTTTTGAAGCACCACATGATGATCGGGTGTGATAGATTCTAACGTTCACATACAATGGGTGTAAGCCAGATTTACACACGCGAAACACTTAGGTTGACTTGACGAGCCTAGCATGTACAGACATGGCCTCGGAACACAAGAGACCGAAAGGTCGAACATGAGTCGTATAGTGGATACGATCAACATGAAGATGTTCAACGATGATAACTAGTCCGTCTCACGTGATGATCGGACACGGCCTAGTTGACTCGGATCATGTATCACTTAGATGACTAGAGGGATGTCTATCTAAGTGGGAGTTCATTAAATAACCAGATGAACTTAATTATCATGAACATAGTCAAAAGGTCTTTGCAAATTATGTCGTAGCTTACGCTTTAGTTCTACTATTTAGATATGTTCCTAGAGAAAATACAGTTGAAAGTTGATAGTAGCAAATATGCGGACTGGGTCCGTAAACTGAGGATTGTCCTCATTGCTGTGCAGAAGGCTTATGTCCTTAATACACCGCTCGGTGTGCTGAACCTCGAACATCGTCTATGGATGTTGTGAACATCTGATATACACGTTTTGATGACTACGTGATAGTTCAGTAATGCTAAACGGTTTAGAATTGTGGCGCCAAAGACATTTTGAAACGTCGCGGAACATATGAGATGTTCCAAGGGCTGAAATTGGGATTTCAGGCTCGTGCCCACGTCAAGAGGTATGAGACCTCCAACGAGTTTCTTTGCCTACAAACTAAGGGAGAAAAGCTCAATCGTTGAGCTTGTACTCAGATTGTCTGGGTACGACAATCACTTGAATCGAGTGGGAGTTATCTTCCAGATGAGATAGTGATGGTTCTCCAAAGTCACTGCCACCAAGCTACTAGAGCTTCTGATGAACTATAACATATCAGAGATAGACATGATGATCCTTGAGCAATTCGCGATGTTTGACACCGCGAAAGTAGAAATCAACAAGGAGCATCAATTGTTGATGGTTAGTGAAACCACTAGTTTCAAGAAGGGCAAGGGCAAGAAGGGATACTTCATGAAACAGCAAATCAGTTGTTGCTCTAGTGAAGAAGCCCGAGGTTGAACCCAAAACCCGAGACTAAGTGCTTCTGTATTGAGGGGAACAGTCACTAAAGCGGAACTATCCTAGATACTTGGTAGATGAGAAGGCTCGCAAGGTTGACAGAAGTATATATAGGATATACATTATATTAAATGTGTACTTTACTAGTACTCCTAGTAGCACCAGGGTATTAAGATACCGGTTCGGTTGCTAAGTGTTAGTAACTCGAAATAAATAGCTATGGAAAAACGGAGACTAGCTAAAGGTGAGATGACGATATATGTTGGAAGTGTTTCCAAGGTTGATGTGATCAAACATCGCCTGCTCCCTCTACCATCGAGATTTGTGTTAAACCTAAATAATTGTTATTTGGTGTTTGCGTTGAGCATAGATATGATTGGATTATGTTTATCGCAAATACGGTTATTCATTTAAGGAGAATAATGGTTACTCTGTTTATTTGAATAATACCTTCAACGGTCTTGCATCTAAAATAAATGGTTTATTGAATCTCGATCGTAGTGATACACATGTTCATGCCAAAAGATATAAGATAGTAATGATAGTACCACATACTTGTGGCACTGCCAATTGAGTCATGTTGGTATAAAACGCATGAAGAAGCTCCATGTTGATGGATCTTTGGACTCACTTGTTTTTGAAAAGATTGAGACATGCGAACCATGTCTGTTGGTAGATATGCATGAAGAAACTCCATACAGATGGATCGTTTGGACTCACTTGATTTTGAATCACTTGAGACATGCAAATCACACCACATGGGCAAGATGACTGAAAGGCCTCGTTTTCAATAAGATGGAATAAGAAAGCAACTTGTTGGAAGTAATACATTTTGATGTGTGCAGTCCAATGAGTGCTGAGGCACGCAGTGGATATCGTTATGTTCTTACTTCATAGATGATTTGAGTAGATGCTGAGTATATTTACTTGATGAAACACAAGTCTGAATTATTGAAAGGTTCAAGTAATTTCAGAGTGAAGTTGAAGATCGTCGTGACAAGATGATAAAATGTCTATGATATGATCATAGAGATGAATATCTGAGTTACGAGGTTGGCACACAATTAAGACATTGTGGAAATTGTTTCACAACTAATACCGCCTGGAACACCATAGTGTGATGGTGTGTCCGAACATCATAACTGCACCTTGATCGAATATGGTGCATACCATGATGTTTCTTATCGAATTACCACTATCGTTTATGGGTTAGGCATTAGAGACCACCGCATTCACTTTAAATAGGGCACCACACAATTCCGTTGAGACGACACCATATGGTTTAGAGAAACCTAAGCTGTCGTTTCTTAAAAGTTTGGGGCTACGACGCTTATGTGAAAAAGTTTCAGGCTGATAAGCTCGAACCCAAAGCGGATGAATGCATCTTCATAGAATACCCAAAACAGTTGGGTATACCTCTTGTCTCAGATCCGAAAGCAATAGGGATTGTTTCTAGAATCGGGTCCTTTCTCGAGGAAAAGTTTCTCTCGAAAGAATTGAGTGGGAGGATGGTGGAGACTTGATGAGGTTATTGAACCGTCACTTCAACTAGTGTATAGCAGGGCACAAAGAGTTGTTCCTGTGGCACCTACACCAATTGAAGTGGAAGCTTATGATAGTGATCATGAGACTTCGGATCAAGTCACTCCCAAACCTCGTAGGACGACAAGGATGCGTACTACTTCAGGGTGGTACATAATCCTATCTAGGAAGTCATGTTGCTAGATAACAATGAACCTACGAGCTATGGAGAAGCGATGGTGGGCCCGGATTCTGACGAATGGCTCGAGGCCATAAAATCCGAGAGAGGATCCATGTATGAAAACAAAGTGTAGACTTTGAAAGAACTAGTTGATGGTCGTAAGGCTGTTGGGTGCAGATGGATTTTAAAAGGAAGACGGATAATGATGGTAAATGTCACCATTAAGAAAGCTCGACTTGTCGTTAAGATGTTTCCCGACAAGTTCAAGGAGTTGACTACGATGAGACTTTCTCACTCATAGCGATGCTAAGAGTCTGTTGGAATTATATTAGCAGTCACTGCATTATTTATGAGATCTTGCAGATAGGATGTCAAAACATTGTTTCCTCCCGATTTTCTTGAGGAAAGGTTGTATGTGATACAACCAGAAGGTTTTAACAATCCTGAAAGATGCTAACAAGCATGCAAAGCTCCAGCACTCCTTCTAAGGACGGGAGTAAGCATCTCGGAGTTGGAATATACGCTTTGATGATGATCAAAGATTTTGGGTTTATACAAAGTTTATGAGAAACTTGTATTTCCAAATAAGTAAGTGGGAACACTATAGAATTTCTGATGAGTATATGTTGTTGACATATTGTTGATCGGAAATGATGTAGAATTTCTGGAAAGCATGCAGAGTTATTTGAAAAGTGTTTTTCAATGGAAAACCTGGATTAAGCTACTTGAGTATTGAGCATTAAGATCTATAAGGATAGATCAAAATGCTTAATAGTACTTTCAAATGAATACATACTGAGGGAGTCCCGGACTAGGGGTGTCCGGATAGCCGGACTATCATCACGGCCGGACTCCAAGACTATGAAGATACAAGATTGAAGACTTCGTCCCGTGTCCGGATGGGACTTTCCTTGGCGTGGAAGGCAAGCTTGGCGATACGGATATGTAGATCTCCTACCATTGTAACCGACTCTGTGTAACCCTAACCTATCCGGTGTCTATATAAACCGGAGGGTTTTAGTCCGTAGGACGAACAACAATCATACCATAGGCTAGCTTCTAGGGTTTAGCCTCCTTGATCTCGTGGTAGATCTACTCTTGTACTACCCATATCATCAATATTAATCAAGCAGGAGTAGGGTATTACCTCCATCGAGAGGGCCCAAACCTGGGTAAAACATCGTGTCCCTTGTCTCCTGTTACCATCCGCCTAGATGCACATTCGGGACCCCCTACCCGAGATCCGCCGGTTTTGACAGCGACATTGGTGCTTTCATTGAGAGTTCCTCTGTGTCGTCACCAATAGGTCCGATGGCTCCTTCGATCATCAACAATGACGAGGTCCAGGGTGAGACTTTTCTCCTCGGACAGATCTTCAGATTCGCGGCTTTGCATCTGCGGGCCAATTAAGCAGCCATCCGGAGCAGATCAAAAGCTACGCCCGGCCATCGTGTCAGATTTGGAAGTTTGAACTATACGTCGATATCCGCGAAGACTTGATCTTCGACGGATTCGAGCCGCAGCCAAGCGTGCCGCCTTTGTCTCGATGGGCATGATCTAGCTCTGCAGCGAACAAAGGCCTCGGAGGTCGCACCGCTTCGCTCCGACCCTTAACTCGAGCCGGATTCCCGATCGAGGACGAGTGGTTGGACACCGCCTCGGGGCTACCATCTCTACGGCGATTGAGCCAACTCCATCCTGTCGCTGCGAAGACCTCGACTCCGGGTGTCGGACTCCTCTCCGGACTCAACCCTCCGCGCCCCGCTAATCGAATCCGATTGGGCGCCATCATGGAGTTAACTGCGCGGACATCTTTCAGCACTCTCCCTTTGGCGACATCCTGAATTCACTAAAGTCTCTCTCTTTATCCGAGAGCCTGGCGGACTACGGACGGAAGGTTGGGATGCGGACGATGAAAAATTCAACGCCCACCCACCACCCACTTTGTAGCCACCGCCGATGATTTAACCGACATGCTAGACTTCGACCAAGACATCGACGGTATGGACGACGATGCGGAGATTTACCAAGACCCAGCGCCTACGAGGCACTTTGGAAGGCCACCTTGTCATACGACATATACATGGTGGATATCCCAAAAGATGGGAACGGCGATGGAACAACGGAAGATGACCCTCCAAAAGCAACCGAAGCGCCGGCGTCGGGCGCCGCTCTAAATCCCGCCACAAAGAAAAGCGATGATTCCGCACGGAGATAATAACACCGGATAGTACTGAAGACAACCCCCAAAGCAGGACTCGGCGCGGAGGAGGGAGAAGCAAGTCCGCACGACGGTCTGGCGGCAGAAAGAGAGGTCGAGGACGATAATTACGCGCCTCCCTCTCAAGATGAGGCAAGCCTCGATTTACGGCAATTTGTTGTGCCCGAGGATCCCGCCGAACAGGGCGCTTTCAAACGCAGGCTTATGGCCACGACAAACAGCCTCAAGAAAAGCAGCAACAGCTTAGAGCTGACTAAGACCTGCTAGTGACGGATGGATGAAGTCCTTGCAGCCAAGAGTATGAACTCGAACGCCCTCCAAAAGCTACCCCAAACGCAGGCCGTTGCCTCGATCGGAGGAGGAAGCACCCAAGTCACCAAAGACACGACATGGCAGACCGCCACCCGTGGCATGATCACACAGCCCTAGAATTGCTTGACATTAGTTGCATTGAGGCATTCATGTCATCATGTTAATTTCCATGAAAATTGAAATGGGGATTGTTGAAACCCTAGCACCAATTGAATTCTAATAGGTTCAAATAAAATCATTTTCAATAATCCCAAAATGCCCTGTGAAAATGTTCATGATTAATGGATAAAGGTGAAAGCCTCTTCCAAAATGATGAACATATCTTATAGGTCATTCCTGGATTTTTGAATTAAATCTTAAACCATTTGACTTTGGGCATTTAAACACTATAAATAATTTAAATGCTCAAATAATGTTGGAAGTATTTAGGGCCATAGAAATAATTCAGAAAGTGCCCGTGAATATTTTCAGGATTTATAAAATTGATTTGGTTTTTAAACTGGATCAAAACAAATGTAACAAATAGAAAAACAGAAATAATAAAAGAGAGAGAGAGAATGCTCACTGACCTACAGCGGCGCCCAGCCGCCCAACCTCCTTCTCCCCTGGCTGGCCTGTTGGCCCAGCCCGCCTACTCCCCACCGCCATCGCCTTCTTCCTCTGCCCGGAGGCGAGGCGTGGCGTGAAGGCCTTCATGATGCCGCTGCCACCTCCTGCTTGTCTTGGCGGCCTCCCGACCTTCTCGCGACACTGAACAGCCACGCGCCCCCAGCCCTCTCACTCTCTCCTCGAACGCCTCCCTCTCCTCTGCTCCCTCCCTCTCGCCTGACCGAGCGACCTCGCCGCCACCGTCAGCTGTCACAGGCCCACGGCCATCCCCGAGCCTCCCGGCATGTCCCCAAGCTCCGCCGGCCTACTCCTCCTCCTCACCGCTCCAAGCGTCGCTGAGGCCTGCTCCGCCGTCACCGCCGTCTTCTTCCACCTCGGGCATCCGAGATGCCGCCGCCGATCGTCTGCCCAGTGTCGTCCACGAGCAAGCCGAGCCCTCCTCGAGTTCACGGTGAGCTCCTCCACCGCTTCCCCTGCCCGTGGTCTGCTTCTCGCCAGATAGGCCATCCCCACGAAGCTCCGGCTCGCCGGCGCCATGCTCACACCGTCGTGAATTCTGGACGCCGTAGCTCACACCTGAGCTCGTCATCGTGCTCGGGTTGCTTCCAGAATCCGAACGCAGCCGCTAGCTTGCCTTGCCGTGCACCGCAGCACCGTAGCCTTCGTTGCCCGAACTCCGGCGCCGCCTCGGGCTCCACCCCGGCGAACCCCGGCCACCCCCGCACCTCCCCTTGGTCTCCCTAGATGCGCGCGGGCATGGGCTACCTCCTGGTGCTCTTCGCGTGTCCAACCGCAGCCATAGCGCCACTCCGGCGAGCCACCGCCGCCCTGGGTCGTCGCCGTCGTCTAACTCCGGCGACTGCCGACGTGGCACAGTCATTAGGACTAATCCCCACCATTAGCCACCTCACTGCCACTGACAGCGGGCCCCGCAGCGTGTCAAAGCCCGAGTCAACGCGGGATTAGCGCCTCTGTCACTGACCAGTGGACCCCGCAGGTCAGGGTTTGACCTGGACCGCCCAGTTGACCCGCTGACGTCACACTGACGTCAGGCTGACGCAGTAATACCCTTTTATGGATTTAATTTAATTCAGTAAATTTCAGAAAATACTCTAAACTTCCAAAAATCATATAAATTCAACCGTAACTCGGATGGAAATAATTTATATATGAAAAATGATCAGAAAAATATGAAGAATCTGTTTATGCCATGATCATGCATGTTTGAACAAGTTAACCCCACTGAATAGGATGAATCATGATTAGGGTAATTTATGAAATAGCATTTGGAGTTGGAGTTCAACCTTGTTTGAATTCCACTTCAACTAACTTGGATTATTATTGCACTAGGTAAATTCAGTTTCTTAACATGATCATGCATCATATATGTGCATTGCATTGATTGTGTTCTTTCTCAGTTGCCGGTGTTTGTCCCCTTCCGGTAGACGATGTATCGACGATGAAATCGATGACACCGATGAAGAACTATTATCTTCAGAAGTGCCAGGCAAGCAAAACCCCCTTGTTCATTCCGATATAATCCCACTCTCTCGCTCCTGCTCTATTTTATTGCATTAGGACAACAACGACTCATGTGTTACTTGCTGCGGTAGCTGAACCCCTTGATCCTTTGCATGACCTGTCATTCCACAGTAATTAGATGAAACCCACTAGCATGAGTAGGAATTGTTTGAGCCATGATGTGCCTACTCATTTATGCTTGTTTGTCATGCCTGCTCTTGCTTAGAGTTGAGTCGGGTCGATTCATCGGGAATGAATTGGAATTGTTATGAACATGTCCTATTGTGTGTGAGCTAAGTGTGTGAACACGATTTGGTAAAGGTAGCGGTGAGAGGCCATGTAGGAGTACATGGTGGGTTGTCTCATTGCAGCCGTCCTCGAGAACTGAGTTCTGTGTTTGTGATCCATGAAACAGTTACTACCACGCATTGGGATCCTTAATTGACCCTCTCGGCTTCTTAACCACCCTTGTCCTCGGTCCGGGAGTTGCAAGTAGTTTCGTGTTTGTAGCATCTTTGGGGCCGCACGCAACGCTGACCTTAGGGGTGGGTTGTGTTGCGGTAGGCACCGTGGGTCTGTACCGAGTGCCCGTTTGGTATCTCGGGAACCCTGCACACATCGTTCGGGCTGTATGGGAAACCTCGGCGGACTCCTCGGATGGAACCCGAATAGGCGATAAACCCGGACTAGGGACTTGAGTGTTTAGGTAGGTGAGGCCGACACCCACGTTGGGCTTCCGCTGAAGGTTGCAGTACATGTCGTGTAAACGACGGTAAGTGGTGAGCGTGTGTGAAGAAGTACACCCTGCAGGGTTTAATATGATCTATTGAATAGCCGTGTCCACGGAAAAGGACTTCGGGTTGCCTATATCGGTTCATAGACAAGTGAAAGTGGATACTCTAAAATGCGCAAGATAAGCGTGAGTGCTATGGATGGCGTTCTCGTGGGAAGACGGAGCGGGTCCATAGTGGTGTATTGCCATGGTGAATATGTGGACTCGTGTGCGCCACCTCAAAGAGTTACTTGCGTCGTAGTTCAGGATAGCCACCGAGTCAAAGCTGGCTTGCTGCGGTCAAACTCCACCACCCCTTTTGATAATGATGCATATGTAGTTAGATCGATGTAAGTCTTGCTGAGTACAATTGTACTCACGTTTGCTTATTTTATGTTTTGCGAGAGACGTCGGTCTCGCTAGTAGTTCCACGGGACTTGACGTTTAGCTTGTTACCTCAGCCACGATCTTGTGCCTCGGCAGATCTGGTAGATAGTCGGGCTCCTCAGCCTTTTTCATTTATAGTTATGCGTACTCGAGACATGATTAGCTTCCGCTTGTGCTTTGACTTGTATGCTCGAGTGTTGGGTCATGAGACCCATGTTTGTAATATCTCGCTCTTCGGAGCCTAATGTATTATATCTGAGTCGTAGAGTTATGTTGTGATGCCACGTCGTATTTACACATATTGAGCATATTGTGTGTATGTTTGAAATGCTTGGTATGTGTGGGATCCGACAAACTAGTTGTTTATCCTTGGCAGCCTCTCATATGGGGAAATGTAGTCTCGTGCCTCCGGCGATAGTAGTCCGCTTCAGCCCGGTTCACGGAGTCCTGCTAGCCCAAAGACTACTGCTTGGACACTTGACTGGCGGCATGTGTTTCACTTCGTTCCTATATCTGTCCCTCGGGAAATGTCACGCGGTGTTATTCGAGTCCTGCCTAGCTCTGCTACAGCCGGGATACGGAGTCCTGTTAGCCAGTGCTACAGCCCGAATACATACGTTGATGACCGACATGCTCGATGTGATTCATGTATGCTGTCCCCATGGGTTAGCGCCGCTTTGGGTTCACGACTAGCCATGTCGGCCCGGTTCTTTGTCATATGGATGCTAGCGACACTATCATATCGTGAGCCAAAAGACGCAAACGGTCCGGGCCATGGTAAGGCGACACCGTGGGAATACCGTGCGTGAGGCCGCAAAGTGATATGATGTGTTACATGCTAGGTCGGTGTGACCTAGGATCGGGTCCCGACAGCGTTGGTATCGAGCTTTGTTCACTGAGGATTACCAAGCCAAACTGGTCGAAGTTGTGTCTAGAAATGCTTTAGTTATATAAGGGAATTGATTGTGGAAGGGAACGTAAGGCTCTTTTTACTCCTTATACCTCATGGCCTTCTGATCTGAGTCATCCTCTTCTCTTCTACGGGGTTTAAGAACTAGGCTTCTCATCTATCCATTAGGATGACGTGTTACTAATCCATAGACTTATAAGTTTGTTGGGTTTAATCCCCAGTTTAGATCCTACTATTTCTGTATGATAACTGTTGATCTCAGAATCTTGTTATGATGTTGTTGAGTGGTTATGCCACCATTTTCTGCAGGATGTCTCAAATCATTTTGAGCATTTACAGCCGTTATCTTGTCCGAGTCATCCTGGTCTCTAAATAGTCCGATGCATTTGCAAATCCCTTCCTCCGTTCTGATGTCCTTTTGGGCGGATTAAGCACACTAACCAGTCAGTCGAGGTACTCTGTTGCCTCGACATATATGTTGGAACTATTATTACGACCCTAGATGCTTAGGAGGTCACCTAGCAATTTAGCAATGTTTTTGTATCCCAAGTGTGATGATTCTGGCCATCATTTTCGAAAGCATCCCGTGATGCCATTTAGTAGTAGGTATTCTACTCCTGGGTTGTTGAACCCAAGATTCATCCTACTTCATGTTGTTAGTATTTATTAGTGCCTTTAGGATATTAGTAACCTTGCGATAGTCCTCGAAGTCCGTGGTATTCTCCTTCTTCCAAATACCATGAACCGCTTATGGCAGAAGTTCTTTTGAGCCAAAAGATCACAATAAGAGTGCTCTTGAGGAGTTCTCCATTCATAATTGTGAATCTGCCAATTCTACCTTTCTGCATGGGTTATCCGGAAGAAATGTTGAGCTTGCTCGACATACTAATCTGTGCATCCACAACTCAGAAAATTATATGTTCCTTTGAGTTGTTCTCTTAGATGCCTTCTGACCTTCATCTATCAATTGATAGCCAAGGGTATGTGTGCATTTGTGTTCATCGATGCATTTTATCCTAGTGGTCCGTCAAGCCATTCTATTCGGAATGACTAGGAGAAACAAACTCCAGTACCTCATCCATCTCTAGGATTGGGTCAAAGTAGCTGTATCCCGCAGATCAAAACGCCAATTCAGCTTTTGTTCTGTTCTACCTTGGAGTGTTACCATCTTTATGTCAAGAGTGTCATGAGGATTGCACTAACTCTCATGAATTTTTGACGTAGTGATACTTCTCACCATCATCATTCATTCCTCGGTCCCGTGTTATTGTAACCGGAATGCCGACAAGTGAGTTGTGATGTGTGAAATCAATACTCCGAGCAACTCATTGCTTGGTAGTGAATGGACAATATTCTCATTCTTAGCGTGTTGGTTGTTAAACCATCATCCTAAGATTGATCGTGCTACCTAGTCCTTAGTTCTGGTGCACTCTTCGATCTATGAGTTAGGATCCTGTCAAGTCCTCACTCGTTCAATCATATCGTCTTGCCCTCAAAAGCAAGATTGTTCCCGAATTTAGTAACATACCGGTGGTTCGTGACTTCCCAAATATCTTCTTGGAAGTGTTACCGGTTGTTTCTGATCTGTTATGTTGGGCTCGTGATCAAGTTGGTTTCTTGTGAACCACCCTTCTCCAAGAATCTGTGTTGGATACCCCGAGCTAGTTGGTTAAGCTAGCCAACAACTTGGAGAGTTGGAAGATAAAAGCTTGCCTAACTTAGTTCGTTCCAAAGGGATATTCTTGTGTAGTGTGTGTTGAAGAAAGATGATACCTTCATTGATTGGTCCTGTGATCGATTGTTGGATCTATTGTCCTACCAATTCTTTGACTTGAGTATGGGCCATTGTCAAGTCAAATCAGAACCAACGATATTCGTAATGTTGTCTTACTCGTGGTTGATCCTTGAGCATACACCATTACATCTTTTGGTCGACCAATACTATCACGTGTTCACATGATGGTGGAAGTCCAGTGATATGGAAATTCCGATGAGTTGCTGTTGAGCCCATCAGTAGCATTTTGTCTCCCCCATGGGTCATGTTGAGCATCAACCTAGTATTGGAAACTTGTGTAAGCATTTCTTCGTGTTTTGTTCATGAAGCATATGTTTGGATGAAAGTAGTGACTTCCTCTAGTTCATGTGCATCTGATGTAAGTTGCCGCCATGAACTTGAGAAAGGTTTGTTTTGCCTCTTCTGGAATCATCCCAAGTCCGTCATGCATGTGAGAAGTATTCTATGGTTTGATAGACTGATCATCTTCATTCCGTATGTATTCCTAGCACACCAAGCCACTGATTGATTTGTTCAAGGAAAGGAAGTTCCTTCTTAAGAGCATGCCTTATGCAAGGACTTCAATATCCTCGATCATGGTTCCCCACCTGAACTCGGTAGCGCTTTATTATAAGACTACTACGTGGCCATGTTTGTCTGGGACAATGTGTTCACAGGTTTGTAGCGGAACCAGCTCATATTTTGGAGCTTGCTACCTTAGTTCACTTCCCGAGAATCTCGCAACGTTATCTCGTCAAATTGTGTTGCAACCTTTCCTTTTCAGACGTGCTGAGTCTGAAATATCCTAACACCAACCAGATCTGAATCTCAGGCGGATATGATGGTTGAAACATTCGAACAATCGCATCTCGTTCCCAGCTTGCACCGTCCTTGTGCTATCTCGCTATAGACTGTCTCCTTAGTAATTCTTGTCCAGGTTTATCTTCAAAAGTGGACTTACCACGGGTCCCCCCCCCCACCTTCGATGATAAGCAAAATCATCCATTGCGTTGTCTTCAACAAGGTAGTCCACATCATCCATTCTAGCCCGGGTGTACCATTTCTTTGCCTTCCACCACATGACCGCTTGCGACCGCCTTAGGCTGGTATAGAGAGTTCCAATGATCTATGGATCAAAAGTAATTCTTTTTGCCACTTAAGGGAATAGTTCTTGGCGTCACCTTTCTCGAGGTATCCCGTTACGGGATCATGATAAATATTTCCTCGCCACCTTGACACCATCCACCGTCTCCCTAAGCGTGGGATTGTTGCCACCAATCAAACCCCGTTGTTGTTCTTCCATCCCCCTCGATGCATTGTTATGTCTCAACTCAAGTTGGGTCACCATCTCAGTCCGTGAGTTGATCATGTTTACTTGATCTTCGTGAAGGTCGAATCATGTAGGGTTTCCCCTTCTTTCTATTGTCGTGTCGGGTGAAGATCTCGAAGACGTCAAGACCAAGAAGATGGAGTGAACCAACATCTTCGAGAAGGCAATTGGATCATGGAAATTGTAATAGTTTGTGACCTTCCTTTTCCTCTTACCTCACGTCTTGAATCTCGGCGAGATTCTTGTTTAGTGGGGGTGAGTTGTCACAGCCCTAGAATTGCTTGACATTAGTTGCATTGAGGCATTCATGTCATCATGTTAATTTCCATGAAAATTGAAATGGGGATTGTTGAAACCCTAGCACCAATTGAATTCTAATAGGTTCAAATAAAATCATTTTCAATAATCCCAAAATGCCCTGTGAAAATGTTCATGATTAATGGATAAAGGTGAAAGCCTCTTCCAAAAATGATGAACATATCTTATAGGTCATTCCTGGATTTTTGAATTAAATCTTAAACCATTTGACTTTGGGCATTTAAACACTATAAATAATTTAAATGCTCAAATAATGTTGGAAGTATTTAGGGCCATAGAAATAATTCAGAAAGTGCCCGTGAATATTTTCAGGATTTATAAAATTGATTTGGTTTTAAAAGCTGGATCAAAACAAAGCAGAACAAATAGAAAAACAGAAATAATAAAAGAGAGAGAGAATGCTCACTGACCTACAGGCGCCCAGCCGCCCAACCTCCTTCTCCCCCTGGCTGGCCGGTTGGCCCAGCCCGCCTACTCCCCACCGCTCATCGTCTTCCTCTGCCCGAGGCGAGCGAGGCGTGTGGCGAAGGCCAGCGATGCCGCTGCCACCTCCTGCTTGTCTTTGGCGGCCTCCCGACCTTCTCGCGACACTGGAACAGCCACGCCCCCCCCAGCCCTCTCACTCTCTCCTCGAACGCCTCCTCTCTCTGCTCCCTCCCTCTCGCCTCGACCGAAAGCGACCTCGTCGCCACCGTCGCCGTTCGCCGCGGCCACGGCCATCCCCGAGCCTCCCCGGCATGTCCCCAAGCTCCGCCTCGGCCTACTCCTCCTCCTCACCGCTCCAAGCGTCGCCGGGAGGCCTGCTCCGCCGTCACCGCCGTCTTCTTCCACCTCAGGCATCCGAGATGCCGCCGGCCGATTCGTCTGCCCCAGGTCGTCCACGAGCAAGCCGAGCCCCTCCTCGAGTTCACGGTGAGCTCCTCCACCGTTTCCCCCTGGCCCCGTGGTCTGCTTCTCGCCGTATAGGCCATCCCCACGAGCTCCGAAGCTCGCCGGCGCCATGCTCTGTCACCGTCGTGGTTACGGACGCCGTAGCTCACACCTGAGCTCGTCATCGTGCTCGGGTTGCTTCCAGAATCCGAACGCAGCCGCTAGCTTGCCTTGCCGTGCACCGCAGCACCGTAGCCTTCGTTGCCCGAACTCCGGCGCCGCCTCGGGCTCCACCCGGCGAACCCCGGCCACCCCCGCACCTCCCCTTGGTCTCCCTAGATGCGCGCGGGCATGGGCTACCTCCTGGTGCTCTTCGCGTGTCCAACCGCAGCCATAGCGCCACTCCGGCGAGCCATCGCCTGCCACAGGTCGTCGCCGTCGTCTAACTCCGGCGACTGCCGACGTGGCACAGTCATTAGGACTAATCCCCACCATTAGCCACCTCACTGCCACTGACAGCGGGCCCCGCAGCGTGTCAAAGCCCGAGTCAACGCGGGATTAGCGCCTCTCATCACTGACGTGGACCCCTGCAGTCGAGGGTTTGACCTGGACCGCCAGTTGACCCGCTGACGTCACACGGCGTCGGTGACGCAAAGATAATACCCTTTTATGGATTTAATTTAATTCAGTAAATTTCAGAAAATACTCTAAACTTCCAAAAATCATATAAATTCAACCGTAACTCGGATGGAAATAATTTATATATGAAAAATGATCAGAAAAATATGAAGAATCTGTTTATGCCATGATCATGCATGTTTGAACAAGTTAACCCCACTGAATAGGATGAATCATGATTAGGGTAATTTATGAAATAGCATTTGGAGTTGGAGTTCAACCTTGTTTGAATTCCACTTCAACTAACTTGGATTATTATTGCACTAGGTAAATTCAGTTTCTTAACATGATCATGCATCATATATGTGCATTGCATTGATTGTGTTCTTTCTCAGTTGCCGGTGTTTGTCCCTTCCCGTAGACGATGTATCGACGATGAAATCGATGACACCGATGAAGAACTATTATCTTCAGAAGTGCCAGGCAAGCAAAACCCCCTTGTTCATTCCGATATAATCCCACTCTCTCGCTCCTGCTCTATTTTATTGCATTAGGACAACAACGACTCATGTGTTACTTGCTGCGGTAGCTGAACCCCTTGATCCTTTGCATGACCTGTCATTCCACAGTAATTAGATGAAACCCACTAGCATGAGTAGGAATTGTTTGAGCCATGATGTGCCTACTCATTTATGCTTGTTTGTCATGCCTGCTCTTTGCTTAGAGTTGAGTCGGGTCTGATTCATCGGGAATGAATTGGAATTGTTATGAACATGTCCTATTGTGTGTGAGCTAAGTGTGTGAACACGATTTGGTAAAGGTAGCGGTGAGAGGCCATGTAGGAGTACATGGTGGGTTGTCTCATTGCAGCCGTCCTCGTGAACTGAGTTACGTGTTTGTGATCCATGAAACAGTTACTACCACGCATTGGGATCCTTAATTGACCCTCTCGGCTTCTTAACCACCCTTGTCCTCGGTCCGGGAGTTGCAAGTAGTTTCGGTGTTTGTAGCATCTTTGGGGCCGCACGCAACGCTGACCTTAGGGGTGGGTTGTGTTGCGGTAGGCACCGTGGGGCCTGTGTACCGAGTGCCGTTTGGTATCTCGGGAACCCTGCACACATCGTTCGGGGCTGTATGGGAAACCTCGGCCGGACTCCTCGGATGGAACCCGAATAGGCGATAAACTGGACTAGGGACTTGAGTGTTTAGGTAGGTGAGGCCGACACCCACGTTGGGCTTCCGCTGAAGGTTGCAGTACATGTCGTGTAAACGACGGTAAGTGGTGAGCGTGTGTGAAGAAGTACACCCTGCAGGGTTTAATATGATCTATTGAATAGCCGTGTCCACGGAAAAGGACTTCTGGGTTGCCTATATCGGTTCATAGACAAGTGGAAGTGGATACTCTAAAATGCGCAAGATAAGCGTGAGTGCTATGGATGGCGTTCTCGTGGGAAGGCGGAGCGGGTCCATAGTGGTGTATTGCCATGGTGAATATGTGGACTCGTGTGCGCCACCTCAAAGAGTTACTTGCGATCGTAGTTCGGGATAGCCACCGAGTCAAAGCTGGCTTGCTGCGGTCAAACTCCACCACCCCTTTTGATAATGATGCATATGTAGTTAGATCGATGTAAGTCTTCTTGAGTACAATTGTACTCACGTTTGCTTATTTTATGTTTTGCGAGAGACGCGTCGGTCTCGCTAGTAGTTCCACGGGACTTGACGTTTAGCTTGTTACCTCAGCTACGATCTTGTGCCTCGGCAGATCTGGTAGATAGTCGGGCTCCTCGGCCTTTTTCATTTATAGTTATGCGTACTCGGACATGATTAGCTTCCGCTTGTGCTTTGACTTGTATGCTCGAGTGTTGGGTCATGAGACCCATGTTTGTAATATCTCGCTCTTGAGCCTAATGTATTATATCTGAGTCGTAGAGTTATGTTGTGATGCCACGTCGTATTTACACATATTGAGCATATTGTGTGTATGTTTGAAATGCTTGGTATGTGTGGGATCCGACAAACTAGTTGTTTATCCTTGGCAGCCTCTCATATGGGGAAATGTAGTCTCGTGCCTCCGGCGATAGTAGTCCGCTTCTGCCGGTTCACGAGTCACGCTAGCCCAGACACTACTGCTTGGACACTTGACTGGCGGCATGTGTTTCACTTCGTTCCTATATCTGTCCCTTCGGGAAATGTCACGCGGTGTTATTCGAGTCCTGCCTAGCTCTACAGCCGGGATACGGAGTCTGTTAGCCCAGTGCTACAGCCCGAATACATACGTTGATGACCGACATGCTCGATGTGATTCATGTATGCTGTCCCCATGGGTTAGCGCCGCTTTGGGTTCCACGACTAGCCATGTCGGCCCGGTTCTTTGTCATATGGATGCTAGCGACACTATCATATCGTGAGCCAAAAGACGCAAGCGGTCCCGGGCCATGGTAAGCGACACCGTGGGAATACCGTCGTGAGGCCGCAAAGTGATATGATGTGTTACATGCTAGGTCGGTGTGACCTAGGATCGGGTCCCGACAGCGACGAAGAAGCCTCTCGGCCCTCCACTCAAGCCACACCCGGCGCCTCAAAAAGTACCAAGGCACGGAAAATCGCGGGACTTGCAAGATATATTGGAGGATAAGGCAAAACATACAAGATCGATCTATGGATCGCGTGGGCACCAACGACGCGGGATGATTACCGTCGCACGGATCAGACAAACCCGCCGGGCGAACACGATGAACAAAGCTCATATGAGCTACGTCGTGATATAGCCCCAATATCTGAGGCGCCAAGACACCCACTATGCTTCACAGATGAAGTAATGGATCATCAAATCCTTGAGGGCTTCAAACCGTAAACATCGAATCATACGATGGTACCACAGATCCCGCGATGCGGATCGAGGACTATCTCCTCCATATCCACATGGCCCGCGGTGATGATCTACATGCCATCAAATACCTCCCACTCAAGCTTAAAGGACCAGCTCGGCATTGGCTCAACAGCTTGCCGCAGAATCAATTGGTTGTTGGGAGGACACTGGAAGCCGCATTCCTTGATAACTTCCAGGGCACATATGTGCGACCACCGAGCGCCGATGACCTTAGCCACATAATCCAGCAGCCAAAAGAATCGGCGGACAATTACGGACACGGTTCCTAACAAAGAAAAATCAAATCATTGATGTCCGGATCACGAGGCCCTTGCAGCCTTCAAACATAACATCCGCGACGAGTGGCTTGCCCGCACCTAGGACAGGAAAAGCCAAAATCCATGGCAGCCCTCACAACACTCATGACCCGCTTTTGTGCGGGAGAGGACAGCTAGCTAGCTCGAAGCAACAACTTGGCCAAACATCCCGATAGTTCGGATACCAAGGACAGCAATGGCAGGTCGCGTCGCAACAAGAACAAGCACCACATTAACGGCGACAACATCAAGATCGGCCGTCAATGCGGATTCAGAGGCTCTAAACCGGTCAGCGGAAGAAGCCATTCAAAAGAAATACCGGGGCCGTCCCAACCCGACCGAATACTCGATCGCATGCGGATACATGGCACCCCGAAAAACCAGCCAATCACACCAACAGGGACTGTTGGGTGTTCAAGCGAGCAAGTTAAGTGCGAACTCAATGACAAGGGCTGCATAGCAATGGCGAGGAAGAGCCCGGCCGTCGAACAATAGAGGACATAAGGGTTTTCCCACGCAAGTGCGGACGGTGAACATGATATCGCAACCCATATACCCAAAAGGGAGCGGAAGCATGCACTAAGGGGCGTATATGCGATGGAGCCAGCCGCCCAGTTCAACCCATGGTCTTCGTGCCGATCACCTTCGATCGAAGGACCACCCCACTAGCATCCGTCACGGCGGTTTCGCGCATTGGTTCTTGACCCAATTATCGACGGATTTCACCTAACCGAGTCCCGATGGGCGGCGGCGGCAACTGAACCTGCTTTATCGGGATACAGTCGCAAAATGGGCATAGACCCTCAAGGATTAAACCTACAAAGACGACCTTTAAAGCGTCATACCGGTGTAGAGGCCAGTTATGCGGGCTCGGTTACACTCGAAGTGGTCTTCGGATCCCGGATAACTTCCGAAGCAAAGAGTTAATCTTGACATCGTCCCATTCTGTAGCGGCTATCATGCCTCGCTCGGACGAACCGCATTTGCAAAGTTCAATGCGGTGCCGCTTTCGCATACCTCAAGCTCAAGATGCGGGCCCTCGAGGTAATCACGGTCAATGGAAACACCGAACGCTCTCTCCGAATGGAGGAGCACACGGCGGCCCTCGCGGCGGAGGTACAAAGCAACCTCTCACAGCAACTCTCGAGTCCGGCCATTAAGCGTCCGGACACTGTCAAGCGCGCCCGGAGTGACCTACAACAAGACCGCCTGGCACGATTCAAGCACGCGTAGCAATCCGGCCCCAACCCCAGCCCTCGCGAAATTGCGAAGCTAGTGTTACGCGTACATAATTACGCTCTGGAGATACCATGGGCATATGGGGAGGGGCAAGACCACGGCACGCCAAGAATGCGGCTCGACCGCACCAGGGGCTCCCGATTGTGTCATTCTTTTCCTTTTTTTCTTTTCTTCCTTTTCCTTACTTTCAGGACTCCGTCTTTCAGAAGTCCTGTCCGGCACTAGAATCGCCGAACTCACGATGCAACAGCCGAGGGAAGCGATAAGCCACGTCGAAGTGTTCAGTGGTCTCTATTACGAGCATTATACCTGTTTTACATACCATCCATAGCTTACCCCTCGGAGAGGACATGTTAGATAGTCCCATCCCTTGCTTATCGCACTATTTGTATCGTTCGCTTTCATTGCAGTACCTTTTTGAATAAACAATACATAGCTTTTGCTTATTATTGCTCTACTTCCTTTATCTATACATATGTTCATTTCACGACATGTTGCAACCGTACACTTTGGTACGGCCAATACACCAGGGGCTTAAGTATCCCAAAATTATGGTGTGATAAGTCTGAACACTTTCACAAGTGCGGCACCCCAAACTTATAGCATTATATGAATCGCTCCGAATCATGTCTTGGGTCAATAGTTGGGTTTGCCCGGCTCCCGTGTTTTGGTACCTTACGTTCCGTTATATCGGCTAAGGTAGCACCGGGAGAACCACTGCGATTGTGCCCCAGTTGAGCTGGGTCGAGCACCTCAGTGGAGAAAGCTAAAACTGACCGTCATGATAGGGCGAGAGCCGGTCGCTGTTCGAGAGGTTTTCTCGGGTCCCTAAAGATTTATGCCGCTTAGAGCGAGGAACCGGAATTGTCCGGCCAAGGCGTGGATAGCGCCCCGAACTCGGTCTTCCGAATAATAGGGGCTTCGCCGAAATTAAAAATTATAGAATTCTATGGCTAAGTGAGAGTGTTCAAGCATTATAAGTCCGGTTTCCTTGTTCGTTGTTTTGAGCGCCTCCCTAGATGGACTCAAGAATGGTAACAAGAGTGCTCAAGTTTATCCCGAACACCCCAGCACTCGTGGCATGGGGGCTGAAGCCAACGACTTGCCATCTCTCAAATTTGATAAACGGCCGCACAGAAGGTAATATTTTAAATTAACAAGCGTTGCTTAGCGCATATGAACAAGTTTTCAGCGTACGGGATAACAAATGCGAGCCTATTCAAAAATTACATCTTTGGAGCACTCATCCGCTATTCGTGAGCACCCTTGAGAGGCCCTCATAGTACATTTGGGCGTGCGATGCTCATGGCCCTTGGTGGCCCGTCCGTCACAAGCTTCTCCGCATCCAGCTTGCCCTAGTGCACTTTAGCACGGGCAAGGGCCCGACGGACACCTTCAATGCAGACGGAGCGCTTGATGACGTCAATCCGTGGACAGGCATCCACAAGCCGCTGCACCAAGCCGAAGTAGCTTCCGGGCATGGCCTCCAATGGCCACAGCCGCGCTATAAGGCCCTTCATGGCCTGTTCGGCGACCTTGTGGAGCTCGACCAGCTACTTCAGCTGGTCGCTCAGGGGCACCGGATGTTCGGCCTCAGCATATTGAGACCAGAACACCTTTCCCGTCGAGCTCCCCTCCTTGGCGCGGTAGAATGCGGCAGCATTAGACACACTACGGGGCAAATCTGCGAATGCTCCTGGAGAGCTCCGAATCCGGGTAAGTAATAGGTAATTCACTTTCACATGCTTGCTTTGCATAAAGAATGCCTTACCCGCCTCTATCTTCTTTTACGACTCAATTTCTTGGAGGGCTTTTTGGGCCTCGGCCTTAGTAGCTTTGGCACTCTCAAGAGCCGAGGCAAGCTCGGACTCTCGAGTCTTTGAGTCATGCTCCAAACTCTCGTGTTTTTCCACGAGAGCCTGGAGCTCTTGCCGTACCTTAGCCAGCTGCGCCTCCCCCTTCTCTCGCTCGGTGCGTTCCGCAGCCGCTTTGTTTTCGGCCACGGACACCGCTTCCTTGAGGTCGCCACCTTGTTCGTGGCCCTACAGCACCCATGTTATTCCTGTTATCTTTGCAACTGAAACCTTTCTATATGGTATTTCTTTAATAAGGTACTACGACCTTCCTTGTCCTCGAGCTGCTTCTTGGCTTGGCGAGCTCGTTCTCGGACCGCTTCGAGGCTCGCTTAACGCATTGACCTCCGTGGTCGGTCTTGGCGGCAGAGGTCAGCAGCGCAGCCTGCATTCCCATATTGACATACTTATGTTAGACTCCTGCGTATATCTTTTTAGATCCTTAGTCCGGCTTTTCTTTCCAACACCGAACTAAGCATCGAGAACTCTTGTCTATCGGTAATATTTTACATATTCTAAACTTACCTCAAAGCTGTTAGAAGGCTGGTACAGGCTTGGTCAGCCCGCTCTTGGCGGATGAACTGTCGGATCACCACACTCATAACAAAGGCGGTGCTCCTCCTCGATGGAGGCGCCGTTGAGTGCCTCCAGTAAGCTATCCGGTGCCTCCGGTTGGACGGAGGGCACCGGCATCTTACCCTTTTTGCGAAGGGACCGCTTGCCGGACTCCAGAACCGCTGAAGGTTCCGGCATGGAGTCTGGACAAGGGTCGGGCTTAGAGCCCCTGGGGGTCTTGCCCCCCACGCGCCTGGAGTCCGGGAGGTTGCCTTGTGGCACCTCCTGCGCCACCTCCTCTTTACCAAGCCCCCCTTGGGGCCCCACCGCGGCGTCGTCCGTAGCGTGAGGCGAGGAGGCGGTCGGAAGCGAAGTACTCTCCATTTCCGACGAGCCCAGGGACCCGCTCGATGAATCGGCGAACTCGCCCTTGGGCGGGCCGCACGATTGTTCGACATGAGAGAACACTCTGCAATAATAAAAAGCCATGGGTATCCAGACACTTACGATCTCGCCAGGGGCTTGGCCCTTGTAGGCCAATCCTCCTCGTCATCGTCGACGTTGGTGGAGAAGTCCGGAGGAAGGGTTATTCCCTTCTTGGACCCTCCGGCCTCCCCAGTTGGGGCGGCCTTCCTTTTCCTCTCCTCCCCCGCTGGGGGAGAAGCTTCTTCTTCCTCCTCCTCGTCTTCAAGAGAAGATTCGCTTGAGAATCGACAAGACTGGCGTCGGGAGCTCCTTGAGTTCCGTGGCCTCCTTCTTAGCCTTCTTCTCCGGCACCACATGGGGTGCGGAGCCAGCAGCCCGTCAATCGGGCGTCCGCTGGGTCTTCGGCAAAGGAGCCGGACAGTTAATCTGTCCGGACGTCTTCAGCCAGTCTTGTCAAAGAATAGGGAGTTTTTAGATCCCACATAGAGTCAATCTATGAAAAAAGAGTCCCGTAAAGGGTAAAATAACCTACCTCGCCGGCTTGACGCCACGAGCTGTATCCGCGATCTTTTTTAGCGGATGCGGGGGCTTCGGCGCCCTTGAACAGCACCTTCCAGGCATCTTTGTACATAGTATAGAAGAGCCGGCTCAAGGTTCGGTGTTGTGCCGGATCAAACTCCCACAAATTGAAGGCCCGTTGTTGGCATGGGAGAATCCGGCGGATGAGCATCACCTGGATTACGTCGACAAGCCTGAGATTCTTGTCCACCAGGTTTCGGACGCATGTTTGGAGTTCGGATAGCTCGTCCGAATCCCCCCACTTCAGGCCCGTCTCTTTCCATGACGAGATCGTGTGGGGAATCCAGATCTGAATTCGGGGGCCGCCACCCATTCAGGGTCACGTGGCTCGGTGATGTAGAACCACCCGATTGCCACCTTTATTGTCTCTACAAAGGAGCCCTCGAGCCATAGGACTTTGGCCATCTTGCCGACCATGGCGCCTCCGCACTCCGCTTGACGGCCGCCCACAACCTTCGGCTGACATTAAAGGTCTTCAGCCATAGGCGAAGTGGGGCTGGATGCAGGAAGGCCTCGCACCTGACGATAAACGCCGAGATGTTGAGGGCGAAATTGGGGCCAGGTCGTGGAAGTCCAGGCCGTAGTAGAACATGAGCCCCGGACAAATGGGCGAAGTGGAAAACCTAGTCCACGGAGGAAGTGGGGAGAAACACCACCCTCTCATGGGGCACAGGGGTTGGAATGAGCTGCCCGCGTCGGGCAGCCTGTCTTGCGATATCGCCGGACAAGTATCCGCCTCCAGCAGTCTTGTGATGTGCCCCTCCGTGGCGGAGGAGGCCATCCATCTGCCTCCGCTCGACATGGTTGGAGAAGGTTGAGGAGGAATGTGCGGGCTTGGGTGCTAGAGCTCGAGTGCGCGGAAATGGATGAGCAAAGGAGGAAGAAGGCGTAGGTGAAAGGTTGGATCCTTATCCCCTTATATGGACGGACGAAGCTATGCGTCCCCCACCAGCCTGGTAAAACTCGCTTATCTCCCAAGCGCCGTAATCAATGGCGCGGATGGGTTACCCACGTCCGTATTGATGAGAATCCCAGAATAAGGGGGCACGATCTATGCTTTGATAAGACGTGCCAAGGAAACCGCCTCACTAAACGCGCTAAGGTGGAACGGTAAAAAACGATTCATAAGAAGGCCTGGCCGTGGTGTGATGTCACGCCGTGGAATACGTCAGCAGATCTGTGCAAAAGTTATTCTCTCTACGGTGGTATGTGGAACTTGTTTTGCGAGCGGACACTATCACTGTGTTCAAAACCTTCCATGAAGTATTCGGAGGAGGAACCCTCCTTGCAATGCGAAGACAATATCTGCGCCGGACTCGTCGTCATTGAAGCCTGGTTCAGGCTACTCTTGAGGAGTCCCGGATTAGGGGTGTCCGGATAGCGGACTATCATCACGGCGGACTCCAAGACTATGAAGATACAAGATTGAAGACTTCGTCCCGTGTCCGGATGGGACTTTCCTTGGCGTGGAAGGCAAGCTTGGCGATATGGATATGTAGATCTCCTACCATTGTAACCGACTCTGTGTAACCCTAACCTATCCGGTGTCTATATAAACCGGAGGGTTTTAGTCCGTAGGACAAACAACAATCATACCATAGGCTAGCTTCTAGGGTTTAGCCTCCTTGATCTCGTGGTAGATCTACTCTTGTACTACCCATATCATCAATATTAATCAAGCAGGAGTAGGGTATTACCTCCATCGAGAGGGCCCGAACCTGGGTAAAAACATCGTGTCCCTTGTCTCCTGTTACCATCTGCCTAGACGCACAGTTTGGGACCCCCTACCCGAGATCCGCCGGTTTTGACACCGACACATACCGTGACAAGATTTTGAAGGAGTTCAAAATAGATCAGCAAAGAAGGAGTTCTTGGCTGTATTACAAGGTGTGAGTATTGAGTACGACTCAAGACCTGACCACAGCAGAAGAGAGAGAAAGGACGAAGGTCGTCCCCTATGCTTTAGACGTAGGCTCTACAGTATGTTATGTTGTGTACCGCACCTGAAGTGTGCCTTGCCATGAGTCAGTCAAGGGGTACAAGAGTGATCCAGGAATGGATCACATGACAGAGGTCTAACTTATCCTTAGTAACTAACGGACTAAGGATTTTTCTCGATTATGGAGGTGGTAAAAGAGTTCGTCGTAAAGGGTTACACCGATGCAATCTTTGACACTAATTTGGATGATTCTGAGTAGTAAACCGGATTCGTATAGTAGAACAGTTATTTGGAATAGCTCCAAATAGAGCATGGTAGCTGCATCTACTAGATGACATAGAGATTTGCAAAGCACACATGGATCTGAAAGGTTCAGACCCGTTGACTAATAAACCTCTCTCACAAGCAAGATATGAACAAACCCTATGGGTGTTGAATTCATTGCAATCACATAGCGATGTGAACTGGATTATTGACTCTAGTGCAAGTGGGAGACTGTTGGAAATATGTCCTAGAGGCAATAATAAATTAGTTATTATTATATTTCCTTGTTCATGATAATCGTTTATTATCCATGCTAGAATTGTATTGATAGGAAACTCAGATACATGTGTGGATACATAGACAACACCATGTCCCTAGTAAGCCTCTAGTTGACTAGCTCGTTGATCAATAGATGGTTACGGTTTCCTGACCATGGACATTGGATGTCGTTGATAACGGGATCACATCATTAGGAGAATGATGTGATGGACAAGACCCAATCCTAAGCATAGCACAAGATCATGTAGTTCGTCTGCTAGAGCTTTTCTAATGTCAAGTATCATTTCCTTAGACCATGAGATTGTGCAACTCCCGGATACCGTAGGAGTTCTTTGGGTGTGCCAAACGTCACAACGTAACTGGGTGGCTATAAAGGTGCACTACGGGTATCTCCGAAAGTGTCTGTTGGGTTGGCATGAATCGAGACTGGGATTTGTCACTCCGTGTGACGGAGAGGTATCTCTGGGCCCACTCGGTAGGACATTATCATAATGTGCACAATGTGACCAAGGAGTTGATCACGGGATGATGTGTTACGGAACGAGTAAAGAGACTTGCCGGTAACGAGATTGAACAAGGTATCAGGATACCGACGGTCGAATCTCGGGCAAGTAATATACCGGTAGACAAAGGGAATTGTATACGGGATTGATTGAATCCTTGACATCGTGGTTCATCCGATGAGATCATCGTGGAACATGTGGGATCCAACATGGGTATCTAGATCCTGCTGTTGGTTATTGGCCGGAGAGTTGTCTCGGTCATGTCTACATGGTTCCCGAACCCGTAGGGTCTACACACTTAAGGTTCGATGACGCTAGGGTTATTAGGAAGACTTGTATGTGATTACCAAATGTTGTTCGGAGTCCCGGATGAGATCCCAGACGTCACGAGGAGTTCCGGAATGGTCCGGAGGTAAAGATTTATATATGGAAGTCCTATTTTGGCCACCGGAAAATGTTCGGGATTTTTCGTATTGTACCGGAAGATTCTAGAAGGTTCGGAGTGGGGACCACCTGCATGTGGGGACCCACATGAGCGTGGTAGTGGGGGCCAAGGCCCCACACCCCTGGTCAAGGCGCACCAAGATCCCCCCTTAGAAGGAATAAGATCATATCCCAAAGGAATAAGATCAAGATCCCTAAAAAAGGGGGATAACAATCGGTGGGGAAGGGAAATGATTGGATTTCTTTCCCCCACCTTTGCCAACGCCCCAATGGACTTGGAGGGCAAGAAACCAGCCCCCTCCACCCCTATATATAGTGGGGAGGCACATGGGAGCCGCACCCCTTCCCAAGGCGCAGCCCCTCCCCTCCCCAACACCTCTCCTCCTCCGTTAAGAGCTTGGCGAAGCCCTCCCGGAGTACTGCTGCTCCACCACCACCACGCCGTCGTGCTGCTGTTGGAGCTTTCTTCCTCAACCTCTCCCTCCTCCTTGCTGGATCAAGGCGCGGGAGACGTCCTCGCTCCGTACGTGTGTTGAACGCGGAGGAGCCGTCCGTTCGGCGCTAGGATCATCGGTGATTTGGATCACGACGAGTACGACTCCATCAACCCCGTTCTCTTGAACGCTTCCGCTCGCGATCTACAAGGGTATGTAGATGCACTCCTCTCCCTCTTGTTGCTAGAAGACTCCATAGATTGATCTTGGTGACACGTAGGAAAATTTTGAATTTCCGCTACGTTCCCCAACAGAAATTGCTTGCTCAAATCTCATGATAATATGCTTGCTATGTCTTGTTGCCATGATGAAAATGTATCTATTTCCTCGAGTTGTTGTGCTAACAATGTAGAGGAAACCCAACACTCCATGGAACAAGACGTGGTCTTGAACGGTGCTTCAAGGGATCCTACATCATCATCGATTGCTTTTTGCCTTATGGCCAAGGCTTCAAAGGTATCTCCCACTTTGAATCCCAATATATCTTGTGATAATATTGATGATGGCAAGAGTGATGATGATGTCGATTATGATGAAGAGAATGATGATGCTGCCTCCTTAAAAGTTAAGGGGGAAATAATTTTTAAAGCTCTTCTTAAGAATAAAATTGCTCGTTCCAATTTCATGGAATCATGCCTATTGCTATTGAGGGCAAGAAATATATTGTCGAGTTGGAATCTCATCTTGAGGAGCATGAGGTCACCATTGATAAAATGGAAGGTCATGAGCGTGATTATGCTAATGAGATTGCGGACCTCTCTCAAGCTCTTGCACTTGAACAAACCACCAAGGAATCTCTTGAGGAGATTTTTGCTCTAGAGTAATCTAGAGTTAAGGAATCTCATGATAGAGCTCTTGAGGTGACCAATGTTTTTGAAACTAAAAATGCTAAGCTTGAAGTTGCTCATGCTAGACCCCTTGAGGATTTTGAGCACCTCGAAAATGGCTCAAGGGTCATCAAGGGTGAGCTCATCAAACTCACCGAGTCTCATGCTCAACTTGAAGCTTCTTATTTAAAAGAGCTTGCCAAGTTGCCTTCTCCTATTGTTGTTAATAATGATGCTTGTGCTACTAACTCTATTTCTTGTGAAGAATCCATTTTAAAGGAGAATGTTGAGCTAAGGGCTCAACTTGAGTTGCTATCTAGCAATTATGGGAAATTGGAAGAAAGTCATGAAAAGCTTTCTAGCTCTCATGATGATCTTCTTGTATCCCATAATGTGCTAAAAATAGCTCATGAGGATATGATTGCTAAGGTAACATCTAGTGAGCCTCATGTGGACATTAGCACTGCTTTTAGTCAAAATGCTATATTGGCTTGTGCTAGTCCTCGTAATTCGTCTATGCATAACATTGGTTCATCTTGTGATGAATTGCTTTCCTTGCCTTGTTGCTCCAATGATGAAGCTTATACTTCCTCTAGTACTTGTGTTGAGACTAACCATGTAGAGGAAATCAAAGAGCTCAAGGCCCAAGTCACTTCTTTGAAGGAAGACTTGGAAAAGTGTCATGAAGGGAAATCCACACTCAACAATATCTTGAGTGTGAAAAAATCCTCCAATGACAAAGGTGGAATTGGATTCAACTCCAACAATAAGAAGAAGTCCAAGATGAACAAGAAGAAGGGCCAAGAACACGTCAAGAATTTGGCCAAGATTATTTGCTTCAAGTGCAAAATTGAAGGGCACCATGTTAGATCTTGCCCATTGAAGAAGAAGGCCATTAGTGACAAGCAACAAGGGAAGCGGCTACAAGTGCATTCTCATGCTCAACCTCAAGTTGAAGAAAGGCCTCTTCCCAAGAAGACTCAAGCTAATGCTTTTCAAGTTGAGAAATCAAGTGAGAAGGAAGAGTAGACGTTGCTACCTATGTCGTGAAAAAGGTCACGTCGCTTCTTCATGCACGAATGGTACCTTATCCAACCCTATTATAATTGATGATATTTATTCTCTTGGGAAGGATAAGGTTGGCAATGTGTTTGCCAAATTTGTTGGTACTCAAAGTGGTGTCAAGAAAAGAACCATTTGGGTAGCCAAGCCTATTATGACTAACCTCTTAGGACCCAACTTGGTTGGGGACCAACAAGCTCAAACTTGATCAATAGGTGTTGATGGAGGTCATTGGAGAGTTGGCTACATTATGAAGAATTAAGGGGACTTCATCATTCTTATTGTCTCAAGCCAAGTCAATTGGGTTATCAAGTTTCTATCTTATATCCAATGTGCCTCCTTGCGATTACTTGTACTTAAATTGTTTACTTTGAAAGTTACTTGCCCCTTTGCATGTTTTGGTTTTGTTCCTTGCATGTGTTTGTATATGATGTGTCTCCAAATTGCTTATCTTGAGTAATCAAGTATATGTATGTTGGTTTGCACTTCATGTACATGTGTGTCGTTCGTTGAGCCTTTATGCATCTTGTTTGTATCTTAGTTGGCTCTTGTGAGAGATTAATAGATTATCCCATTGTGGTGGAGTGATGTGCTTTGTGCACCTCACAATCCTATAAATGTGTGTACATGAGTAATACCATCTAGTATTGATATTACAAGATTATCTAGTCTCTATGTGGTATGTCTTCTCATGTGAAATTCAAATTCTAAATAGTCCATTAATTATCTCTTGTTGGGTCCCCTTATTTTGCCTCTTGTTTATCTTTAATTGGTATCACATTATAGGGGAGTAATATGCTATGTGTATATTACTAGCCTAGAAAATGTGTACATTTGAGATATTGTCACCTAGAATTGATATTGTAAATTATCTTGTTCCTAGGTGGCATGTTAGCTCTACAAGTTGCAATTTGCTTATGTTTGGTGTGAAGATGATGTCAGATATCCTTGCTATCTACCACCGGGAATTATTTCCAAATACTTCTTGTCTTTTGACAATTGGTACTCACTTATGTGTGGTAGAAATTATTGATCATCTTCACGTTGGCGTTTGCCTTTTATTTGCCTTATCTCTTGCCAAGTCTGTGTCAACTCCCATTGCCTTCTGTGCCACTTGAAGATCTTGTTGTTTTTCTTGATCTTGTCTAGTGTTTTCCTTGATATAGTGAACGTGGTGATCCTACCTTGTGCATTTTGTATTCAAATGCAAATTCTCTATAATGCACAACTCGTGGGGGAGCTATCCTATTTTCTATAAAACACTAAACTTGTGATCCATTTTAAGTGTGTGTTGGTGGACGGCAAGCCGTTTCTTTTTGGTACTTGTGCCATCATGAAACTTTGTAGAGAGCTTGGTTTGTTTGGAACCATCCTCTCTTTTGGGAGTTTGATATCATTTGGTGGGTTCCAATGGATATCTCATTCCTTGATGTATCTTTTAATGATATCTTCCGAGTGATGATTTCTCCATTTGGTATTCTTTTCACTTGGTATTTTCTTGTATTTTGGTATCGGTTCTTGAAAGTCTTGAGCATGCATATTAACTTCATGTAGTTTCCTTGGCATGCTTTCTCTCGTTGACCCAATATATAAGGGAAACTTCACCAAGTCTCAAATTGGATGAGATGTGCATGAATTTCATTTCCATATCTATATGCATATATTTATGTGGAGTTTGTCCTATGTATTGTTGGTTTTTCTAACTCTTTGGTCCCAATGAGTTTGGGTGCCATTTTGTTTGTGTTGTTGTTCTAGGAACAATTGGAGATGTATTGGATGCTCGGCTCACTCACAAGTAAGGTGTTTCCACCATGTGCTTATTGGAGTCAAGCTAGGGTGATCAATGAACTACCATCTACCTTCAATTGGTATCTACTACATCCTTCCAATGGTATCTCGGTAACAAGTATCATCATCTACTTCATGCACACATTTCTTGCATCAACCTTGTGTAGGTTGTATCATGGCATGCTATTCATTCCATCTTGTGATACTTGTTTCCTTTCTCAAAGCATCTCAACAATGATCTCATGTTGCTAGTTGTGATGTCTTTGATGGTTGTGTGGTAGGAATTCATTTATATACAATAAGACCATATCTAGCCATGTGCTATGCTTCCAAGCAAATATCTTATTGGTATATATATGTATGACTTCCTTTTGGATATCTTGTTCCTTCGTGTTGTAACTATTTCGGGTGTACATCCTTCTTTGTAGATATATATCATTATGATTTCGTCTACCTAGAATCTTATACACTTGACAGAAATTACATCTCTAGATGATATCCTTTCTTTCACGTCCACCTTGTCTTTCTTGTTATTTATTTGGTGGCTTCGTGAAAGCTTTTGCCTTGAGTGTGTGTCTTATCTCATTGCATCTTGTTGCACTCTTGTGTGGTGAAGATTATTTTCCTCATGCTTGTCTTTACGAGGCTTTTGCCATCTTAATTGGTATCCCTCGTCTTGATGAAGCTTTCTTTTATATCTTCACCACGGGTTGTCACAAGCATAGTTTTTCTTATATGCTTATTAGTGAACTTGTGACCCCTTTTGCTAGTTGTGTGTGGGAATGACAGGCCTTGCACCATGTATCTCATTCATTCAAGACTATATTGATGCTTAATGCTCATCCATACATTAGTCTTCTCAAGTGCACTGCCTTAACTCACACGCATCGGTTTTGGTTGAGCCTATTCTTAAGTTTCCTTTTTACATGTTGCTCAACCATGTGTTTGTTGCAAGTACTAGGCTTTGTTTCCTATATGCTCACTTGCACTTGTTGTAAGTTTGTATTGATTTTGGGGGAGCTATGATCCTATTTTGTGCACTTTGTATCCAATACAAAAATTCTTATGTGTGCACAAATCATGGGGAGCTACTCTAGTTTCCTTAGAACACTTCTTTGCTCTTATCAATATCATAATATCTTTTATTCATGTTGCATGTAGGATCATTGGTCTAGTTGGTTCAATTGGTATCTTTTCATAGCTTGCTTCAATTGGTATCCTATGATTGCTTGATTGCTTGTTTCTCTCTTTGTTATGTCTTTGTGGCATATCTTTCTGTTGCAATCTTTGGGCCTCAATATAGTTTGTCCTCCTCCAAGTATTGGCAGTTGGATATGTGTATTGCATTCCACTCTCTTGTTGAGAAATACACAATTTATGGAGGACCACAATTTATATTGGCCATCTAAGCTTTTACCCATTTGTGCAATCGATGCCAATGGGGAGAAGATTGAGAGATTTCGTGGAAAAGCTTTGGTTTATGTTTCCTTAGCATTTGCATCTCATTCGCATGCATTATTGGTTGTTGCATTGCATGGTGATGCATAATTCATGTATAAACTCTCTTGAAAGTGATTGTCATCAATTACCAAAATGGGGGAGATTGAAAGGACATGCGGTGCCCCCATGTTTGGTTTTGGTAATTGATGACAATCTCTATGGACTAATGGTTGCCTTGAGTTATATTTGAAGGTTTTGTCCATAGGCTTTTCTTGGAGTACATGTGTTGGTTTCAAGGAGAGTTTGTGTTGACCAAGGTGCTATTAAGGAATTATCCAAAGATTGGTCATGTGAGAGTTGAGCTTATTGCAAGCATGTCTTGAAGAAGAAGATTGTGTGATCATTCATGTTTACCTTCAAGACATCATCCAAATGAAGAGAGTTGGAAAGATTCAAGGTTGATCAAGACTAAGTCAAGAGTGAATCAAGTTGATCAACTCACAAAGCGTAGAAGATGTACCGAGAGGGATCAAGTGATCCCATGGTATGGTAAGCATTGTCCATTCTGCTTTGTGTACTAACCCATGGTCTATGTGAGAGTTCTACGTGGGGTTAGGTACGTGTTCATGGGCTTGCGTCAAGAGGAAGATATCACTCAACCCATGGAGAGGATGAAATCAAGTGGTGATCGTCATCAAGATTGCCGTGTGCAAGTTCAAGTGGAGCATCGCGAAGAGATCAAGTGCTTGAAGCTTGCCGTCCATTGTGGTGACAATGGACTTGTGAAGATGTGCCGAAGAGTGGCTCACCCATAGTGGACTATGGGGGAGCAATCATCTAGTCTTCATCGAGCCAACGCAATCAAGAAAGGTGGTCCAACTTGAGGGAGTCAAGATCGTCATCGTCTAGCTCAAGTGGACCATGTGCAAGGCAAAGGTTTGCCCTTGATAGGTTTTCTATTTTACCGGTCTCATGGTGGTAGTTGGGAGACCGGGTTATAGGATCGTTTGCCGTACTATCAAGGGGGGCTCTCAAGTTGGTAGCTTGATCGTATCGTTAGTAGAGAGCTCAAACCATTGCATCCTTGCATCATGTTTCTTGGTTTGTGTTTGGTGTTTCTCTTTGTGAGTTTTAGAGCTTGTGGTCTTCTTCTTGACAAGCTCGAGTTCATCGAAAACGGAGTTCATGTGCATCTTCTATGATGTTTTCGATGTTGGAGGTTATGCCAGTTCTTCTCTGTTGGAGGTTTCTCTCCTCTATTTGTTAGGCATACTTCCCCTGCCACTTCTTTACTATAATCAGCCGTTGTTGGATGCTACTCGTCGTCTTCTATCCAACAAGCTTGAGTTTGCTCAATTTGAAGCTCATATGCAGAAGTTGTGGCAATTTAGGCTTTATTGCATCCTCTGTTTTCTCTGTTGTGTTCCTGAAAGCCTCAAGTGGTAGTACTGCTCTCTAGAGCGGTACCGCTTATGTGCGGCGATACATGACCACTGTGTCGCGTAGTACCGCTATACTTCGGGATCGTCTTTTAAATGTCGGGTTTGTGGTAGTACCTCTTATAAGCGATGGCGGTACTACCTCTCCACCCGAGCGGTAGTACCTCTTATTAGTGGTAAGCGGTACTACCTCTCCTCCCGAGCGGTAGTACCTCTTATAAGTGGTAAGCGGTACTACCTCTCCCCAGAGTGGTACTACCTCTCTGGCAGAACTTCAACTCGTGTTTTCTCTCTCGTTGGGCTGTTTTGACCGTGCTAAGCGGTAGTACCGCTCCTCCAAGCGGTAGTACCGCTTGTGCACGACCTGAGCACATAACGGTTGGATTCGGAGGTCCTATAAAGGGGTCTTCTTCCCCAATGAACCTTATCCTTTGAGCTCGTGTTCTTCCCCCTTGTTGACCTTCTTGAGCTTGCTAACTCTCAATCCCTCCATGGATTCTTGCTAGTTTTTAGGGAAAGAGAGGAGATCTAGATCCACATTTCCACCAATCACTTTCTCCTCTATGTGAGGGGACCCCTTGGATCTAGATCTTGGAGTTCTCGGTGTTCTCCTTCTTGTTCTTCCTCTCTTTTCCTCCCTAGCATTAGTTGCTTCGTGGGATTTGAGAGAGAAGGACTTGGGCACTCCGTGTGCCCTTGCCATTGCATTTGGTGCATCGGTTTGAGTTCTCCACGGTGATACGTGGAAGTTACAAGTTGAGAAGCTTATTACTCTTGGGTGCTTGGTGCCCTTGAGCTTGTTCCTCTTGGGTGCTTGGGCACCCTAGACGGTTGGTGGTGTTCAGAGCTCAATCATTGTGGTGTAAAGCTCCGAGCAAGCATCGGGGTCTCCAATTAGGTTGTGGAGTTCACCCCGAGCAATTTGACGGGTACCGGTGACCGCCCCCAGGGGTTGCCAAAGTGTACGGGTTCGGTGACCGCCCCCAAGGGTTGCCATTTATGCAGGTTCGGTGACCGCCTCAAGGGTCCCTTAGTGGAATCACGGCATCTTGCATTGTCGAGGCGTGAGGAGATTACGGTGGCCCTAGTGGCTTCTTGGGAGCATTGTGCCTCCACACCGTTCCAAACGGAGATTAGCATCCGCAAGGGTGTGAACTTCGGGATACATCATCGTCTCCGCGTGCCTCGGTTATCTCTTACCCGAGCCCTTTACTTATGCACTTTAATTTGTGATAGCCATATTGTTTCTTGTCATATATTTTGCTATCACCTAAGTAGTTTTTCTTGCTTAGCATAAGTTGTTGGTGCACATAGGTGAGCCTAGTTGTTGTAGGTTTTGTGCTTGACAAATTATCCGCTAGGTTTATTCCGCATTTTTTCAAGCCTCAACCGTAATTATTTTAAAGCGCCTATTCACCCCCCTCTAGGCGACATCCACGATCTTTCAGTATTGTTGTCTTAATGTCAAATGATAGACTATTGCTTTGAATCACTCGTGCCTTAATATTTATGCCATGATTAGATTACATGATCAAGATTATGCTAGGTAGCATTCCACATAAAAAAATATCTTTTTTATCATTTACCTACTCGAGGACGAGCATGAATTAAGCTTGGGGATGCTGATACGTCTCCGTCGTATCTATAATTTTTTATTGTTCCATGCCAATATTCTACAAGTTTTACATACTTTTGGCAACTTTTTATACTATTTTGGGACTAATATATTGATCCAGTACCAGTTCCTGTTTGTTGCATATTCTTGTTTCACAGAAAATCCATATCAAACAGAGTCCAAACGCGATAAAAACTTCCAGAGATTTTTTTGGAATATATGTGATTTTTGGGAAAAAGAATCAACGTGAGACGATGCCCGAGAAGTCCACGCGGCAGGGGGAGCGCCCCAGGGGGTAGGGCGTGCTTTGGGCCCTCGTGGCCACTCCGTAAGGTGGTTGGTGCCCTTCTTTCGCCGCAAGAAAGCCAATATCTGTATAAAAATCGTGTCCAAATTTCAGCCCAATCGGAGTTACGGATCTCCGGGAATTTAAGAAATGGTGAAAGGGCAGAATCATTGAGTGTAGAAACAGAAGGACACAATACACAGCTTTCCCTTGTTCTTGGCATGAAAAGTAGCCTCATTGCTCATCGCATTATTTGTACAAATATGTTTTGATGTATCAATCAGACTATAACGGAAACAGTTTCTAGCCCAACCTATACGGTACTGGCTTATTTCTTAATCTGTATTTCCATCTTTTTCGTCCGATTGTCATGTACACCTCGGTACGACTTACATCGCCAGGGGCTCTATTGAGCCACATACATTTCTTAAACATAAAATAAGTCACACTTTTATAGTACAATTCGGCGTCCCGAATATAGCATTATATGCATCGGCTCCGAATCATGTCTTTGGTTAATAGTTGGGTTACCCGGCTCCTGTGGTTACTGCCTTATGTTCCGCTTGTTCGGCTAAGGTAGTAAAGGGAGAACTACTGAGATTGTGTTTTTGGTTCATCCGGATAAACACCTCAGTAGAGAAAGCCAAAAACTGACTGTCATGGTACGGCGAGAGCTGGTCAGCTATTCAGTGACTAAGTATAAATCTCTTGCGATTTTTCCGCATTACGCGGCAGACCGGCCTTCACCTATTTAGGCGTCCACAACACCCTAGTTCGGATAATCAAATAATACTAGGGGTTGCGCCTACACTCCCATTGTCAAACTCCTATGGCTAAGTGAAGAGCGATAAAGCCACATAGTCCGATTGCCTGGTTCGCTGCACTAACACCTCCTTAAAGGACCAAGCATTTGGGTCAAGTGTGTTCAGGTGCTATCCCGAACACCCTCGTACTACCTACGTGGGGGCTGAAGCCGACGATTGGCCAACTCTCAGATACCGTAAACAGCCGCACATGAGGAATAATTTTGAGAAAAAACAAGCAACATAATACAAAGTTCGGACAACATGGATACATTCATTCAAAAATAATGTCCTTTGAACACTGGCCCTCTATAATGCGGGATCCTTCTAGGACCTCATCAAAATACCGCTCCGGCATGCGGTGCTCTTTGCCTGTGGGTGGTCCCTCGGTTGCAAGCTTGACGACATTCATCTTCGCTCACTTCACCTTGACACGGGCGAAGGCCATCCGCGCACCTTCGATACAGACCAACCGCTTTACGGCATCAAGCCGGGGGCAGGCATTGACTAGCCGCTTCACGAGCCCGAAGTAGCTGCTGGGTATGGATTCGGCGGGCCAAAGACGGATTATAAAATCCCTCATAGCCAATCCGGCCACCCTATACTGTTCGGTCAACTGTTTCAGCTGATCGCTCAGGGGCACCGGATGCTCTGGTGGAAGGTACTGCGACCAGAACAACTTCTCCGTTGAGCTCCCCTCTTCGGCTCGCAAGAACTCCGCAGCATCAGCAGTACTCCGGGGCAGATCCACAAACGCTCCTGGAGAACTCCAAACCCGGGTCAGTAAGATGTACCTTCTCCTCACAAATTTGCTCTGCATATTAAGGGCATTACCCGCCGAGATTTGTTTTGCCTCTTGGATCTTGCTACGTCTTGAGCTTGTGTTGGTTTTCCTCGAAGAGGAGAGGGTGATGCAGCAAAGTGTAGCGTAAGTATTTCCCTCAGTTTTGAGAACCAAGGTATCAATCCAGTAGGAGGCTCCTCAAAAGTCCCACGCACCTACACAAACAAACTGAGAACTCGCAACCAACGCAATAAAGGGGTTGTCAATCCCTTCACGGCCACTTCGAAAGTGAGATCTAATAAAGATAGTATGATAAGATAAATATATTTTGGTATTTTATAATATAGATGCAAAAAGTAAAGATGCAAATAAAAGTAGATTGAAACAAATATGATAAGAGATAGACCGGGGCCATAGGTTTCACTAGTGGCTTCTCTCAAGATAGCATAAGTATTACGGTGGGTGAACAAATTACTGTCAAGCAATTGATAGAAAAGCGTATAGTTATGAGATTATCTAGGCATGATCATGTATATAGGCATCACGTCCATAACAAGTAGACCGACTCCTGCCTGCATCTACTACTATTACTCCACACATCGACCGCTATCCGGCATGCATCTAGAGTATTAAGTTCATAAGAACGAGTAACGCATTAAGCAAGATGACATGATGTAGAGGATAAACTCATGCAATATGATATAAACCCCATCTTGTTATCCTCGATGGCAACAATACAATCGTGCCTTGCAACCCTTTACATCATCGGGTAAGGACACCGCAAGATTGAACCCAAAGCTAAGCACTTCTCCCATGGCAAGAAAGATCAATCTAGTAGGCCAAACCAAACTGATAATTCAAAGAGACTTGCAAAGATAACTTAATCATACATAAAAGAATTCAGAGAAGATTCAAATATTATTCATAGATAAACTTGATCATAAACCCACAATTCATCGGATCTCGACAAACACACCGCAAAAAGAGATTACATCAAATAGATCTCCACAAGAGAGGGGGAGAACATTGTATTGAGATCCAAAAAAAGAAAATAAGCCATGTAGCTAATAACTATGGACCCGTAGGTATGTGATGAACTACTCACAACTCATCGGAGGGGCAAGGATGTTGATGTAGAGGCCCTCCATGCTTGATTCCCCCTCCGTGAGTGCGTGAAGGCTCAAGATGGGATCTCGCGGATAAAGAAGGTTCTGATGGTGGAAATTGTGTTTCGTGGTGCCCCGGATGTTTTCGGGTACATAGGTATATATAGGAAGAAGAAATGCGTTGGTGGCAGCTGAGGGGCCCACGAGACAAGGGGCGCGCCTATAGGGGCGCCCTCCTATCTCGTGGAGGCTCGGTTGCTTCTTGACTTGCACTCCAAGTTCTCGGATCACGTTCCGTGAGAAAATCACGTTCGAAGGTTTCATTCCGTTTGGACTCCGTTTGATATTCCTTTTCTTCGAAACACTGAAATAGGCAAAAAACAACAATTCTGGGCTGGGCCTCCGGTTAATAGGTTAGTCCCAAAAATAATATAGAAGTGGAAAATAAAGCCTAAAACAGTAGATAAAGTAGCATGGAGCAATCAAAAATTATAGATACGTTGGAGACGTATCAGACATCCCCAAGCTTAATTCCTACTCGTCCTCGAGTAGGTAAATGATAAACAGAGAATTTTTGATGCGGAGTGTACTTTGGCATAATTTCAATGTAAATCTTCTTAATTGTGGTATGAATATTCAGATCCAAAAGATTCAAGACAAAAGTTCATATTGACATAAAAATATTAATACTTCAAGTATACTAACTAAGCAATTATGTCTTCTCAAAATAACATGGCCAAAGAAAGTTATCCTACAAAATCATATAGTCAGGTATGCTCCATCTTCCCTTTAAAATTTTAAATCATGCACAACCCGATGACAAGCCAAGCAATTGTTTCATACTTTAACATTTTCAAAACTTTTTCAATCTTCACGCAATACATGAGCGTGAGCCATGGATATAGCACTATATGTGGAATAGAATGGTGGTTGTGGAGAAGACAAAAAGGGAGAAGATAGTCTCACATCAACTAGGCGTATCAACGGGCTATGGAGATGCCCATCGATAGATATCAATGTGAGTGAGTAGGGATTGCCATGCAACGGATGCACTAGAGCTAAAAGTATATGAAAGCTCAACAAAAGAAACTAAGTGGGTGTGCATCCAACTCGCTTGCTCACGAAGACCTAGGGCATTTGAGGAAGCCCGTCATTGGAATATACAAGCCAAGTTCTATAATGAAAAATTCCCACTAGTATATGAAAGTGACAAAATGAGAGACTCTCTATCATGAAGATCTTGGTACTACTTTGAAGCACAAGTGTGGTAAAAGGATAGTAACATTGCCCCTTCTCTCTTATTCTCTCATTTTTTTATTTTATTTCTTTTTTTCTTTGGGCCTTTTCTCTTTTTTTATGGCCTCTTTTTTTCTCTCTTTTTTTAATTTATTTTTCGTCCGGAGTCTCATCCCGACTTGTGGGGGAATCATAGTCTCCATCATCCTTTCCTCACTGGGACAATGCTCTAATAAAGACGATCATCACACTTTTATTTACTTACAACTCAAGAATTACAACTTGATTCTTAGAACAAAGTATGACTCTATATGAATGCCTCCGGCGGTGTACCGGGATATGCAATGAATCAAGAGTGACATGTATGAAATAATTATGAATGGTGGCTTTGCCACAAATACGATGTCAACTACATGATCATGCTAGCAATATGACAATGATGGAGCGTGTCATAATAAACGGAACGGTGGAAAGTTGCATGGCAATATATCTCGGAATGGCTATGGAAATGCCATAATAGGTAGGTATGGTGGCTGTTTTGAGGAAGATATATGGTGGGTGTATGATACCGGCGAAAAGTGCGCGGTATTAGAGAGGCCAGCAATGGTGGAAGAATGGGAAAAAGTGTGTATAATCCATGGACTCAACATTAGTCATAAAGAACTCATATACTTATTGCAAAAATCTAGAAGTTATCAAAGCAAAGTATTACGCCCATGCTCCTAGGGGGATAGATTGGTAGGAAAAGACCATCGCTCGTCCCCGACCGCCACTCATAAGGAAGACAATCAATAAATAAATCATGCTCCGAGTTCATCACATAACGGTTCACCATACGTGCATGCTACGGGAATGACAAACTTCAACACAAGTATTCTTTAAATTCACAACTACTCAACTAGCATGACTCTAATATCACCATCTTCATATCTCAAAACAATTATCAAGCATCAAACTTTTCTTAGTATTCAACGCACTCAAAAGAAAGTTTCACATATCTTGAATACCAAGTATATTAATATTTAAGAAAATCACCATGCTATTAACGACTCTCAAAATAATGTAAGTTAAGTATGAGAGATCAATAGTTTCTTTAAAACAAGTATACCACCGTGCTCTAAAATATCTAAGTGAAGCACTAGAGCAAAAATTATCACGCTCAAAAGATATAAGTGAAGCACATAGAGTATTCTATCAAATTCCAATTTATGTATGGCTCTCTCAAAAGGTGTGTACATCAAGGATGATTGTGGTAAACTAAAAAAACTAATATAACACACGACGCTCCAAGAAAAACACTTATCATGTGGTGAATAAAAATATAGCCCCAAGTAAAGTTACCAATGAACGAAGACGAAAGAGGGGATGCCTTCCCGGGGCATCCCCAAGCTTAGGCTTTTGGCTATTCTCGAATATCTTGGGGTGCCATGGCATTCCCAAGCTTAGGCTCTTGCCACCCCTTATTCCATAGTCCATAAAAGCTTTACCCAAAACTTGAAAACTTCACAACACAAAACTCAATAGAAATCTCGTGAGCTTCGTTAGAGAAAGAAAACAAAAGACTACTTTAAGGTACTGTAATGAACTAATTCTTTATTTATATTGGTGTTAAACCTACTGTATTCCAACTTCTCTATGGATTATAAACTATTTTACTAGCCATAGATTCATCAAAATAAGCAAACAACACACGAAAAACAGAATCTGTCAAAAACAGAACAGTCTGTAGTAATCTGTAACTAACGCAAACTTCTGGAACTCCAAAAAATCTACCAAAATTAGACGACCTAGACAATTTGTTTATTGATCAGAAGCAATTGGAATCACTATTTTATCACGTTCTGGTGATTTTTAACAATTCGGGCACTGAGCGCAAAGTTTCTGGAAATTACAGCAAGATCAAATAACTATCATCCAAGAAGATCCAATAGGTTTAACTTGGCACAAACACTAATTAAAAGATAGAACCACATCTAAACAGAAGGTAGATGTATTATTTATTCCTAAACAGAAACAAAAACAAAAAACATAAAGAAAATTGGGTTGCCTCCCAACTAGCGCTATCGTTTAACGCCCCTAGCTAGGCATAAAAGCGAGGATAGATCTAAGTAGTGCCATTTTTGGCACTCGAAGAGGAGGATCTCCTTTCTATGGCATTCATTCTTCTATTTAAGTTAAGCACATGACCATTAATGGAAGAAGCAAGATTAAGCATGTTACGGAAGTTTGCTTCTAAACTAGATTTCATCTCTTTAATAATTTCATTCTGATAAAAGCACAAGAGAGTGGTTGATTCAACCTTATCACTCATAGGATGCCCAAATATGGTTTTAATTTTTTATAGGTATCTATGGCATCCCCCTCAAGAAAACCTTCTTCAAAGATAGAGTCTAAAACTTGTTTGAAGGAAGCGAGCAAGCTAACATAAAAACTTTTTAAGTAAATTTCAATTTGATATTGTGGCACATAGCTAGCCCGAATCCTAAGTAACCTATCCCAAGCATCCTTTAAAGACTCATCAAGTAAATAGCAAAAAATTCCAGAGTCATCCTCATCAAAATTATTCAAGCTCTCATTGGAGACCCCTGTGGGTCTTTCTATAGCATCATTATTTATGAGCTTAGAGAGGATAGAAGGGTTATCCAAGGTACTAGAACTAGGGAGAAAACCCGTAGTTCTTTTTTATTCGGCCATGGCAATGGGAAGGCAAACGGAAAAGAGAGAAGAGACTAGGAAAGAGAGGGTGAATAAAATGGCAAGGGTAAAGTGGGGAGAGGAAAACGAGAGGCAAATGGCAAATAATGTAAATGTGAGGGAGATAGGTTTGTGATGGGTACTTGGTATGTCTTGACTTGAGCGAAGACCTCCTCGGCAACGGCGCCGGAAATCCTTCTTGCTACGTCTTGAGCTTGCGTTGGTTTTCCTCGAAGAGGAGAGGGTGATGCAGCAAAGTGTAGCGTAAGTATTTCCCTCAGTTTTGAGAACCAAGGTATCAATCCGATGGAGGCTCCTCAAAAGTCCCACGCACCTACACAAACAAGCGAGAACTCGCAACCAACGCAATAAAGGGGTTGTCAATCCCTTCAAGGCCACTTCGAAAGTGAGATCTAATAAAGATAGTATGATAAGATAAATATATTTTGGTATTTTATAATATAGATGCAAAAGTAAAGATGCAAATAAAAGTAGATTGGAAACAAATATGATAAGAGATAGACCGGGGCCATAGGTTTCACTAGTGGCTTCTCTCAAGATAGCATAAGTATTACGGTGGGTGAACAAATTCTTGTCGAGCAATTGATAGAAAAGCGCATAGTTATGAGATTATCTAGGCATGATCATGTATATAGGCATCACGTCCATAACAAGTAGACCGACTCCTGCTGCATCTACTACTATTACTCCACACATCGACCGCTATCCAGCATGCATCTAGAGTATTAAGTTCATAAGAACAGAGTAACGCATTAAGCAAGATGACATGATGTAGAGGATAAACTCATGCAATATGATATAAACCCCATCTTGTTATCCTCGATGGCAAAAATACAATCGTGCCTTGCAACCCTTTACATCCTTTGGTAAGGACACATAAGATTGAACCCAAAGCTAAGCACTTCTCCCATGGCAAGAAAGATCAATCTAGTAGGCCAAACCAAACTGATAATTGAAGAGACTTGCAAAGATAACTTAATCATACATAAAAGAATTCAGAGAAGATTCAAATATTATTCATAGATAAACTTGATCATAAACCCACAATTCATCGGATCTCGACAAACACACCACAAAAAGAGATTACATCGAATAGATCTCCACAAGAGAGGGGGAGAACATTGTATTGAGATCCAAAAAGAGAGAAGAAGCCATGTAGCTAATAACTATGGACCCATAGGTCTGTGGTGAACTACTCACAACTCATCGGAGGGGCAAGGATGTTGATGTAGAGGCCCTCCGTGCTTGATTCCCTCCCAGAGTGCCGCGAAGGCTCAAGATGGGATCTCGCGGATCTGAAGGTTCTGATGGTGGAAATTGTGTTTCGTGGTGCCCTGGATGTTTTCGGGCACGTGGTATATATAGGAAGAAGAAGTACGTCGGTGGCATGAGGGCCCACGAGACAGGGCGCCCTATAGGGGCCCTCCTATCTCGTGGAGGCTCCGTGCTTCTTGACTTGCACTCCAAGTTCTCTCGATCACGTTAGTGAGAAAATCACGTTCGAAGGTTTCATTCCGTTTGGACTCCGTTTGATATTCCTTTTCTTGAAACACCGAAATAGGCAAAAAAGCAATTACAGGTTGGGCCTCCGGTTAATAGGTTAGTCCCAAAATAATATAAAAGTGGAAAATAAAGCCCAATAAAGCCTAAAACAGTAGATAAAGTAGCATGGAGCAATCAAAAATTATAGATACGTTGGAGACGTATCAGATCTCCCGGAGGGCGCCTTGGGCTTCAACCCGGGCCTCCTGCACGCTTTGGAGGGCCTTAGCAAGTTCGGAATCTTAATCCGAAATCTTGCGCTCCAAGGACTCACATTTACTTATGGCGTCCTTGAGCTCTTGTTGGACTTCCTCCACCCTCGATTCATGTTTTTGCCGGGCGGCTCGTTCCTCTTCCGCCTCCTTCTTAGCTTCGGCCAGCGCGTTCTTGAGAGTCTCAACCTCAGACGCGTCACCTATGAGCATAATTACAAAAGCTCAGTAAGATAACACAACAACTCATATCATTTCAGATATGAAATAGGTACCGCATACCTTGCTTCTCCACCAATCGTTTGTTGGCGCGGATGAGCTCTTCATGGGCCCGCTCCAACCTCCGCTTTAGTTCGGATACTTCGGCGGTATGGGAGGTAGCCGCTAGCATCAAAGCCTGTTTGTTCAAATAGACATATATGTTAATCTCATGCGAAAACTATTCGATCCTCTGTCCGGCCTTTCTTCACGAACGTCGAACAGAGTCTCAGGGGCTACTATCTCTACACAGGCATTCCTTTTATATATCTAAAAATATTACATCACATACCTCAAAGCCTGTTAGAAGGCTAGTATAGGCCTCGTTCAATCCTCTTTTAGTGGATCGAACCTTTTCAACCACCGTACCCATAAGGGTACGATGTTCCTCCACAATGGAGGCGCTCTGAAGCGCTTCCATCAGGGCATCCTGCGCGTCCGGATTGACAGAGGTCGCCGGCGGAGTTGACGCACCCCCTTCTTTCGAAGGAGGTTGCTCACCTGATTCCGAAGCCGTGTGGGTCTCCGGAATGACATTTGGTTGGGGGACAAATTGGACATGGCACCCGTTGCCAGTCTCCAATGGGGTCGCCTCCCCCATGTTCTCGGAAGCAGAGGTATCACCCTCTGGCGCCGCCTTGACGGTTTCCCGCACCTCTCCCTGACCCAGAAGGGTCCTTCGGGACAACACTTCGGTGTTGTCCGTGGCAGTGGGGGGGGGAGGCCGGTGGAGCCGACTCGCTCTCCATCACGTTCGGACCCAGCGAATTACCAAAAGATAAGGATCGCTGGGGGAGATCACGAGCCGGATTGCAGCACGCAATTCAATGTGTTAAAATCACAAGTCGAAAAGTCGGATATATATACAGTGCCATTGAGTATTTACGATCCGGCCAGGGGCTTCGGCCTGGGGCGCCACTCGAGGACGTCGTCGGTGACTGATCCAGAATCATCCGTAAGGGAGATTCTCCCTTTCTTGGCACCTCCGCCTCTAGGTCCACGGAAGCCACCCTTTTCTTCTGTCCCCCCTTAAGGGGAGAGTTGCTCTCTTCCTCCTCCTCTTCATCTTCGTCATGAGAGGAGAGAGTTGCGGTATCTTCGGACACTATGTCCGAAGCGCCTTTACGGCGGAGGCCACCTTTGGCCTCCTTGCTCTTCTTCTTGGCCTTCTTTTCCGGCACCTGATACGGCGCCGGAACCAGCATCCTCGTTAGTAGAGGAATGGCTAGGTCTTCGAGTAGCGGAGCTGGGCAGTGGATCCACTCCGCCTTCTTCGTCCAGCCCTGTGAGGAGAACAGAAAGCTCAGTATACTCCTTGGATCTATAAATTAAGGCTATTAGAGAACTTACGGGGGTGGCTGAATGAGTGCGGTCGAGGCCGAGGTCTTCGGTCGTGTTCGGCCACGACTTCTGGGCCTTGAAGAGCAGCTCCCATATGTTTTCGTGCGTTGTGCCGAATAACTGCTGCGGGGTCCGGGGACCGGCCGGATCGAACTCCCACAGATACTGAGTCCGACGTTGGCAGGGGAGAGTTCGGCGAAAAAGCATCACCTGGATCACACTTGCAAGACTGGTGTTCTTGTCTATCATATTCTTGACGCGCTTCTGCAGCATCATCACCTCGTCGGACGACGCCCAATCCAGGCCCTTGTTGAGCCAGGATGTGAGTCGCATTGGAGGTCCGGACTTAAACTCGGGAACGGAAGCCCATGTGGTGTCACGGGGTTCCGTGATATAAAACCACTCCTGTTGCCATCCCTTCACGGTCTCCACAAAGGTACCTTTGGGTCAGGTGACATTGGGAAGCTTGCTCACCATAGCGCCGCCGCACTCCGCGTGTTGACCATCAACCACTTTTGACTTCACATTGAAGACCTTGAGCCATAGGCCGAAGTGGGGTGGGATGCGGAGGAATGCCTCACACACGACGATGAACGCTGAAATGTTGAGGAAGGAATTCAGGGCTAGATCATGGAAAGCTAGCCCGTAGTAAAACATAAGACCACAGGCGAAAGGATGGAGGGGAAAACCTAATCCATGAAGGAAGTGGGGGATGAATACTACCCTCTCATTGGGCTCCGGAGTGGGGACGATCTGCTTTTTGGCAGGAAGCCGGTGGGTGATTTCCTTGGTTAGGTACCCCGCGTCCCGGAGTTCCTTGATGTTTACCTCTGCGACGGAGGAGGCCATCCACTTGCCCCGCGCTCCAGAACTGGACATGGCTGGAGTGTTTTCTGGGGATGGAAAGGATTGAAGCTTGGGCGCTGGAGCTCGAGGGCGGATGGGCTGAGCAAGAAGAAGGCGTGGGGTGAAAAGGTGGATCCTTATCTCCTTATAAAGGTAGTGAATATCAAGCATCCCTCACGAGCCTTAAAACTCGCCTATTCCCAAGGGGTCATGCAGATGGCACGGTTGGATTACCCAAGCCCGTATTGATGAGAATCCCGTAATAAGGGGACACGATCTCTGCTTTGACAAGACGTGTCACCGGGGGCTGCATCTCAAAACGCGAAACGGGAGATTGAAAAACGATTAAAAGTAATGAAGAGGCCAGACGTAACGTCTCACCAGTAAAATTTTCAGTAAGTGGGTTGTAACTATTAAACAGAGCTGGATATAGTTCTTGTTGATCAACTACTTTGAAGTGTTCGGAGGAGGAACCCGCCTTGTAATGCCGAAGACAATCTGCGTGCCGGACACATCGTCATTGAAGCCTGGTTCAGGGGCTACTGAGGGAGTCCTGGATTAGGGGGTCCCCGGGCGTCCGGGCTATGTGACGTGGGCCGGACTGGTGGGCCGTGAAGATACAAGACAGAAGGCTTTCCCCCATGTCCGGATGGGACTCTCCTTTGTGTGGATGGCAATCTTGGCGTTCGGATATGAAGATTCCTTTCTCTGTAAACCGACTATGTACAACCCTAGGCCCCTCCGGTGTCTAAATAAACCGGAGGGTTTAGTCCGTAGGGGCAATCATAACCATACAGGCTAGACATCTAGGGTTTAGCCATTACGATCTCGAGGTAGATCAACTCTTGTAACCTCTATACTCATCAAAGTCAATCAAGCAGGAAGTAGGGTATTACCTCCATTAAGAGGGCCCGAACATGGGTAAACATTGTGTCCCTGTCTCCTGTTACCTTCGATCCTCGGACGCACAGTTCGGGACCCCCTACCCGAGATCTGCCGGTTTTGACACCGACACCTAGGCCTCCTGGCGCGCCCTGGTGGGTTGTCCCCTCCTCGGGACTCCCCCCAGGTGCAACCAGGGCCCAACTTCTTCCTTTTGGTCCGTACAAAATCATCGTAAAGTTTCATGGCATTTGGACTCTGTTTGATATTGATTTCCTGCAATGTAAAAAACATGCAGAAAACAACAACTGGCACTTGGCACTATGTCAATAGGTAAGTACCAAAAAAGATATAAAATGACTATAAAATGATTGTAAAACATCCAAGGTTGATAATAAACAGCATGGAACAATAAAAAATTATAGATACGTTGGAGACGTATCAGTAGCTAGATGGCTTCCTCTCTCTCGCTGAATTCTCAATACAATGGTCTCTTTGAGATCCATATGATGTAACTCTTTTGCGGTGTGTTTGTTGGGATCTGATGAACTTTGAGTTTATGATCAGTTATATCTTTTTATATCCATGAAAGTATTTGAGTTTCTTTGATCTCTTTAATGCATGATTTCTTATAGTCTCATATTTCTTCTCTGATATTTGGGTTTTGTTTGGCCAACTTAAACTATTTATATTGCAATGGGAAGAGGTGCTTTGTAGTGGGTTTGATCTTACGGTGCTTGATCCCAGTGACAGAAGGGGAACCGACACGTATGTATCGTTGCTACTGAGGATAAAACGATGGGGTCTATCTCTACATAGATAGATCTTGTCTACATCATGTCATCGTTCTTATTGCATTACTTCGTTTCTCCATGAACTTAATACACTAGATGGATGCTGGATAGCGGTTGATGTGTGGATTAATAGTAGTAGATGCAGGCAGGAGTCGGTCTACTAATCTTGGACGTGATGCCTATATAATGATCATTGCCTGGATATCGTCATGATTATTTGAAGTTCTATCAATTGCCCAACAGTAATTTGTTTACCCACCGTTTGCTATTTTCCTTGAGAGAAGCCACCAGTGAAACCTACGGCCCCCGGGTCTCTTTCTCATATATTTGCCTTTGCGATCTACTTTTCCTTTGCATTTATTTTCAGATCTATTAAACCAAAAATACAAAAATACCTCGCTATGTTTTATTATTATTTATTTTATTTGGCATTCAATCTATCAATCTACTACAATTTCCTCATGTCCGTTTGCCCATCTTGGGGAGCCGCTACCCGTAAGGGATTGACAACCCCTTTTACACACCGGGTTGCGAGGATTTGTTATCTGTGTGCAGGGGCTATTTACGTTGTGTTGCTTGGTTCTCCTACTGGTTCGATAACCTTGGTTTCTTCATTGAGGGAAATACCTACCATCGATGTGCTGCATCATCCCTTCCTCTTTGGGGAAATATCGACGTAGTCCTAGCAGACATCATGGATCTGGGGGCGCTGTAGCTTGGCGAGCTTTTGGCAACAAAAACGAGAGATGGGAGCGTGGGGGAAGATGATTTACCGCCCCTTTGCTTTTATAGGTTAGTGAAATACCAAGAGTCCCCTCACCGCGCCATGGGAATCGCGTGCTTTCCAACACATTGTGTCGTTACACATGCATCGATAATCAACTTGTTGATGATATCCCTTAAAAACCGAGGCACGCTCTCTGTATTGATAGGACGTGCAAATAAAAGGCAGCCTCGGGCCACGAAGCATTTTTCGTGATAATTGCCTCAAGCCCATGATAAGAGATGATGGTTCAGTAAAATCTGTTAGGGGTGTGAACCCTCTCACTAGTTGTGCTTACATGGCAAGTCTTCAAGACTAAGCTACCTCGTGAGTTCGGACGAAGATGGAAGCCTTTGTAGAAAATAACCCAATACTTTCCCTGCCAAGGATAACTTTTCAAGCATACGGTCGGAAGGGTCAGCTATAAAGGGGACCCGATAATATATGAAATGGTCAAGGGCTTTGGATTCAATACAAATTGGTAAATGAACTTGCCTGCCAAGACGAAGACATTAAGCCGAAAGCATTGGTCCGAGGATGGAGTTGCTATCGTCGGCTTCAAAGAAAAGTTCAGGGGGCTACTGACGGTGTCCTGGACTAAGGGGTACTAACCTATATGACCCATAGTCCATGGGCCGAGCTTATGACCCACGGATCATTACAAGGAAGGACTTTGGAAGCTGAGAACCTTGATGTAATCAAGATGGAAACCTTCGAGGACTTGGCGTGTACTCAATGGATAGCTCAATAGCCGACATGTTGGCAATCGACCATATGTGTAACCTAGGTACCCCAGGCGTATACATAAGATGCGGGGTTTAGTCTTTAGGGACACGATTACCAGCCTTAGGGTTTAGAATACAATCATATGATCTCGAGGTAGATCATCTTGTACTCTATACTTCATCACATCAATACAATCAAAGCAGGACGTAGAGTTTTACATCTTAGAGAGGGTCCGAACCTGGGTAAACATCATCTCCTTTGTCCCCTATTACCATTGTTCCTAGACCTACTGCTCCGGACCCCCTACCCGAGTCCACTAGTTTTAGTACGGACATCAAGTGAACTTAATAAATATAGCTATGCTCCCCGACAACGGCACCAGAAAATAATCTTGATGACCCACAAGTATAGGGGGTCGTAACAGTCTTCGAGGGTAGTATGTCACCCACATATATTGATTCGACACAAGGGGAGGCAAATAATATTTATAAGCCTTATCAGTAAAGCTGTAATTCAATCATACCCGAGAAAATATTTCTCTGCAGCAAAGTATTAGTAGCACAGTAATATGATATTTTGATAGCAGCGGTGACAGTAGCAATAGTAGTAGTAACAGTAACAGTGGCGGTAATAGTAGTAACTTAGCAAAGGCAATATGAGCAAAGCATAGGCATGTAGTAGCGATGGATATTTGGATGGAATTCATCATGTAATAGTCACAACCTAGAGCGATACATAATAGCTCCAATTCATCAATAAAATGTAGGCATGTATTCCATATATAGTCATACATGCTTATAATAAGAACATGCATGACATCTTTTGTCCTACCCTCCCATGGCAGTGGGGTCCTACTAGAAATCTAAGGGTAATTAAGGTGCTCCTTTTAATAGGGAACTGAAACAAAGCATTAACACATAGTGAACACATGAACTCCTCAAATTACAGTCATCCCCAGAGAGTATCCCACTTATTGTCACCTTGGGTTCTGTGGTTCAGAACAATAACAGGTGCATATAACTTGCAGATAGGATCAAGAACTCAAATATATTCATGAAAACATAAAGGATTCAGATTTGAAATCATGGCACTCGGGCCCTAGTGACAAGCATTAAGCATAGCAAAGTCACATCAACATCAATCTCAGAACATAGTGGATACTAGGGATTAAGCCCAGACAAATTGACTCAATTACATGATGAATATTATCCATCTCCATCTACCTCCAGTATGCCTACAATGAAATTACTCACTCCTGGCGGTGATCATCACGAGGTTGTTGATGAAGAAGGGCTATTGATGACGGCGACGGCGATTTGCCCTCTCCGGAGCCCCGAACGGACTCCGGTCAGGCCTCCCGATGAAGAACAGGAGGTGGCGGCAGCTCTATATCATAAAATGCGACGAAACTTCCTCTCTATTTTTTTTCTCAGGAAGTCGATTCTTATAGACCTGGAGGAAGGGCAAACGAAGCACCGAGGGGCCCACAAGCTTAGGTGGCGGGCCCTAAGGGGAGGGTAGACCTAGGTTCTCCGTCGGGAACCAAACTAAATGTCTGGTCATCAGGGATTATGCTCGGAGCATGGTTCAAAGGCAGATCCGATGTATGGATTGCACCATCATCCAGCGCCATGGTTAACTTCGAGGTTTGGACAGGTATGGCATTGTGCTCCTCCATTTGGTCTGACACCTAGTTAGAGAAGGCAAGATCGCCGCGTCTATAGCATATTTGAGGTTATCGAATCTAATGATCCGTCCTGGAGTGAAGTTCTTGACCTGCCCAAGGTGGTTAGTCAAGTCTGCAAAAGAGGGTGACACTGCCAATGATAAAGATCTATCCCGGCAGAAAAGTCATGCCGCAACTGACTTGATCGTCGATCTGGAGTTGCACCATTGAACCGCTTTGACTACTTAGAGGGACTTGTATGGGCCACCAATGATGGAGTCAAATAGAGCAGATCTCAGGTAGGGGGTCCCGATGTGGTAGCCTTGGTGCGATGGTTACAAAGGCACAAATTTTACCTAGGTTTGGGCTTTCTCGAAGAGATAATACCCTTCGTCTTACTTTGATTGTATTGATTGGGGAGTACAGAGTACAGGTTGATATACCACAAGATCGTGTGTATGAGTCTTCGCTTATGGCCTAACCCCTCAGCTTATATAGATGCTGAGATACCTAGGGTTTACATAGGTCGGCTACATCTAGGGCTATTTGTGCCAAAGATGACTTCTAAGTCTTGGACTATGCACCAAGTCTTTGGGAGATATCCACCTTGCCGCTCTTAGGTCCTACGAACGTGGCCCACTGGTTGATCATCTTAGGGGGCCTCGGCCCAGTCCATATGGCTGGGAGCCGATGTGGCAAGCACCCCCTAGTCCAAGACACCATTACCAGAGCCCTCTGGCGTGCCGCCTCAAGGGCCTTGTCGACCGGTGAATCACCAGAGATCGGGGTACCGAGAAGCAGCTCAGTCGCCTCACGCTGCTCCCGATTGAGCTGTTCAACACCTACTTCAGCATCGCCGACTATGGCGGATGGACGACTACTGCCGCCTGCCTATGACTCGACTCAGGGGTCGGCATGCCAGCCATCAAGACTTCTACCATGGATGACTGCGATCTGTAGCTCTCTTCTCCCTCAAAGGCAAACTCCAAGAGAGGGAAAATTGACTCAGGGTCCATCATTCCCATGAGCTGACTCACAGAACAATGAAATTGAGGGCAAGGTTTTTCGACGCTTCTAGCAACGACACGACGCAAGCTGCGCCGACTGGTGCAATGATGGGAGCTGTAGGCTCAGAACTCCCGAGCAATTGGCTCGATAGTGGATGCGTCCACGCGTCGGCAGGTCAACGAGGCATCGGGATGCGATGCCGAGCCATCGATGGAAACTCGAGCTCCCCAAAGAAAATGCCACCAGCAGGAACCGAAGATGAAACCAACTTCACCATGACGTCGATAGACGCTTTCCCCAAGGTGGGCGCCAACTGTTGTGGATATAATCCTAACAATACTACGGGGGTATGAATTTAGAGGCAATCGTATCTATCAAACGGTGCAGGTGAGAAAACGTGCATGCTTTATACAGGTTCAAGCCCTCTTCGGTGGAGCTAATACCATACTCCTGTGGTGCTCTTAGCTCTTGGCATAAGGTAAAACATGAGCTCTACAATATCACTGGGGGCCACAACGCGCGGCCACAACGATTACGACGGAGATAAGAGCGGCTTTGACGGGGGCGGCTTCGGTAGGGACAACAACAGGGGTGGTTGTGTCGGCCATGGAATTTTTCTAGGGCGGGCGCGAGATTTGGGAGAAGAAAGGGTGGAGTGAAGTTTTTTTAGAATCCGATGGAGTGGAGATGGTGTGCCACTGGTGAGTGGGCCAAGGGAGGACAATGGGATGACAATGCACACATCAACGACGTGTTCACGCAGACGCAAACCCAGCTTAAATTTAACCTGAAAATGGATGGACAACAAAATAATCATTAGTATATTTGCTTCGACGTGTTTGGTCGTGATTTTTGTCGAATTAACACCCACAAAATGATCATTAGTACATTTGCTTCGACGTGTCGGCGGCTCCTTGGAGTTGCCTAAGCCCTCTCGGGCCCTCCCAGCGAGGTGCATTTCTGACAATTGGACCATCACAGCGAGCTATCAGGGTCGTCGCCTCGTCGGATGGGCTATTGGTGTGCCGTTGGTGCTTCCTGTCTCTGGGCCCGCAGGTCAGCGCTAGGTGGAAAAAAATCTCCCCTCTTCCTTCCCGATTTGCCCTAACCCGTGCTCCATTTCTTGCGATTCACCGCCGCCGCCCATCGCCCCCCTCCCCTCCCCTCCGCTCCCGGTGACCTAGCCCGTGGTCTCCGGCCTCCCAGGCACCTCCCTCCTGCGACCCGCGTCTGCACTTCGATGGAGGAGGAGCACCCACCGGTTCGTCAGCGCGGCCCGCCTCCGCTGCCGCATGGAGGCACCCATTCCGGAGACGGAATCGATCACCTCAGTGCTCTACCCGACGACGTTCTCCACCTCATCCTTGCCCGCCTCGATCACCACCGTGATGCCGTCCGCACCAGCATCCTCTCCGGCCGGTGGCGTGCGCTGATGAGCGGCCTCAGCATGGCAAGGTTCAGTATACAGCAGATAAAGATCAAGTCTGTTCGAAGGGCGATCCGTGCGCTCGGGTTGGTACTCGGCGCGCTTGGGGCGCAGCGCCCCGCGTTCGGAGGATTACGAGTACTCGAGATCTGTGTTCCTTATGGAAGGCGTATCTACGCCAAGGACGTCTCGAAGGTCCTCTTTGCCGCCGCGGAGGTCTCGCCAGTGGAGGAGTTCCGTTTCATTCTCCCGTGGAACGTAGATCCGGAATCCGATAGCCCTGTGGTTCTCCCTGGTTTCCACCGCGCCATCTCAGTCCATCTTGATGTGTCTTACCTTGTTGTTGCGAAGCTGGCTGGGAGCTTCCCCGTGCTCGAGCGATTGACGCTCAAGGGCTTCCTGCTTGATATTCAGGCCTTACTCAGGCGCTGCCCTTGTCTGCGCGTGCTCAAGATCATATCTCTTGATGCCAGGCGCATCGTCATTCAGTCGGCGTCCCTGCAGGAACTCCATATTCTGAATGCCGTGAAACGTTGCGAATACGACACATACAGTATTGATATCGCAGCCCCCGCACTGAAGCATTTAAACCTTTCCGTCTTCACCCACCACAACTGCAGCTTGAACATCTCGGCTCCAATGGTGGAGCAGTTCTCGTGGGAGTGCAAGTACGCCTACATGGCAATTGGGATTGGTGAACTGTGGCAACTCAGGAGACTGAGCTTAAAGACAGGGGAGGGTGCTGTCACCAATGATGTGGATGGCACTTCTCCGTCGCTGCATATATCTGCCTACGTATGTCGCCTGTCCTGCTCAAGTTTATCCAAGTTGCCAACAAAATTATACTTATGCATGCCAACCTGTTTTGCAGAATATTTCACGTGCAACTGAAGCAGAACACACCTTTGAGCAGGAGATACAAAACCTACCAGTTGGTGACCTATGTACATTGGAGCTGCATCTTCCCCTTGGGCAGACGGGGCATGCCTGGAGATCCATTGTGCTGCATATACTTGGCATACAGTCTATTCGTATTGCTACCCAAAGGCTTAAGCTTGTTCTACGGAGGTCTGAGGTAATTGGGTAAACTCTTGATAACTTTATTTCTGAAGTGTATATTACTTGCCTCAGTTGTACCTTTGCAGTAATACACACTTGTTTTAGGTGGAAGGAGCTTGCACAGCAGATTGTCCATGCCATGAGCCTATGCAAATTCCCTCCTTAGTCAATCTTCAAGAAGTGGAAATCAAAGGCTTTAGAGGAGATGGCTACGAGTTCGAGTTCTTGCAAATGGTATCCGGGGCTGCACCATTACTTGAAAAAACGACGACCATCAGGTATGTAGCTGGTCCACTGAAGTTATATTTTGCTATATACTGTAATTAGCAAGCACTTAGGCATCAGTAATTTAGTTTGCCTAATCTTTGGATTAGATGGCCCACTGAAATTATATTTAGTTTGCATAAGAGTAGGGAAAATTGTGGTATGCAGAAACACATATCTTTTGTTTTTCCATGTCTTTTCCATAGTTCTCTCCATGCAAAAACAGCAACATGCAGTGCCTTATCATGCTTGTACTCGTAGCTAAAACTATAGACCAAGATTATATCATGGAATTGCACCACCTTCGAAGAAGCAGAATCGTTCATCAGACTTAAAGCAGTTTCATTATTTGGCTTGTCAAATGGATGGATCAGCGAATGACTCAACCAACCTTCTCGTAGAATGTATTAATGTTTTTCCTAAAACACAGGTCCTATGATATCTAAATTCGACACTGTAATTGCAGCCGGATCTTTTGATGGGATTCCATAGTCTTCTGTTTTACCTTTATTTGTACCTACAGAGACATGTAGAACTCTTCGTATGCAAAAGTGCACCTGACAGGGTTAGTTGATCTTAACTAAAAGTTCAGAAAAACATATCCCTTGTCAACAATCAGGGTCACAATGAAATGCAATATATGGTCTGCATCTTGAATCTTGAATCTATATGCTGTAATGTGAACCTATTTCTCTATCCTATAGCTGGCTTGCTTCCTTGATAGAACTTGGAAACTTTTGCAGCAATTGTTAGCCATTTGATGCAGTCTGCCACTAGATTCTCGCTGGCAGTGGTGCCTAAATCGTTTCTGGCATTTTCTCTGTGCTATTCACCTTTTTTTTGTGGCCGATCTGTGCTGTTGCTCAGTTGCATCTCAGTTTTAGTACCCATTATTGGCGACTACACTGAAGCCATTTCTACTGCCTAAGAAGAAATGCCAATTCCATGCATCGGTCGTGGGTTAAGTTAGTTGTCTTGCTGCTTATTTCTTCTATGGCCTGCTTACAATCACGTTGGAACCTCCGAAATGTACGTGGCCTTGCGAGCATTTCGTTTGGTCTGTCGAGCTCTGCCAAGGTTGGTACTGTAGTGTTTAAAGTTATATATCGGCACACTAGGAATAGTTTGAACTGAAACTAAATCTTTGGTTTGGTTTTGATTTGATCTCTATTTGGTTGTGCCTGTTAGACAGTTTTGCTTTATTATTATATTTATTTTTGTTCATGCAGATGCAATGGTTTAAGAAGTTGCTCATCATTACAGTTTTGTGGAATAGAAATTTTTTTGGACATATAGAAGCTAACCAATGTTTGTGTACAAGATGTATCTCTTATGGGCACTGAGCTTACTTCTTTCTTTTTTGACAATGGCACTGAGCTTACTTAAGAACGAAAACTGACAAATGGAAGGCTAGATTACAGAATTAACTCATGGAGTTCATTACGTTCAAACTATAAGGCTTATATACTTTTAGATAACACTACCTATGTAGCATACATAGCACTGTAAAATGACAATTTTCTTTTGAACTTGACCACCAAATCTTGAACATAAATGGCTCAGCTACTGATGGCATACCTCACTGTGTACAACATGAGACGTGCTACATTTACAGGTGATATATTATCGTTAATTCCTCCACATGCCGTGACCTGTGGCATGTAGAGTATTACTAAGCTATTAGCTCAGGCATTTTACCCTTAACTGAAATGAATTAAACTTCCATGAATCATGTATATCAACTATCTTGAGACTTGAGAGCAGAGTTGAGTAATAACTTAGCCCCCTACAGAGTTGAGCAATAACTTAGCTCCCCACGGATATTCTTTTTCAGTGCACATCTGGTTTCCTATTAAAGCATCAGGCCCTTCGTACTTAGACAGCCCTTATGTATGCAGGCTTTTGTGCAGCTCCTGGCAGTTGCATGGCTATACTACGGAATATATTTAACATGTTTTTTTGGTGTTCATGACATGGTTATATGTGACTGTTCCATTATTTTTGTGGTTTCCACCTTATTGATCATTTTCATACTTCTGTGACCATCAAGTTATCCGAACTCAATACCATGTTGAACTTCTTGTAACTATTGAGTTCAGTTGAAAATGTGGGTTACATGAGTGTCTGAAAGCAATTGCAAGTCTTCTGTAGTCAATGGGTCCAGGAATGGGTCCTGCGTGGTCATCAGAATTTTTTCTTTTGTGGTCTATAGCTGCTGTATGGCATGTTCTTTCATTTATTGATGGGTATCAATTGTTTTCGCTGGTGTAGGTCTGCGGGGAACTAGATGATGCATATTGGACAGAAGGATTAAATACTCAAATTCTGCTGTAATGCTTCAATTTCTTCCATTATTTGACAGCCATTAGGTTTGGTAAGGATGTTGGGCACTTCTATTTTGCAATGGACCTGCAAGGCAGAACCTGGCAATAATGCGCTTGGCATTGTCTGATGACTGAGTTCGATAGATACGAAGTAAAGATTCTCAGTACACTGTTATGCATATGCTGTGTTCTTCTCTATGGTCATTTGAGTAAAGTTTTGCATGATTTCTTTTTGGAAATCAAAATGCAGATACGCATTCAATCTTAAGATTTGGGCTGGTGATTGTTGTTGCAAGGCTTGTTATGCATATGTTATGTTCTTCTCTGGTCAATTGAGTATGCATATGTTGTGTTCTTCTCTTTGGTCAATTTGAGTAAAGTTCAGCATGATTTCCTTGTGAAAATTAATACACATTATCTTAAGATTTGGGCTGGTGATTATTGTTGCCTATGAAAGAATTCATCTCGATTAACAACCAGTTTGTAGTATACAGAAGCTGGCGGTCTACACACAAATTAAATTACAGCATTTTTCTACTCACCAAATGGTGCACCCCCTATTTGTCCGTGAACGTTTCTGCGGATACACTCGTCCGTGGATAATGGGGTACCCAACGGCGAGAATGTATCGTGTGAAACAAGTGAATGAATAGTCTTTTCCATTTTCCATTGTCTTCTTCTTTTCCCCTCTGCAGTCTTGTAGCGGATATCTCATCTTGGTTCGTAATATTTTGGGATCTGACCCTTTTTCTACCGCCATTGATCTCAGCGGTAAGATAGCACCCAAGGTCTCTGGCGGTAGGATTTATCGGCACCATCATGTTCGTTTGGGATGGAAAAGGCCCTACCGCCAAGGTTCTTGGCGGTAGCCCATTATACCCTACTGTCAGGGTCCTTGGCGGTAGGCCATTGGTCTCAGCGGTAGGGTAGCATCCAAAGGTCTCTGGTGGTAGAATTTACTGGCACCATCACGTCCATTTGGTATGGAAAAGGCCCTACCGCCAAGGTTCTTGGTTGTAGCCCATTATACCCTACTGCCAGGGTCCTTGGTGGTAGGGTTTGCACTGATATCCAACAACCATGCATGCATATAGTCCATGTCTATCGAGTGTCGCCTCCTTTATGTTGTTGCACTCGCATGCAATTATTTAAGTATGTGTGGGCATGGACGTCCTTCTAGTAGCTAGCTAGTGTTTAGGCACGCTAGCACGCAACAAGACGAGCAGGCTGGCCATACGTCACAACCACTAGCAAAGGTGATGCTACAGGACGGGCAGGCAGCAGGGCTTCCTATGACGGGCAGGCAGCAGGGCTACATATGACAGGCAGGACAAACAAGATATGAATGATGCCGTGCCAGTCGCACACACGTATCATGTTGCACTGCCTACCGCCAGGCTCTTTGGCTGTAGGCTTGCACAACCTACCGCCAAAGACCCTGACGGTAGGGTATTTTTCAAGTTAAACATGGGTGACGGCGTAGTTAAGTCCTACTGCCAAGGCCCATGGCGGTAGGCAGGTATACCCTACCATCAGACACTATGATGGTAGGGAAAATAGTCAGATTGCGATTTTTTTTAGACTGAGGTCAGATCCTGCTTAACTTTCTTAAAAAGGTCAAAACAGTGAATTTGGCCACGGCTGGTGAGGAAGTCCTGGATTAGGGGGTATCCGGACTGCCGGACTGTGTACGACGTCCGGACTATTGAAGCGTGAAGATACAAGACTCAAGACTTCGGCCCGTGTCCGGATGGGACTTTCCTTGGCGTGGAAGGCAAGCTTGACGATCCGGATATTATATTTCCTTCCTTGTAACCGACTCCATGTAAACCCTAGCCCTCTCCGGTGCCTATATAAACCGGAGAGGATGGTCCTTAGAAGACCGATCACAATTACAATCATACCATCATAGGCTAGCTCTTAGGGTTTAGCCTCTACGATCTCGTGGTAGATCTACTCTTGTACTACCCATATCATCAATATTCATCAAGCGTGAAGTAGGGTTTTACCTCCATCGAGAGGGCCCGAACCTGGGTAAACATTTGTGTCCCTTGCTTCCTGTTACCATCAGCCTTGACGCACAGATCGGGACCCCATACCCGAGATCCGCCGGTTTTGACTCCGACATTGGTGCTTTCATTGAGAGTTCCTCTGTGTCGTCGCTATGGGGCTCGATGGCTCCTTCAACCATCGCCAATAACACGATACTGGACAGTCACGACGAGCATGGCTTAGACCTGCTGTCGGATGGAGCTCGGGGTGTCACCCCCACATTAGCCTCGGACCTAAATCCGGAGCAGGCTGCGCTGCGTAAGGACGGAGGGCTGGACCCCGTCCCGCAGGTCGCGCACTCATCGGCGTTGGAGCCAAACACGGGCCTTACCTCTAGGGTGGCCTATGACTCCGGACCCCCGGATTCGTTTCCGGATGTTGAGTTCGGTCCGCGCACTCCCGAGCCGGTCGAGCCAAGTTGGGCTCCGGTAATGGAGTTCACCGCCGCGGACATTTTTCGGCACTCGCCCTTTGGCGACATGCTGAACTCATTGAAAACTCTCTCTTTGACGGAAATTTCTGGGGCAAACTACGTCCGGTTCGAGTGGGAAGCAAGCGATGAAGAAATTCGTTGCCCACCCACCACCCACTTCATAGCCACGGTCGATGATTTAACCGACGTGCCTGACTTCGACTCCGAAGACATCGATGGTATGGATGACGATGCAGGAGAAGATGCGGAATCTACGGGGCGCTGGACTTCCCCCTCATCACACGACGTATACATGGTGGACACGCCCAAAGAGGACAAAGGTGACAATCCGGACGATAAAACCCCCGGACAAAAGCCAAAGTGACGGCGCAGACGCCGTTCTAAGTCCAAAGAACAAGAAAAATAGTGACAAGAGTGCGGAGGATCGATACTACAATTAACTCCGAAGGCAACAACGACCATACGGACCCATCGATGGAGCAGGGCGAACCAGGTCACCCCGAACACGATTCGAAGGCGGGCCCCGAGGACAACGATCCCGACGGGCAAGGTCATCAAAACGAACCAGCACAGGAAAACAGTCCGGGTAATGATGCAATCCCGGAAAAACACGTGGAACGAGATAACCTCCACAGAAAGCTTATGGCCACCGCAAGAAGTCTAAAGAAGTAGAAGCAACGGCTCAAGGCCGCACAGGAAATGCTCAACCGTAGATGGAATAAAGTGCTAGACACTGAAGAAAGATACGGTGATGATCGCCATACAAAGAGCTATCCAAAACGCAAGCTACTACCAGAATTCGACGACGAATCTGTACCACTTCATAACCGCAACAAAGCGGCTACCGATCCACATGAACACCTGAATAAGAAAGCTGGCGTGGCCAGGTCCATCTATGGATCCAAAGGACGCACCTCGGTGAAGGACTATGGTCGCCAAAACAATTACGCCAATCGAATACCAGTCCGGAATAAAGACCGGACACAACAACAGCCGACGACATGCCACAACACATCCAGATACAGAGGGGCTGCTCACCCCCTGTGCTTTACCGATGAAGTACTGGACCACGAATTCCCATAGGGCTTTAAACCTGTGAACATAGAGGCATACGACGGAACGACATACCCAGGGGTCTGGATCGAGGACTTTATCCTGCACATACATATGGCTCGTGGGGATGACCTTCACGCCATCAAATACCTCCCCCTCAAGCTGAAGGGACCAGCTCGGCACTGGTTGAAAGGCCTCCCCGAAAATTCAATTGGGAGCTGGGAGGAACTCGAGGACGCTTTCAGGGCCAACTTTCAAGGGACCCATGTCCGGCCTCCGGATGCTGACGACTTAAATCACATAGTCCAACAGCCCGGAGAATCCGCCTGCAAGTTTTGGAACAGATTCCTCACTAAGAAGAATCAAATTGTTGACTGTCCGGATGCCGAGGCCTTAGCAGCATTCAAACACATCATCCGTGACGAATGGCTCGCCAGACACCTCGGCCAAGAAAAACCAAGGACAATGGCAGCCCTAACAAGCCTTATGACCCGCTTTTACGCGGGAGAAGATAGTAGCTAGCCCAGAAGGCACCAGCGACCCAAAGACATCTGAAATAAGGGATGGCAGCGGAAGCCATGGCGTCATAAAACAAACGCCAAAACAAGGAAGAGAGCCCGGATAACACGACGGTTAATGCCGGATTCAGGGGCTCTCGACCTAAACAGCAAAACAAGTCATCTAAAGGCAGCAAAGAGGGACCGTCCGGTCTGAATAGAGTCCTAGATAGACTATGCCAAATTCATGGCACCCCTGACAAACCTGCAAACCACACGCACAGAGAGTGCTGGGTCTTCAAGCAGGCTGGCAAATTAAATGCCGAACACAAGTAAAGGGAAACACAAAGTGAAGACGAGGATGAACCTCGCCAGCCGAACACTGAAGGACAGAAAAAATTCCCGCCAGAGGTTAAAACAGTGAACATGGTCCACGCGACTCACGCATCTATGAGGAGGCACGAACACACGCATAAAGACGCGCTCGATATAGAGCCCACCGTACTCACGCCTAACCACTGGATGCCTTATCCGATCACTTTCGATAACTTGGATGACCGAACTAGTATTTGGCGCGGAGGATCGAAGGCCTTGGTGCTTGACCCGATAATCGACGGATACCGTCTCACCCGCGTCCTTATGGACGGCGGCAGCAGTCTCAGTTTAATATATGAGGACACTGTCCGCGGGACGGGGATAGACCCATCCAGAATTAACCAAAGCAACGCCACCTTTGAAGGGGTGATACCAGGCGTTGAAGCCCACAGCAGGGGCTCCGTCGCACTGGAGGTAACATTCGGCTCGCCAGGCAACTCCAAAAGCGAAGAACTATTCTTCATCATCGCACCCTTCCAAAGCGACTATCACGCAGTGCTCGGAAGAACGCATTGCCGCACTATGGCTACCTTACACTTAAGATGCCCGGTCCACGTGGCGTCATCACCGTTAGCGGACTAACAGAGCGCTCGTCACGCGCAGAGGAACACGCGACGGCCCTTGCGGCCGGACTATAAGCGGCCTCCAACATAAGAAAACATGACTGGTCATTAAAGGCCACAGACTCGGCTAGACGAGTCCGGTCGCCGGATAAAATTGAACGAGGCACCGATATATAATCCCATGGTGGACACCAGGGGCTATAAATACTTAACACAGTCCCACAGTTGGCTCAACCTTATGGGCAGGCCAACATCTTACACTTTTATTATCCACCGCATACTTACGTTGTACTCTTCTACGATTTTCCATTTTTCCACAGACAACGTTCGCGCGATACCCTTCCAGGATACGACACAATGGAGATAAAGGCGCAGACGTGCAGCAGGGCCCCGTTCAACAGGTTTATTTTTAGATTAAGCCCCTGTGTAAACCTTTTTTATTGCCTCTTGTTGTTTAACCATCCCATGGGTTCCATACCCATAGAGGATGCTGCCGTTTTTGGCATCTCGCCACGACAGATTAACGCACGTACCTGGAAAAACAGGGTTTATAAAGAATGGGCATTCTTGAGCCCATCGACTATTATAAAGTCCGAATACCCTCGGGAGTGTTCGGCGTCACGAGTTTGGCCTTATATGCAGCAGATCCGAATCATGTCTTTGGTCAAATGTCGGGTTTGCCCGGCTCCTGAGTTTACCACCTTACGTTCCGTTACTATCGGCTAAGGTGGCCAAAGGAGAACTACTGCGATTGTGCCCTGGTTATTCCGGACAAGCACCTCAGTAGAGAAAGCCGAAAACTGACTGTCATGATACAGCGAGAGACCGTTCAACCACTCGAAGACTTATCAGAATCTTTAGGATCCCTCCGCATTAACGAAGGACCGTTTCCCGCTCATGTACACACGCGCCCGTATTCGGATGCGTGAAGGTACCGAGGCTACATAGTAGCCCCAACATTGAACTCCATGGCTAGCGAAAGTGTTACAACTATATAGTCCGGTTGCCTAGTTCGACGTGCGACCACCTCCTTCATGGACCAAGGCGTTGGATCAAGTGTGATTAAGCATATTTTTTGCGAACACCCCGCATTGCTGCATTGGGGATGAAGCCAACGACGCTATCTTTCAGATTAAACATTCATATATATATATATATATATATATATATATATATATATATATATATATATATATATATATGTAAATGGCCACAGGGGACACAATAATACTTTCGGGCAAAAAGTATAGATATAGCCTTATAACCAAACTAACATTGTTTTTACAATGATTCGACTCATCACTCGAATAAGACATTCTTCGAGCATTGTGCCTCTATTAGGCGGGCACATTCTGTGACCTGCGCCAAGTAGTGCTCGGCCGGATACTGGGCCCCCGCCGGATCTTGGGTCACTATAATATTGGCCTCCATATCCGTCCAATAGGCTTTAACGCGGGCAAGAGCCATCCGTGCACCCTCTATGCACGCCGACCTCCTCATGGCATCGATCCGAGGCACGGCCCCAAGGAATTGCTGCACCAAGGCAAAGTAACTGTCCGACTTAAGCCCTTTCGACCAAAGATGGTCTATCACAGAACGCATTGCAAGACCGGACAGCCTGTGAAGCTCCGCTACAGCAGCCATCTTGTCATTTAATGGTAGCGGGCGAGTGGGAGCATTGAATTGCGACCAGAAAAGCTTCTCCACCTCCTTATCACCCTGACCCTCGAAGAACTTGGCAGCGTCAGCCGTACTCTTCGCCAAATCCGCATACGCGTCCGTAGGACTCCAGCGCCCATCCAGGGGAGCGTACTTCGGATCGAAAAACTTTGTCCGCAGCAAGTAGGAACCTCCAGCCATGATTTTACCGGCCTGTTGAAGCTCCTCCCGCGCACCCCTGAGCTCGGTCCGTATTTCCTTCGTGGCATTGCGTGCCTTGTCCAGCTCGGCCAAGCTATCCTTATGCTCCTTTTCAAGGAGCTCATACCAGTCAGTGGCATTTTTTTAACTCAATAGCCATCTAGGCCATATTTTCCTCGCTTCGGCGATGAGCATCCTGTTCGGCTCTCAGTTCCTCGGCCGCCTTTAGGGCAGCCGCATTGCTAACCCGAGCTTGTTCCTTGGCTTGGACAAGTTCTGCCCTCAGGGCCTCCACGGCAGCAGCACCATCTGCATTCCGAACATATTACATTAATATCATGCCGCCTCCATATTTTCCTATACAAAAGGAGGCAAGGCACATACCTTGTGACTTGTCTAGCCGCTCGTTCACCAGCGTGATATCGGCATCAACCGATCGAATCTGCCTGGTCAGTTCGTAAACTTCCACGGACTGGTCGGCGGCCGGACTCACAGGTACCTGCACATATTTATAGCGCAATCATTGATTTATGATCCCCCGTTTGCCCCCTAGGGCGGGCAACCAGAGTCTCAGGGGCTACTATCTATATGGAGCACACCTAACGTGTGCCTCACAGCCAAAAACAGTGTATTCTTCACTACATACCTCAAAGCCTCTGAGCAGACTTGCAAATGCTTCATTCAAACCGCTTGTAGCGGACGAAATCTTCTTGAGCACCGTGCTCATTAATGAGTGGTGCTCCTCCGAGAGCGCAGCTCGCTCCGATGAAACCCGTCGATGACGTCGGCGGACATCAAACTGTGCCGGACCCTTCCTGTCGCCCCTTGCGGGAGCCAAACGTTCCGAGCTCAGGGCAGCTGACGCATTGGCCTCCGGCTTCGGCAGATCCGGACTCCTCCGTGACGACACTTCGGCGTCGCCCGCTTCGCGAGCCGGAGAGGTAGGTGGGGTCTCTCTTTCCATCATCTCCAGAGGAAGGTCCCCCGAAGACGAACTCTGTTGAGAAGGGCTGCTAGCCGGACTGCGAAAGACGAATCCTGGTTATTAATCTAGGAGGAACGCAATACCTTCGAATTAAAAATTAACTTACAGCTCGGTGGAGGGCTGGCCCATTGGTGGGCACGATGCGGTGAGGGTGCCCATTGGGGCAGAGCCCCCTGGTGTTATCTTTTTCCCTGGTTTGGGCATCTCCGTCTCCGAGTCTTCGTAAGCAGCCCTCTTCTTCCCGCGCGGGGAGGAGGCCTTAGCCTCCCCTTCCCGACTATCCTCCTTGAGGGAGGTAACAATTCGTTTGGATGCGTAGCACGTGGGGTTCGGTTTCTTCGTTCCTCCCCTTGTCTTTCCCCGAGGGCATTCTGCTGAGCACCCGGTCGAGCATCTTGTCCATGGCGGGGCCAGGCGAGCCCTCGGGAAGTGGCGTCGGACACCTGATTGTCTACGCCTTGCTGAGCCATTCCTGGCCATGGATGATTTTCAGAACAAACAATCGTGACAAATACAAAACAGGGTGTCTGGCATCAAAGCTACTTACTTGGGTATCTAGGCGATTGCAGCTTAGGCCCGCATCCTCGGTGGTGTCCGGACACTTTACTTTCTGTCCGAAGAATAATTTGCACATCTCTTCGAGCTTCAGGCCGAAGAAGTGCTTGACGGTCCGTGGACCCTCCGGATTGAACTCCCACATCCGGAGAGGCCGGCGTTGGCACGACAACATCCGCCGGATCAACATCACTTGCATTATGCTGACAAGATTAATGTTCCTTGCAAGAAGCTCCCGGATGCGATTCTGCAGTACTGGTATATCACCAGCGGGTCCCCAATTCCGCCCTACGTTTGTCCAAGACGACAACTGTGACGGAGGGCCCGAGCGAAACTCGGGGGCAGCCACCCACTTTGTGCCTCTGGGAGCCGTGACATAGAACCACCTCCGCTGCCATACATCGGATACTTCTGGGAAAGAACCCTCTGGCCACGGGGCATCGCCGTTCCTGCTTATTACGGCACCCCCGCACTCCACATGTCGCCCCTCGATCATCTTCGGCGTCACATTGAAGGTCTTGAGCCATAAGCTGAAGTGTGGGGTGACATGGAGAAAAGCCTCGCACACGATAATAAACGACGAGATATGGAGGATGGCGTCGGGAGCCAGATCGTGAAAATCCAACCCATAATAGAACATGATCCCCCTCACGAAGGGATCGAGGGCGAAACCCAGACCGCGGAGGAAGTGTGGGACGAAAACGACACACTCATTGGTCTCCGGCGTAGGGATGACCTGCCCTGGAGCAGGGAGCCTGTGCTGGATATCTGCGGTCAAGTATCCGACCTCCCTAAGCTTTGCAATGACCTTCTCTTCAATCGAGGAGGCCACCCACCGGCCTTGAGGGTCAGATCCAGACATATTGGAGGATTCCGGAGGGGTGGAGCTTAGGTTTCGGGTGTTAGAACTCGAGGTGCGAGAAGGCGCGGTGAAGGTGAAAAAGGAGGCGTAGGTCTCGACCCCTTTATAAAGAGGGTGAATATCAAGAGTCCTCGGTGTGACCGTTTGAGGCTTATCTAAAAAACACACGGGTTATACCAACAACCGTCGTGGGGTCACGCGTGCTCATATTGATGGAAAATCCCGTAATAAGAGGAACACGATCTCTGCCTTGACGGGATGTGCCAATAAAGCCGCCTCGCAACACGAGTTGTTGTGGGGCAGGAAACATCGGTTCACGTTGGACCAAGCCCCGATACAAGGGCGCGACGCACGAAGATTGCCAGCAAATCAGATTTATACCATACGAAGATCATCTTGCAGATCCGTACACGGTCTACGTGTTCGATGACAACTTTGGAGTACTCGGAGGAGGAACCCGCCCTGCAATGCCGAAGACAAGACCGCGCGCCGGACTCAGCGTCATTGAAGCCTGGTTCGAGGGCTCTTGAGGAGTCTGGATTAGGGGGTATCCGGACTGCCGGACTGTGTACGACGTCCGGACTATTGAAGTGTGAAGATACAAGACTCAAGACTTCGGCCCGTGTCCGAATGGGACTTTCCTTGGCGTGGAAGGCAAGCTCGACGATCCGGATATTATATTTCCTTCCTTGTAACCGACTCCATGTAAACCCTAGCCCTCTCTGGTGCCTATATAAACCGGAGAGGATGGTCCTTAGAATATCGATCACAATTACAATCATACCATCATAGGCTAGCTCTTAGGGTTTAGCCTCTATGATCTCATGGTAGATCTACTCTTGTACTACCCATATCATCAATATTAATCAAGCAGGAAGTAGGGTTTTACCTCCATCGAGAGGGCCCGAACCTGGGTAAACATCTGTGTCCCTTGCTTCCTGTTACCATCAGCCTTGACGCACAGATCGGGACCCCCTACCCGAGATCCGCCGGTTTTGACACCGACAGCTGGTTTGCAGCTACCAAAGAAGGCCATGAACATGATTCGAACCTAGCTCTGTAGCCTACATGCATACCTAGCAACCAACTCAGCCCACAAGATTTTATTGTGCAAGATCATCTAGAGCTGGCAAATCCGGATCCTCAAACGCCATGAAAAATGGATTTTGTATTTTCTTTCACGTGAATGGCCCTATCTTGCATATTGCCACGGCAGAGCTTGTGGACATTGATGAGGTCGAGAGGGGCGTGGTGCCATAGGGGGCGCCACCGTCGGAAAAGGACGGTTGTCTGCATTCCATATTTGATTGGGAGGAGGGAGATGATGACTATCAACATATCATCAGGGAGGCTGCTGATGAAATCTAGGCCTGCCGGACTCGCTTGCGGTTCTTGCTCGACCCGCCTCTGCTTGTTGGCAGCCTCATACTCCATCTCCGGAGTCTTCTCGGAGGCGGCGCTTTTTGATAGAAGGGTGAGTATAGGGAATATTTAGTTAGAACAAGGCACAAGAAAAGTGCATTGGAACTAGAAGTTACTAGGTAGGAGCAGAGTTAGAGAATGGAATAACAATTGGTTGCTTAAATACTACTAGAAGCTGACTCGCGCTTTGCTGCGCCGGGGGATTAAGACGTCATTCAGTTTTGTAGCTTCTTTTGTGCTTGCTCTCCTTCTGTATGAAGATGATGCTAAATTGATGGGCCTGGCCTGTCCAAGATAGTACTACATGAGTGTCGTGTCATGTTTCATTCAGGGCTATTCTTATTAATTGTCTAACAATGCACCTTATTAATATATGGTTAATTTCCAAAAAAACATTAATCTACAAATTCCAAAATATCTATCAAGTAAATCAGACAAAAGCAATTTTAATATGCAGTCGCTCACAAGAGTCTATTTCAAGGGAGCTGAGAAAGTTAGAAGATGTGCAGAAGCATCACACCGAGCCAAAGAGTTATTTGACTCGCAAAATGATAACTATATGGCCGATGACTGCTTCCCAATAAAGGGAAAATAAAATAAAAGGGATGATTTCATATATCTATAGATTCTACATTTCATTTCATTTCCCATACATAACATCCGGACTGTGCACATAAGTCATACAGTATATAATCATATATGTAGCTAGCAAACAATCAGTTAGGCTCACTTGCACGCACAAGGTGCTAACTTACATGTAATCCCTAATGAGAATAGCTAGCTAGTAGCCTGCATGTTGCATAAGATAAATGGAATCACGCTTGATGATCCTACACTAATTACCAATCGTAATAGCTACATAGTAAGTAGATTGCATGCTACTAACCTCACGTTTGATCAGCCTGCACTACGTAAATTCCTTCTACATTCAGTGGGATCTCTGTCCAGCGGCTCACCCTCGGCTGCACAAAAAAAATTAGCTGAAGAACTACCTCTAAGAGACGGATTTGGAACCAGCATTAACTGATGGTCGCATGGTCCATCTTTGTCCTGCTTAACACTGAATCATATCCTAATTTTAATACTCATAAATTGGATGAATGTGGGTACTGTTTTGATTTTTGACAATACCAACTTTTAGCAGTAATCTGTGTGCATTGCTTTAATTTAATACGATAGGATTTCTTGTGCATTTTAATACATATAAACTGAAGTTGCTTCAAATAAGTTATCGAGCAGAATATATAATAGGAAGCAAACGTCTTGATATGTACACCAAAGGCCCCAATTTCATTCAAACTGTATCATTTTTTTCTCAATGAACTGGAATACAATCAACATGCTCAAGTGCAACCAAGCAAGAAAAGAAGAGTACAAAGAAGTGCCAACTTTGCTCCGCGGTCTGTAAGACATCCCAGCATGAAGCTAACAGAAATCATCATAAGTAGGCCATTAATAGCATCATAAAAGGCTTTGTGTTATGTAGTCAAGTCCTTTGGTACTGTTGATGTTCCTATCATATATAGAATGATGGAGAAGAAAATGTGGGTTATTAGTGAGAGGAAAAGCTATGATCACCTAGATTCAGTTTTTTCATTTAATCATTTATCAGATCAAGGTCAACAACGAACCTAAAATAATCATTAGCAAGCATAATGCACAAATAGGTAGTAGCATTTTATGAGAGTAGACTTGCACTCTAAAATGAAGCTAATAGGCACAAAATGATTCCTGAAAGTGCGTTATATCGACTAGAGGGGGGGGGGGGGGTGAATAGGCGATTTTTATGAATTCTTCACTGAGGAATTTGCCGGTGAGGAAATTCCTTAGCAAAGAACTACTTGCAGCGGAATAAGTACTCAGAAGTAAGCATAACAGAATACAGGCATGGTCACCATGATGAAATGAAGACAAACACAGAGTACAAAAAGCGTAATCACAGGATAACACAAGATGAAGACAAACGGACTGAAGAAATTGAATTGAGGAAATTGAGAAAGTCTTCAGTCAAAGTCTTGAAACACAGATATGAACAAACGCACAACGCAGTAATGAGGAAATGAATGAGTTGAGGAAATAGAACCAGTTAGGTTGGTGAAGACAATGATTTGGTAGACCAGTTCCAACTACTGTCTCAGTTGTACATCTGGTTGGAGCGGCTGAGTATTTAAACTCGAGGACACACAGTCCCGGACACCCAGTCGCTGAGCACGCAGCTCAGGACACCAAGTCCTCACCATATTCTCCTTGAACTAAGGTCACACAGACCTCGTCCAATCACTCGTGGTAAGTCTTCAGGCGACTTCCAAACCTTCACAGACTCGGTCACTCGGCTATCCAAATTTTTCCTTAGTATTTCCTCGACCCCCTTTAACAGTACGGTGTTGCTATGACTCAAGAAAGAGAAAATGTAACTACGAAAACAAAAGTCTTCACACTTCATGTTCCTCAAATGAATACCAAGTCTTCAAGGTCACACCAATTTCTTCACTTTCAAAGTCTTCAGAAAGTCTTCAGAATATCAAAGTCTTCAGTCGAAGAACTTCATTTTTAGGGGTCGGCATTCTCTGTAAATATCAAACTCCTCATAGACTTATAGACCTGTGTACACTCATAAACACATTAGTCCCTTAACCTATAAGTCTTCAATACACCAAAATCACTAAGGGCACTAGATGCACTTACAATCTCCCCTTTTGGTGATTGATGACAATATAGGTTAAGTTTTCAACGGGATAAACATATGAAGTGTAAATACTGATATTGAGGAATTTGATTGCAAGATATAGAAGAACTCCCCCTGAAGATGTGCATAGTGAGGAATTTGCTTTTGAGGCAATGCACATTTGAAGAGTTGAATCATGGAGATCTCCCCCTATATCTTGTAATTCATACACACATTTGACATATAGTATGAAGAATTTGAAATGCATGATGAAATATGGTGACTGATGTAATTCAGCATGCATGTATTAACATGTAACGAGGAATAAGCATGCAGAGGAACACATCAAAAGTATCAGAGCACCATCGGGTTTAAGGTTACAACTCGATCCAATAAAAGTTTCAGAAGAACGAGAGTTGTAACTTAGCAAAAAAAACGCCCATATAATAGACCCGCTTGAAGACTAACTCAAATTTCTCCCCCTTTGTCATTGAATGACCAAAAGGATCAAAACTGAGGACTAACGTCCCTGAAGAATATCAAGTTGATGGAGGAGCGCCAGCGTTGTCGGGGTTGGTTGTCGTAGTCGGGCCTGCCGCAGTGTCGTCCAAGTCTTCATTGTTGTCAGTGTCGCGTGATGAAGAATAAGAGCTGGCCACTAATGAAGGAACCTTGACCTTCTCGAATTTCTTCGACGGAGGTGCAGCCCAGTCAAATTCTTCCTTGAGACCCATTGTCTTCAGTTCTTCTGCGCTATAGACATGAGAGAGAATAGCCCAGGTGCGGTTGAAGGTTTCATGGAGGTAGTATTGGTTTTTCTTCACTGCATTGTGTGTTGAGGTCATGTTGTGAAGAATTGAACCAAACTGACGCTTGACCCATTTATGATTTCGATCAACCTTCTGATGAATACTGAGGAGTAACTCATGATCAGTCATCACCCTGGGTGCTGTGGCTTGAGGATTTTGCTTGGCAGAGTTGTTGGCGGCATAGTCATGTGTGGCAGAGTCATCATTGGTGGAGTAGGATTCAGCCTTGCGAAATTGACCATCCAATGGACGAATGCCTTCATCTATCACAGCAGTTGCCTTGCCTTTGTCATCAGTTGAGGAAAATGTCCGTTTGAGGACTTCAATTGGAGGCAAGTAGCTGCAGTGGTTCAGAGTATCAGCCTTGTAATTGAGTGAAGACCTTGCCCTGATGAACCTCATAATCCAAGGCGCATGAGGCTTCAGCTCAAAAGGTGACATAGCAATATTCGCCAGAGTCCTCATGAAGAAATCATGGAAGTTGATGGGAACGCCATGAATGATGTTGAAAAGCATATTCTTCATGATGCCAACGACTTCTTCATCATTTGAGTCGTGGCCTTTGATAGGACTCATTGTCTTCGTCAAAATGCGATAGACAGTCCGAGGCACATACAATAATTCCTTGACGAGGAATTTGGTTCGTGGAGCCTGCCCTGGCTTCAAAGGCTTCATCAGCACTTGCATGTAATGATTGTTCAGCTCAGGTTCATTGTAGACGCAACGTGCACCATCAAGGGGAGGATTGAGTGGGAGAGCACGAAGCAATTCAGTTGCTGGTGCCTTATAGTGAGTATTTTCAGACATCCAGTCCAACACCCATGAGTTCACATCTTCAGAATCTCCTGTGATGTGCATCGTCGCATAGAATTGAAGAATAAGTTCTTCATTCCAATCACAGATGTCAGTGCAGAAATTCAGCAACCCAGCATCATGAAGAACACTGAGGACTGGCTCGAAGCCTGGCAGAGATTCCATGTCCACGTGAGGAATGTGTGCATGATCGAAGACTTTGTCTTTGTCGAATAGCACAGAGGAATAAAAGTTGGCTTGACTAGCAGTCCAGAATCGCCTCTTTCTTATGCGAGCAGAGTCATATGGGTTGTAATCCGTGAAGAAAACATGCTCGTCAAAGAAGTCTTCAGCCTTGAACTTTTGCTTGCGTGAGAATGGATCCTTTGGTTTTGGCAGAGGAGTGTTAGTGAGTTGCATCACTACCTCAGGAATCGCAATCTTAGGTTCTTCAGGCTGAGAATTTTCTGGTTCCTCTTCATGTGCAGTCTGAGGATCAGCAGCAGCAGGTTCTTCAGCACTAGTGGCTGGAATTTCTTCATGCACAAATGAAGTGGGATGAGTTTCTTCAGAGCCCAGTTGTACAGTTGGTGCAGGGGACTGAGGAATTTGTTGGATTGGGGTGAAGAGTGGAGAATTGGGATGCTGACTTTCCCAAAAGTCATCATTCATCACAGGCGTGGTGCATCCAACATCCACGTCTTCGTCTTCAATTTCCTCAACACCAGCCTCTTCAGCTATGAACTGAGGCATAGGCGAGGGAATGATTGGTGTTGAAGGGAATGCATCCACTTCAATTTCTTCATTAATCTGCTCCGACGAAGCAGCAGAATGATTTTCTTCATCAGATCCGCTTGGGATCTCATATTCTTCACCAAAAGGAACAAGGTCCTTTGATGGCATGGAGGGAAGCGGAACAGCATCAATTGGATCTTCAAACGAGCTGGTCATTGGCTTCATTTTCTTTGGGGACGAAGAATTTGACGCAGCTGATGCTTTCCTTTTCTTCACTGCAGCTCGCTCTGCAGCCTTGGTCTTCTTCACATCTGATGCAGATGGAAGGATTGGAGTTGGCGTAGGCACGGGAGGAGCTGAGGAATCTGGTTGAATTTCCTTAGGCGCAACTGATGCAGTTGCCCTGACTTCTTCAGTTTCTTCAGGCGCACCACAAGTGGATGCCCTGGCAATTTCTTCAGCGGCTGGAATGGAGTCATCAGCCCTGGAACTAGCATTGTCTTCAGCAGGCTGAAAATCATTAGCGGTGCTGGCATGTTCTTTAGTAGGCTGAGCAGAGGCTCCAGCCTGAGGAATTTCTTGTTGCGTTGGAGCAGCAACATTTGTAAACTTGTTTGTCAGATTGACAAATCTGACTTTGGCTCCTTGCCAATCAGCATAATAGGCATCAAAGTCATCACTGAGGGCTTTGATTTCAGACTGGATCTTTAGAAGATCCTCAGTTGTCATTCTAACAACGTTTTTCTCAGGAACTTCTCTTTCCTGAACTGAGCCTTCTTGATCTGCCTAGCCTTTTCGAACTTCCATTTCTCTTCAGTGATGAAATGGGTCAGCATATGACTTTGTCCAGGAGTCAAATGAAAGTCAGGCATGGGCGTGTCTGGATCCTTGTGCCAGAGATCAATGTACTCAAGGATCGCCCTTGGATCCAAAAGCAGTGGCACATGTGTGCCTTTGACTCTAGCGGCCCTAACTTGTCGGTCTCTGATGATTTCTGCAAGTTCATCATCATCAGCTTCATCATCAGATGGCACTTGGAAGGCAACATGTTTCTTCTTCGGACTTGGCCGAGGACCTCGTCCAGCAGTTGCCTTAGTCTTCAGCAGTGTGGGGCCTGATGAAGAATTTGGTGCAACTGAGGAACTTGCTGAGACACCAGAGGCAATGGATATGCCTGCAGTTCTTTGGCACGTGGCCAGATGCATAGGTGCTGAGGACTTTGGAGGAGGAGCTGAAGATTTTAGAGGAGCAGAAGCAGCATGAGGAACTGGCCGTGAGGGCATTGCTGTTGAAGCACTTGGCTTGTGTGCGGGCTTCTTTGCCATAGATTTTCTTGGCTTGACAGAGGCCTCAGTGGCAGCAGCAGTAGCAGAGTCCTCATTGAATTTCCTCACTGCCTCCTTGGCTTGTCTCGCCAACTTGGCTTGGCGCTTGGCCCATTCTTCAGGAAAGTCCTCACCACACTTGATGCTGGTGGGGTCAGCTTCTTGGCCAGGTGCCAATGGAGCTCTTGGGCATGGAGGATTGAGTGCTAATTTCTTCATGTACTTTGGAGTAACATACCTGTACTCCCTCCATTCCCTTGCCCATCTCCTTTCAATCCTCTGAATGCGCACCTTGCGCTGATTTTTGTTTTCCTTGCCAAACTTGGCTTCATCAGGTGTGCAATAGTCAGCATAGATGTCCTCAGGTATCTCAAAAGCAGTCATGACCTCAGGCCTCTTTCCTCCTTTCTATGGCTTCTTTCCTTCTGCCATATTCTTCAGCTGAGGAATTTGAACAATCGAATTCTCTGAAGATGTATGCAACTTTTCTTCGAGGAACGCTGCAAATGAGTTAAGTTGATGAGAACCTAGTGATTCAGCAGCGGACATGTGTACCTGTGAACAGAGTATAGTTGCGAGGAATTTGAAGAGGTCATAAGTGTTCTCAGAAGGTTTTTCAAAAAGAACAAGTTTGAGGAATTTGACCAGATGAGCCTTGAAGAATTTCACGAAGCGTTCTTTGTCTTAGGTTCCAGAGTTGTATAGATTGAAGATCCACACAATTGAGGAATCTTGAAGAAAAATGATGCTTAGAGAAACAAATCAAGAACAGATGACTAGTGAGGTGTTTTGTGTGTGAGGATTTGAAGAATAAAACACCTTTGAAGATTTTGTAGAAAAAATTTGGATCAACGAGGGCAGTAAAAGTAACTTTTAAATTAACCTGGATGAAGAACACGACGAACTGAGAGGTGTAGATTTGAAGCTCGTCTGTTCAGATCTTCCACGCCCTAACTCGGCGGAGGAAGACAGCTACGACGGCGGCGGAGTGAAGATTTCCGCGGCCGGCGCGAGTACGACGGCGACGAGGTCGAGGCAGTGAAGCTCTTCCTCACCGGCGACGATGGAGTAAAGGAAGTGAGGAAGGGGAGAGGGGTATTTATAGCCACGGCGAAAAACTGTTCGCCCGAAGATTTGGGATGAACGTGCCCCTGACCCTTCTCATTCGCTTGACATGTGTCACCCACGTACTGAAAAGTGGAGATCGTGTTAGATCGTGGGTGAATAGATAAGTCTATCGTGGGATGCGGAACGGTTTGAGCGGCAAAACCGAAAATTTGGATAAGATTAGTTTTAAAGTTCCGTTCACAATTTCTTCAGCTGACAAGGACACAGTGAAGATTTTGAACGAGTTTCAAATAGAACGCACATGAAGAATTTGTGAATAGATTGGGTTGAGTATAGCATAGAGGGGGAAGGGTCCGATCACATTCACTTAGTAGAAAATGCAACTTGAAGAAATAGCCATAAGTGAATGCTATAGAGGACATAAACCCATATAAGCCAATGAAGAAAAACGACGGAAACAGTGAAGATTTTGCAAAGTTGAAGAATTTCAAAAACTGAGGAAAAACTCAAATTGAAGATTTTCAACTTTGGTGGTGGCGTGACCCACCGTATAAGAATGATGATTTCAGACACGCGCATAAATTGTCGTAGGGTTCTGAGAATCAATTTCTTCATTAATTTCTTCACACTTAGAGTGTTATTCTTCATTGATTGAAGAAAAACGTTTCTTCATGTGTTGCACATCTAAGTCATCAATTTTGCATAAGTGTCTGGATGTGTGTCCTTTTCAAAGAACATTTGAAGATTCTAAGATATTTAGCTCACACCGCAACTTGCTAAATCTCTTCTCATCCAAGGGATTTGTGAAGATATCGACTAGCTGTTCTTCAGTCTTCACATGATCAATAAAGATGTCGCCCTTCAACACATGATCGCGAAGAAAATGATGTCGAATCTGAATGTGCTTTGTCTTCGAGTGCTGAACTGGGTTGTGAGCAATCTTGATGGCACTCTAATTGTCACAGTAGAGAGGCACATTCTTCACGTTGATGCCGTAGTCCTTGAGAGCTTGCTTCATCCACAGCAATTGAGCACAGCAAGAACCAGCAGCAATGTACTCAGCTTCCGCAGTAGACATTGATACGCAGTTCTGTTTCTTCGAGGACCAACAGACCAAAGATCGTCCGAGGAAATGACAAGTACCAGATGTTGACTTGCGGTCCACACGATCACCAGCATAGTCAGAGTCATAATATTCGATGAGATCAAAAGTAGAGCCCTTGGGGTACCATAATCCTAGTGTTGGTGTGTGAGCTAGATATCGAAGAATATGCTTCACAGCCTTATGGTGTGATTCCTTTGGTGCAGCTTGAAATCGGGCACACATGCAAACACTAAGCATTATATCTGGCCTAGATGCACATAAGTACAATAAAGAACCAATCATGGAGCGATATACCTTGTGATCGAAGTCAATACCATTTTCATCAGTGCATAGATGGCCATTTGTGGGCATTGAAATTTTGACGCCTTTGCAATCTTGCATGCCAAATTTCCTCAAAACATCCTTGAGGTATTTCTCCTGAGATATGAATATGCCATTGCGCTGTTGACGAATTTGAAGACCACGCCCGAGGGGCCTGCTTGAGGCCATAGAGGGCCTTGTTGAGTCTGAAGACTTTGTCAGGATTCTTTGGATCTTCAAAACCTGGGGGTTGAGCAACATATACTTCTTCGTCAAGCTTACCATTGAGGAATGCACTTTTCACATCCATTTGATATAAACTGATATCATGATGGTTAGCATAAGCAAGTAATATGCGAATAGCCTCAAGTCTAGCAACAGGTGCAAAAGTTTCATCGAAATCAATTCCTTCAACCTGTGTGTAGCCTTGAGCTACAAGTCGTGCCTTATTCCTCACCACAAGGCCATTTTCATCTTGCTTGTTGCGGTAGATCCACTTTGTGCCAATGATATTATGCTTGCGAGGATCTGGACGTTTGACCAGTTCCCAGACATTGTTGAGCTCAAACTGATGTAATTCTTCTTGCATGGCCTGAATCCACTCAGGCTCCAGAAATGCTTCATCTACCTTAGTGGGCTCTGTGATAGAGACAAAAGCATAGTGCCCACAAAAGTTAGATAAATGTGAAGCCTTTGAGCGTGTGAGAGGACCTGGTGCTTCAATGTCATCGATGATCTTGTCAACTTGCACTTCTTTTGCAACTCGAGGATGAGCTGGTTGCCGTTGAGGAATTTGATAAGCATTTTCTTCAGCACCATTTTCTTCAGCATTATCTTCAGGTGCATCAGCTCGAAATTCTTCACGTTCTGGAATGTATTCTTCAGCAGATTCTTCAGTAGGAATTACATCCTCAGTCGCCTTGAACTTGATAGATTCCTCAGGTGCTGGTTCATCTATCACAGAAGGTAGGTGCTCTCTTTGCGAGCCATTAGTTTCATCGAACCACACATCTACAGTTTCAACAACCTTGTGAAGAGCGTTGTTGAAGACTCTGTAGGTGTGCGAGTCCTTTCCGTAACCAAGCATAAAACCTTCATGTGCTTTTGGTGCAAATTTAGCATTGTGATGAGGATCTCTAATCCAACATTTAGCACCGAAGACTTTGAAATAACTCACATTGGGTTTCATGTCAGTGAGGAGTTCATAGGCAGTCTTCTTGAAGAATTTGTGAAGATATACTCTGTTGATGATGTGGCACACGGTATCAATTGCATCAATCCAAAAACGACGAGGCGTTTTGTATTCATCAAGCATAGTGCGAGCCATCTCAACAAGAGTTCTGTTCTTGCGCTCCACGACGCCATTTTGCTGAGGAGTATAGGGAGAAGATAACTCATGAGTAATACCAAGTTCATCAAGATAGTCATCAAGACCGGAATTCTTGAACTCAGTTCCATTGTCACTCCTGATGTGCTTGATCTTCACACCAAAGTTGGTTGAAGCCCTCGAAGAAAATCGTTTGAAGACTTCCTACACTTCATGTTTGTAAGTAACAATGTGTACCCATGTGTAACGAGAGTAATCATCAACAATAACAAAGCCATATAGAGATGCATCATTATTGACTGCTGAGTAATGATTAGGACCAAAGAGGTCCATGTGAAGCAATTCGAATGGTCAAGTAGTGGTCATGATAGTCTTCGCTGGATGCTTGGCCTTGGTCATTTTTCCAGCTTCACAGGCTCCACACAAGTGATCCTTGAGGAATTTTACATTCTCAATGCCAATGACATGCTTCTTCTTTGCAAGAATGTGCAAATTCCTCATGCCTGCATGACCAAGTCGTCGATGCCATAGCCAGCCTTCTGAAGCTTTTGCAAGTAGGCACACGGCTGGTTGTGGTCCTGTAGAGAAATCAACAATATAGAAGTCTCCTCTCCTAAAGCCTTCGAAGACTTTGGAATTGTCAGCTTCCATAATCACAACACAACGATATTTGCCAAAGACAACAACCATATCAAGATCACAAAGCATTGAGACTGACATGAGGTTATATCCTAAGGACTCAACAACCATGACTTTGTCCATGTGTATGTCCTTAGAGATCGCAACCTTACCAAGACCCAATACCTGACTTTTGCCTTTGTCAGCAAAGATGATATGCTTCAGATGTGACGGTGATAAGGGAGCATCCATCAATAGATTCTTGTCACCAGTCATGTGATCTGTACATCCACTATCGAGGACCCACTCATTGGCTTTGGGTTGATCATCCTGCAGATGAATTAGTGCAACTTATGATCTCATATACTTCATCGGTGAAGAATACGATATCAAGTTCATCGATGAATTTCATCAAGCGATAAAACAGATATAGCGATGGGGGGCGTGTGAAATGAAAGTTCATTTCTTCATGATTCGCTGCGTCCTTTCGAGCATTTTGTCGGGCCCCAAAGAAATTCTTGAGACGTTAAAGCATGTCTGGAGACCTGACCCTGCAGAAGAGATTAGTTCTTTTTCTTCACCACCCACATCTGAAGGGGTGGCAAAGAGTTCATCACTCTGCGAGCTCCATATGATAACGGTGGCATAGAGGCCAAACCATTCTGTTTCACATAAGAGGGGTTAGGGTAAGCATATGAATAAGCAGAGAAATTCTTCAAGGACTTATGAACATAATGGTTTGAAGAATAATGCACATATTCATAGCCCTTAGCTCTACCCTGCGAAACAGAGTTGTTGGCACGATGATAATCATGTGAGGACTTTGATCCTTTTGAGGAATTTGATCCACGTGAGGAATTTGGTCCGTATGAGGACTTGGATCCATATGAAGAATTTGGTCCATATGAAGAGTTTGATCTGGGGTTCCTATTCTTCACAGGTGGTGTCATGAGGACATTCACCTGAAGACTTTCAAGGCACTTCTTGGGAACCCAGATTTTCTTCATAGGAGATCCGTTCCTGCAGTTAGTGCCAACATATCTAGCAAATACTTCACCATTCTGATTTTTGAACAATTTATAGTTGGAGTCAAATGACTCATCAGAAGAATGAGGAGATTCACATGTAAAGCCAGATAAGTTAGATGGATCAACTGGAGGTCCCTTTGCAGCAACCCATGAGGTTTTGGGGTACTGCTCAGGCTTCCAATATGTTCCATCAGCATTGAGTTTCCTCTCAAAGGCAATACCCTCTTTCCTAGGGTTTCTGTTGAGGATCTACTTTTTAAGCACATCACAAAGAGTCTGATGCCCTTTGAGGCTTTTGTACATGCTGTCATGTACAATTCCTTCACCCTGCATCGTCGGTGATACTAACAATGTCCTCGGATGAGGAGTTAGTGATAGCGTAAGTAGGTGAAGAATTTGTAACAGTTGAAGCATTTGAACATTCGGTGAAGAATTAGCGATTCACGCTCAATGCACTTTAAGCATGGAGGAACAAATTCTTCGAGAAGCGCTGATTTGTTGAGCTAGCAATGAATCGCGCTCCTTCTGAAGATCTTCATAACTCACTCTTAGCTTCTCAAGATCTTGCTTTCTTTGAAGAAATTCATAAGAAAGTTTCTCATGATCAGATAAGAGAGTGTTATGATGACCTTGAAGGCTATCAAACCTAGACTGAAGTCTCTGAAGATTTTCAGTCAGGGCTTTAGTGCAATCCATTTCTTCACCCAACATATCATCACTTTTGTCTAGCATGTTTTGAACCTTTTCAAAAGCCTTTTGTTGTTTTACAGCAATCTTAGCAAGTTTAGAGTAGCTGGGCTTGAGATCTTCATCAGATTCATTCTCACTAGATTCAGAGGAGGTATATTTGAGTACCTTTGCACCTTTTGCCATGAAGCAATAGGTGGGAGCGTAGTCATCATTATCTTCGTCAGCCTTGTTGGTGAGGTCAGTTTCTTCAGAGTTGAAGATGGACTTCTCGACGAATGCAAGATGCGAAAGCCAGACTCGCCACACCAGACTCGGACTCCTCAGATGCCTCCTCTTCCTCATGTTCCTCAGATTCAGCTTCAGAGTCCATTTCCTTGCCAATGAATGCCCGAGCCTTCTTGGATATGCTCTTCTTGTGAGACGAAGACTTCGAGGATTTTGATGATGACAATTTTGATGATTTCTTCTTCATCTTAGCGTCATCAGAACTGTAATCCTTGTATTTTCTCTTCTTTAATTCGTTTTCCCACTGAGGACAATCTTGAATATAGTGACCAGGTTTCTTGCATTTGTGGCATAGCCTTCTCTTATAGTCATTGGATGAGGAATCACTGCTTCTTGAGGATTTTCCAAAGCGACCACGTCTTGAGAACTTCTGGAATTTCTTCACGAGCAGTGCTAGCTCCTGGCTCAATTCTTCAGGATCACCAAGGCTACTACCAAAATCTTCACATTTAGATTCAGACACAACCTTGGCCTTCAGTGCACGTGGTTTGCCATAGCTCGAACCATAGAGATCTCTCTTTTAAGAAGTCGGAACTCGTGAGTATTTAGCCTTCGAGGATATCGGCGGGATCAAGAGACTTGTAGTCAAGACGTTCTTGTATCATCGGCCAGAGTATCAAATGAGGAATCAAGCGATCTCAATAATTTCTTCACCACCTCATGGTCGGTGATGTCGATGGCACCAAGTGCTTGAAGCTCATTTGAGATGTCGGTGAGGCGATCGAAGTTTTGTTGAACATTTTCATTGCGAGTCTTTTGAAGCGGTTGAAGAGATTCAAGAACATCAACTCGAGTCACGCTGAGTTGAGACTCCTTCATTTACTTTGGACAGCCTATCCCAGATAAGCTTAGCAGTTTCCAAGGCACTCACTCTTCCATACTGTCCTTTGCTCAGATGGCCACATATGATATTCTTCGCTTGAGAATCGAGTTGCTTGAATCTCTTCACATCGGTAGCGTTCAGTGAGGGTGAGACAGAGGGAACACCATTTTCCACAACATACCAGAGATCGTTGTCAATTGCCTCAAGATGCATTTGCATCTTGTTCTTCCAGTAGGGGTAGTCCGTTCCATCAAAGGTAGGACACCCAGCCGAGACCTTGATCATACCTGCGGTCGACATAACTAAACTCCAGGTGGTTAAACCAAAATCACACAGAACAAGGGAGTATCTTGCTCTGATACCAATTGAAAGTGCGTTATATCGACTAGAGGGGGGTGAATAGGCGATTTTTATGAATTCTTCACTGAGGAATTTGCCGGTGAGGAAATTCCTTAGCAAAGAACTACTTGCAGCGGAATAAGTACTTAGAAGTAAGCATAACAGAATACATGCATGGTCACCATGATGAAATGAAGACAAACACAGAGTACAGAAAGCGTAATCACAGGATAACACAAGATGAAGACAAACAGACTGAAGAAATTGAACTGAGGAAATTGAGAAAGTCTTCAGTCAAAGTCTTCAAACACAGATATGAACAAACGCTGCTTGCAGAATGAGGAAATGAATGAGTTGAGGAAATAGAACCAGTTAGGTTGGTGAAGACAATGATTTGGTAGACCAGTTCCAACTGCTGTCTCAGTTGTACATCTGGTTGGAGCGGATGAGTATTTAAACTCGAGGACACACAGTCCCGGACACCCAGTCGCTGAGCACGCAGCTCAGGACACCAAGTCCTCACCGTATTCTCCTTGAACTAAGGTCACACAGACCTCGTCCAATCACTCGTGGTAAGTCTTCAGGCGACTTCCAAACCTTCACAGACTCGGTCACTCGGCTATCCACAATTCCTCTTGGATGCTCTAGACCATGACGCCTAACCGTCTGGAAGAAGCACAGTCTTCAAAGGTAACAAGCGTCGGATCCATGCAGGATCGATCTCTTCAATGATGCTCAATCACTTTGGGTTTGTAGGGGTTTGGTTTTGGGTTTTCCTCACTTGATGATTTTCGCTCAAAGTCCTCGGAGGATGGGATTCTCTCAATTAACAAGTGTCAGTTTCTCGCGGAGCAGCCAACCAGCTAGTGGTTGTAGGGGGCGGCTATTTATAGCCTAGGGAGCAGCCCGACATGATAAGACATAAATGCCCTTCAATGATATGACCGTTAGGTGGATAAGATATTTTGGGACAGCTGGCGCGCAGCACAACAACGGTCGGAAATTTGACTCTCAAATTCCTCAGGGCTCTCATGTTCCTCACTGGAGGCGATTCGCACTGGCGAATTCCTAACTCCTCAGTCAGAACAAATTCCTCAGCGACCAGAAGAACTTCGTCTCTGTCATTGAAGAAATTGACTGAACTGTATGAGATTTCCAAAGGCTTCACTCGAAGGGATTGATAGGTGTAGGATTTTGAGTTGAGCATCACATGGAAATTTTTCCTTAGTATTTCCTCGACCCCCTTTAACAGTACGGTGTTTCCTATGACTCAAGAAAGAAAAAACGAAACTACGAAAACAGAAGTCTTCACACTTCATGTTCCTCAAATGAATACCAAGTCTTCAAGGTCACACCAATTTCTTCACTTTCAAAGTCTTCAGAAAGTCTTCAGAATATCAAAGTCTTCAGTCGAAGAACTTCATTTTTAGGGGTCAACATTCTTTGTAAATATCAAACTCCTCATAGACTTATAGACCTGTGTACACTCATAAACACATTAGTCCCTTAACCTATAAGTCTTCAATACACCAAAATCACTAAGGGGCACTAGATGCACTTACAATTCCATATCCAAACTAATAAAATTTGCGTCGTCTAAGCACAATCTGATCATCTCAAACACTTGAAATTTCATCGAGCATATCCTTAGAACATAATCCTAACTTGGAAGTTGCTATGACACTGTAAACTCAAGCATTATTCACTATAATCTACTGTGTTAAGACAAAATACCTTTGCTATTGGAGTTTGTGTTATCCAAAAATTCTTCGCCCGTGAGCGGTCTAGCAACAGAACACATCAAGATCTCTTGCTATAGTTCTATCCATATAAAAAAATCTGGGGTGAGAACCAAAAGTGGAACCTGGAACTACAACAACAACAACAACAAAGCCTTTAGTCCCAAACAAGTGGAATCTAGAAATAAGAAATCTAAACTTCAGTGTAGAATTAACTCCATTCTAGTGCAAGTAGAATCTCAATGACCAAATATATTTATCAAAAATAGAGGAGAAACCTAGCAGAGTCTTAAATGAAATTTACGACTTACAAACTAATTTGTAGGCTGCTTAATGTAGATGTAGATGTGCATTTGAATTCTTTTTTACTTTCTCCACTCCAACCTTTTCTTTTCGCTAAGGAAGGGAAATAAATTAATTTTATTGAGTACATGCTGAAATGGATTGTGCATCTAACTGTAACTCTGAAATTATGTATAAAAGAAGGGGAACCGAGAAAAAAGCAAGTGCAACTAATTGCAGTTCAGTTTTGACTATAATTGACAGCTAAATTCCATAAATTACTGATGGATTTCAAGGCAAATCCTAAATAACTGGAGGGTTGTTTACTAAATCATCAGCTTCCGATCATAGAAAACATGTGCACAAGTTTGTGCAATAAAGTTATGTAAGACTAATGGATCCGAACCATATATTTGTGCTCCACATGAAGTTCGACAACTTGATAATTTGTGGTAAAGAAATGTTACCAAGAAGATATGAAGGAAGCACAAAAATTGCTAGCATATGTCACACCAGAGCGTGTCGGTCTTGTGGGCATGAACTTTGGTTCTAGTAAGATATCTCTCTATTCTTCTATTAAATGATTCAGATCAAAACAAGATCTTCTGGGCAAATTATAGATGAACTGAAAACTCATGAGTCTACACAATGGTGAGCAGAAATGATACATTCAGGAATAGATTCAGTGTTGTGTTTAGATGGTTTGTCGTCCGACCAATATGACAACTTAACTTGGACACCGGAAAAAACATGTCTCCTAATCTTTTTGTTTGATGTGTATACATACCTTGGAGGCGCTCCTCTAGGCTCCCATTCTCCATCTAATCCACCGAATTCTGTAATGGTAAATCAGATAATAATTAATCAATAACATTAAAGAAGGCGAATAAAAAAACAGAATCGGGACAAAGGGCCACCTCGGATAAGATTCAATCAGCCTATTCTAAGGACTATCTATAGCGAGGCAACAATTTTCTGGGCACGCTGCACGATACCTTTCGTAGTTCATATTGATCCATGTCTTGCGGTGGCATTGGAAGAGGATACATGTAAATTCTGCAAGACGTGCCAATCCAAACAAGATGACCGTAATATGATCTAGCCATGTAGGAATCGAACAGTTGTAACAGAGGAATTTTCATTTAACAGCTTTCACAATGGCATAGTGAACTGGAATTATTGTAACTTAAAACATACAAACATGACAACACCAAGTCATCACAAATTCCCAATTCCAAAATTATATCAAAGAATAATGCCATCCAATCATAGCACCAAAAGCCGGGATAGCTAGGCGGAGGGAAGAAAATTACTCGCTGAACACGGAAGAGGACAAACCAATGTCATGATTTTGCACAAAATCTAGTTAGGAGCCGCAAAGCTCAGGTCGTGACCACTCACCTCTGAACTCGATTCGCACCGAACAACACAGTTCTTGTGTGTTGACCGATGGCAATGCGATCTCCCTCACCTTGAGTGTGGCATAGTGTGCCTCGCAGCCATGGCCGGCGAAGATGCCGCCAGGCCCACAACATCGCTCTTCACTCTTCACCTGCGTATCATCACTCTCAGATCGCAGCACCATGGCATCGCCGCATCTTTGTTCAAGATCATCAATGTGACTACCTCGCATCTCCTCCTCCACCACGCACGCCCAACCCACGCCTCCGCAGCAACACCACTCCCGTCATTCTTGCCCGGCCACCACGTCGCCAACCACGAGCGCCCATGGCTGCGTCAAAAGCCTCATCCCCAGCCGTCGAGGACGCAAGTTGCACGCCGCCAATGAGAAGGAACGCCAGTATGTGCTTCTTGAGCGCAGGAGCAACTCGAGAAGCAATCCCTTGAACTATTCTCCAACGCGGCTACAGAGCACGGACTGAACGACGCCAAGCCACCCCGAATCGGTCCCTCCTCGCAACGACCAACGAAGCCCTCAACACCTCCCACAACCCGATTGTCGATTCCCTAAACCAAGCATTGACGGTCTGACTGCCTCCCCCAAATCAGGCCTCATCGACTCCTCCTCCTCCTCTTTCTCTCTCCTGAAACGCAGAACAAAGGGATAGAGGATACAGGCGGTCGGGCGCAAAGAGTTTGACCGGATGAGGAACGTCGGTTGCACGGAAACACACGCCGCTGCGGAAGTGATCCTTGGCGGCAAGGCCGTGGAAGAGATGGGGACAGAGCTGGCTGCCCCATTTGGCCATCATTAGTGTTGAGTACGGGGACGGGCCAGCCGAGTCGGAGCAAAGAGTGGATGGCGACATGGAACCTCGAGGTGGCGGTGGCCTATGGAGGAAGAGGCAAGCGCAAGCATCCTCGGATTGCATCAGGAATCTCGGCGGGGGATACAATAGACAAGGAGTAGCCGTAGATGTTATCCGCGGTGCCGGCGGATGCTAGGTTGGCGGCGGCCGCAAACCTAGCTTGGTGGCGCTCGAAAGTAGAAGGAGAGAAGAGAGATGGCATTACGGCGGCAGTGTGGGATACGGGCTTGGGTTGGGTTTCTTGCGAGGGCAGCGAGCAGTGACGGCCCAACATGACGAATTACCGACTTCAGGTGGTCCCATCAACCTCGATCAACCACAGCTCTGTAAATCCTGGGAGCTTAGAAACTGTAGTGATACAATTCCTTTGATATTGCTAGATAAGTCAACATGCAGATACTTGAAAAAAACACTTACTTTAAACAAAGCCTCGACGGATCTAGCATGTACTGTATCATATGACCACTCTCTTCTATATGCAGTGCAAGTTTTGTGGGGAAAAGATTTGCAATAGCCGACCGATCCGCTTGTTTGATCCGCCGCTCGGTGCGTTGTTGGATGAGGCAAGTCCACGCACATGCCCTCGTGGGGCCACACACCACCTTCATCCTCATCCCTTATCTCTTTGTCAAAGACTCAATTCGTCTTAGCCACTGACTATTATCTGGTCGTCTACCTCCTTAGAGTATCTCTTCTTTCACTACCTACCATAATGGACCCATCATGGATAGAGCTGCTACCGAGCTGCGCCGCCGTCGCCGGCCCCTTTCTACTTCCCTCCTCTCTCTCTACACACAGGCGCGCGCGTGAGCTCCCATGGTGCGCTCTCCTGCGACTAGTAGACACACGAACACAGATGAACGAAGACCGGATCCACGTGGATCGACCGAAGACAAACGCCGACCAAATTCCATGAGATCCGCCGGAGGCAAACCTTCACATGTCCTCCGACGATGCTAAAAACATCATCGGAACGGGGGCTACACGGGGAGGACGTAATTCCATCCGCATAGAGCCCCCTCCGCCTCGCATCTCTGAGTAGGACACAAACCCTAACAAAACACAAAAAAAACATTAGAAAACGAAGCCCTCCCGCCGGCAAGGGCTGGGAACCACCGTGCCTCCATGGTCCTAAGACCATAAAAGACGAGATAGACCAGCGCCGGCGTCGGCGGGAGGCATAAGAAACCCTAGCACAGGGCGTAGGGTAGGACGGCGGCCGCCCGCGGCCGTGCGTCACGTAGGCGGCGCTATCTGGAGGCGCTATTGCCTTCTTCCCTCTCTTCGTGCTTTCCCCTTCTAATTCTCTCTCAGTTGGAATTCCATGGATTGCGACAAAGGTTATGTTTCCGAAACATAATGGCTGTTGCAATGCATGAGGAGAAGGGGTTTTCTGCAACATGACCTATGTTGCCAAAAATCTGCAACACGGTCTCTGTTGCAAAGATTTTCTGCAGCACGAACTTTGTTGCAAAGTTTTCTGCAACATTAGCTCCGTTGCAATGATGAAGGATGCCGCTCGACTGCTACTCGACGCAGATCTGACGGCTCGCGACCCGAAAGATCCGCCGGCCAACACGTAGCACGCCCCATTTTAGTGTGAGCTTTCACTAAATAAAACATAGAAATTTCTGTCCAAAGGCCCGTGCCAAAATAGGAGTGACCATGTTAATCAGGTCTTACAGAAGCAACGATTGTAAATCCATGATTTGTGTTCAATATGACGTCCCTGCAGGCTTCAGTTATGTAAAGGGCAAGATTGTGTACTATAGATGTTGTTTCAAAGCAAGGGATGTACTGCAAAAAATGATACGATTATTAAGGAATATGATAACATGCAAATAATTGAAAGAACAGTACAACCGTTGAAATCAAAGGACAAAGATTATAGTTAAACTGATAGTGTAACCATGATGTCACACAAATATGAGAGTAATCAAAAGAACAATACATCATCAATTTTCCTAATATAAAAATAGAAAAAAAACCTTTGATGTATATGTTGGGAAACGTTGCATGGAAAACAAAAAAATTTCTACGCACACGCAAGATCTATCAATGGAGATGAATAGCAACAAGGGGGAGAGTGTGTCAACGTACCCTCGTAGACCATAAGCGGAAGCATTTAGTAACGCGGTTGATGTAGTCGGACTTCTTCGCGATCCAACCGATCGAGTACCGAACGTACGGCAGCTCCGCGTTCAGCACACGTTTAGCTCGGTGACGTCCACATCTTCTTGATCCAGCAAGATGACGAGGTAGTGGATGAGTTCTGGCAGCACGACGGCGTGGTGGCGGTGATGGTGATGTTATCTCCGCAGAGCTTCGCCTAAGCACTCCGAAAATATGACCGAGGGTGTAAATGGTGGAGGGGGACACCGCACACGGCTAAGAGATTGTCGTGGTTGTGCTAGGTGCCCCCTCCCACATATATATAGGTGGGGGGAGGGGGAGGGAGAACAGAGCAGCCAGGAGGGCGCCCCAAGTAGGCCGAATTCTACTTGGGGTTCCTTCCCAAGTGACGCCCCCCAAAGGAAAGGGGGAAGAGGGAAGGAAGGGGGAGGCCAAATCACCCCTTTTCTTTCCCCCACTTGGGAGGCTGCCATGGGGGGTGTGCCAGCCCCTTGTGGGCTGGTGTGCTCCCCTCTAATGGCTCAATAGGCCCACTATCCTCCCTGGGGTGTCCGGTACCCCCTCCGGCACTCCGATGACTACCAGGTACACTTCGAAACACTTCCGGTGTCTGAATACCATCGTCTATATATCAATCTTTACCTCTCGACCATTTCAAGACTCCTCGTCATGTCCGTGATCTCATCCGGGACTCCGAACAACATTCGGTCACCAAATCATATAACACATATAACACTATATCGTCAATGAATGTTAAGCGTGCGGACCCTACGGGTTCGAGAACTATGTGGACATGACCGAGACACCTCTCCGGTCAATAACCAATAGCGGAACCTAGATGCCCACATTGGCTCCTACATATTCTATGTAGATCTTTATCGGTCGAATCGTTATGACAACATACGCAATTTCCTTTGTCATCGGTATGTTACTTGCCCGAGATTCGATCGTCGGTATCTCCATACCTAGTTCAATCTCGTTAACAGCAAGTCACTTTACTCGTTTTGTAATACATCATCTCGTAACTAACTCCTTAGTCATTTTGCTTGCAAGCTTCTTGTGATGTGTATTACCGAGAGGAACCAGAGATACCTCTCCGATACACGGAGTGACAAATCCTAATCTCGATCCATGCCAACTCAACAAACTCCTTCGAAGATACCTGTAGAGCATCTTTATGATCACCCAATTACGTTGTGACGTTTGATAGCACACAAGGTATTCTTCCGGTATCCGAGAGTTGCATGATCTCATAGTGGAAGGAATATGTATTTGACATTAAGAAAGCAGTAGCAATAAACTGAACGATCAGATGCTAATCTAACGGATGGGTCTTGTCCATCACATCATTCTTCTAATGATGTGATCCCATTATCAAATGACAACTCATGTCTATGGTTAGGAAACCTTAACCATCTTTTGATCAACAAGCTAGTCTAGTAGAGGCTCACTAGGGACACAGTATTTGTTTATGTATCCACACATGTATTTAAGTTCCTGGTCAATACAATTCTAGCATGAATAATAAACCATTATCATGATTAAGGAAATATAATAATAACCATTTTATTATTGTCTCTAGGGCATATTTCCACCAGTATCCCACTTTCACTAGAGTCAATAATCTAGTTCACATCGCCATGTGATTAACACCCATAGTTCACATCGCCATGTGACCAACACCCAAAGAGTTTACTAGAGTCAATAACCTAGTTCACATCGCCATGTGATTAACACCCAAAGAGTGCTAAGGTGCGATCATGTTTTGTGAGAGAGGGTTTTTAGTCAACAGGTCTACAACATTCAGATCCATGTGTACTTTGCAAATATCTATGTCTACAATGCTCTGCATAATGCTACTCTAGCTAATCACTCCCAAGTTCAATACACATCTAGATTGATACTCAGAGTCATCTGGGTTAGTGTCAAAGCTTGCATCAACGTAACCCTTTATGAAGAAATCTTTATCACCTCCATAACCGAGAAACATTTTCTTATTCCTCTAAGGATAATTTTGACCGTTGTCCAGTGATTCACTCCTGGATCACTCTTGTACTCCCTTGCCAGACACGTGGCAAGGCACACATCAGGTCTGGTACACAACATGGCATGCTTTATAGAACCTATGGCTGAGGCATAGGGAATGACTTTCATTCTCTCTCTATCTTCTGCCATGGTCGGGTTTTGAGTCTTACTCAACTTCACACCTTACAACACAGGCAAGAACTCCTTCTTTGACTGGTCCATTTTGAGCTCCTTCAAAATCATGTCAAGGTATGTGTTTTGTGAAAGTCTTATCAGGTGTCTTGATCTATCTCTATAGATCTTAATGCCCAATATATAAGCATCTTCACCGAGGTCTTTCATTGAAAAATTCTTATTCAAGTATCCTTTTATGCTATCCAGAAATTCTATATCAATTCCAATCAACAATATGTCATCCACATACTCCCTCCTTCCATCTATATAGGGCCTAATGTGTTTTTCGAGACCGCCTTTAACTATTGATAAGACTAATAATACATGAGATGTATAATGTGAAAATTATATCATTGGAAGCTCCTTTCACGTACGAATTTGACGGTATGCTTTGTGTAACTTGCATGTCATATATTATTGCTATAACACTTGGTCAAAGTTAGCCTCGAAAAACGATTAGGCCCTATATAGATGGAAGGAGGGAGTATAATATTAGAAATGCTACAGAGCTCCCACTCACTTTCTTGTAAATACAGGCTTCACCGTAAGTCTGTATAAAACTATATGCTTTGATCACCTCATCAAAGCGTATATTCCAACTCCGAGATGCTTGCACCAGTCCATATAGGGATCATTGGAGCTTGCACACTTTCTTAGCACCTTTAGGATCGACAAAACCTTCTGGTTGCATCATATACAACTCTTCTTTTAGAAATCCATTAAGGAATGCAGTTTTGACGTCCATTTGCCAGATTTCATAATCATAAAGTGCGACAATTGCTAACATGATTCGGACATACTTAAGCATCGCTACGGGTGAGAAAGTCTCATCATAGTCAACTCCTTGATCTTGTCGAAAAACTTTTCGCAACAAGTCGAGCTTTGTAGACAGTAACATTATCATCAACGTCAATCTTCTTCTTGACGATCCATTTATTGTCTATGGCTTTCCGATCATCGGGCAAGTCCACCAAAGTCCATACTTTGTTCTTACATGGATCCTATCTCAGATTTCATGGCCTCAAGCCATTTATCGGAATCTGGGCTCATCATAGCTTCTTCATAGTTCGTAGGTTCACCATGCTCTAGTAACATGACTTCTAGGACAGGATTACCGTACTACTCTAGTGCGGATTATGCTCTGGTCGACCGACGAGGTTCAGTACTAACTTGACCTGAAGTTACATGATCATCATCATTAGCTTCCTCTCTAGTTGGTGTAGGCATCACGGGAATGATTTTCTGTGATGTGCTACTTTCCAATTCGAGTGAAGGTACTATTACCTCATCAAGTTCTACTTTCCTCCCACTCACTTCTTTCGAGAGAAACTCCTTCTCTAGAAAGGATCCATTCTTGGCAACAAATATCTTGCCTTCAGATCTGTGGTAAAAGGTGTACCCAATTTTTTCCTTAGGGTATTCTATGAGGACGCACTTCTCCGATTTGGGTTCGAGCTTATCAGGCTGAAACCATTTAACTTAAGTATCGCAACCCCAAACTTGAAGAAACGATAGCTTAGGTTTCTTGCCAAACCATAGTTCATATGGTGTCGTCTCAACGGATTTAGACGGTGCCCTATTTAATGTGAATGCAGCTGTCTGTAATGCATAACCCCAAAACGATAGTGGTAAATCGGTAAGAGGCATCATAGAACACACCATATCTAATAAAGTACGGTTACAACGTTTGGACACACCATTACTCTATGGTGTTCCAGGTGGCGTGAGTTGTGAAACAATTCCACATTATTTTAAATGAAGGCCAAACTTGTAACTCAAATATTCGCCTCCATGATCAGATCGTAGAAACTTTATTTTCTTGTTACGATGATTCTCCACTTCACTCTAAAATTCTTTGAACTTTTCAAATGTTTTAGACTTGTGTTTCTTCAAGTAGATACACCCATACCTATTCAAACCATCTGTGAAGCTCAGAAAATAACGATACCCGTCGCGTGCCTCAACAGTTATCGGACCGCATACATCGGTATGTATTATTTCCAATAATTCATTAGCTCGCTCCATTGTCCCGGGGAACGGAGTTTTAGTCATCTTGCCCATGAGGCATTGTTCGCAAGTATCAAATGATTCATAATCAAGTGATTCCAAAAGTCCATCTGCATGGAGTTTCTTCATGCGCTTTACACCAATATGACCTAAACGACACTGCCACAAGTATGTTGCACTATCATTATCAACTTTGCATCTTTTGGCATCAATATTATGAATATGTGTATCACTACGACCGAGATTCAATAAACCATTCACATTGGGTGTATGACCACAGATGGTTTTATTCATGTAAATGGAACAATAATTATTCTCTGAATTAAATGAATAACCATATTGCAATAAACACGATCTAATCATGTTCATGATCAACACAAAACACCAAATAACATTTATTTATGCTTAACACTAATCCTGAAGGTAGAGGGAGTGTGCGATGGTGATCATATCAATCTTGGAAACTCTTCCAACACACATTGTCACCTCACCCTTTACTAGTCTACGTTTATTCTGCAACTCCTGTTTCGAGTTACTAATCTTAGCAACTGAACCGGTATCAAATACCCAGGGGCTACTACGAATACTAGTAAGGTACACATCAATAACATGTATATCAAATATACCTTTGTTCACTTTGCCATCCTTCTTATCCGCCAAGTATTTGGGGCAGTTCTGCTTCCAGTGACCATTCCCTTTGTAGTAGAAGCACTTAGATTCAGGCTTGGTCCAACTTTGGGCTTCTTCCCGGGAGTGGCAACTTGCTTGCCATTCTTCTTGAAGTTCCCTTTCTTTCCATTGCCCTTTTTCTTGAAACTAGTGGTCTTGTTAACCATCAACACTTGATGCTCCTTCTTGATTTCTACCTCCGCGGCCTTAAGAATTGCGAAGAGCTCAAGAGTGATTTTCGTCATCCCTTGCATATTATAGTTCATCAAGAATTTCTAGTAGCTTGGTGATAGTGACTGGAGAGCTCTGTCAATCACTATCTTATCTGGAAGATGATTCAAGAAATTGTAGTACCCCAGACATTCTGAGCACATGCTCACTGGCTGAGCTATTCTCCTCCATCTTGTAGGGAAATTACTTGTCAGAGGTCTCATACCTCTCGACACGGGCATGAGCCCGAAATACCAATTTCAGCTCTTGGAACATCTCATATGCTCCGTGGTGTTTAAAACATTTTGAAGTCCCGGTTCTAAGCCGTAAAGCATGGCGCGCTAAACTATTAAGTAGTCATCATATCGAGCTTGCCAAACGTTCATAACGTCTGCATCTGCTCCTGCAATAGGTCTGTCACCTAGCGGTGCACCAAGGACATAATTCTTCTGTGTAGTAATGAGGATAATCTACAGATCATGGACCCAGTCTGCCTCATTGCTACTATCATCTTTCATCTTAGTTTTCTCTAGGAATATATCAAAAATAGGGGAGCTATATTGCGAGTTAAGACTAAGTTCATGATAAATTTAAGTTCAATTGATCAAATTACTAATGAACTCCCACTTAAATAAACGCCCCTCAAGTTATCTAAGTGATACATGATCCAAATCGACTAACCCATGTCCGATCATCACATGAGATGGGGTAGTCATCAATGGTGAACATCTCTATGTTGATCATATCTACTATACGACTCACGTTCGACCTTTTGGTCTCCAGTGTTCTGGAACCATGTCTGTACATGCTAGGCTCGTCAAGTTTAACCCAAGTATTCCACGTGTGTAAATCTGGCCTACACCCGTTGTATGTGAACATAGAGTCTATCTCACCCGATCATCACGTGGTGCTTCGAAATGACAAACTCTGGCAATGGTGCATACTCAGGGAGAACACTTTTATCTTGAAATTAAGTGAAGGGATCATCTTATAGTGCTACCGTCATTCTGAGAAAAATAAGATGCATAAAGGATAAACATCACATGCAATCAAAATATGTGATTTGATATGGCCATGATCATCTTGTGCTTTTGATCTCCATCTCCAAAGCACTGGCATGATCACCATCGTCACTAGCTCAACACATCGTTGCATCGGGGTCATCTCGTCAACTATTGCTTCCACAACTATTGCTAACGCATAGCGATAAAGTAAAGCAATTACATGACGCTTGCATTTCATACAATAATTAAAAGACAACCCTAAGGCTCCTGCCGGTTGTCGATATTACAAAACATGATCATGTTATACAACAACGTATATCACATCATGTCTTGACCATATCACATCACAACATACTCTACAAAAACAAGTTAGATGTGACACCCTGGCTCAGAGTGACCGGTTTACCTTGCATTGCCAGTCCCGAGATCAAGTCTTCTGGCAACACACAACAACTTGGTACAGAAAGAAAATTGCTTTATTGAAGCATAGGGTCGATATTACATCAAGTAGCGAGGCCAAGCGGCACACACCACTACAAAAAAAGACACATCCGTGACATTTTGGGCCAAACGATTTTTTGCTGTCATGCTTATGACACTTCTATGACGATAATTGTGACAAAACCCGGTATCATCATAGATGTGGCGGGCTCCTACTTCTATGACAAAAAATCATGACAGAAAATGGGCTTTTCATCCTGGGCGGGCCGGATACGCAGCTGCATGACATTCTTTGGGCCGTTCATGATGGAACAAACCGTGGTAGAAGCGAGGGCGAGGAAAATATCTGGGAGTTTCCGGTTACGGTGGGTGGTCGGGGTCGAGCGATGCACGGAGGGATTGCGCGTTTCTCTCGTATGTACATGTACACGTGTGGGTGCGAGGCATTGGGCTCTAACTGAACCCGAGCGAAGTCGTTTCGCCATCTTGAACCGAAGCGATTGCATCGGCTAAGCGTTCGAACCCAAGCGATCGATCGATCCTCGCTGTTAATCGAACCCGATCGAGCAATTCTTCGCTCTCGCCGCTAATCAAGCAGATCGAACTCGCTGCTCTTGATGAACAAAGTGAGCGTTGTTGGGGTTGGATGAACAGCTCCCGGTCGGGGTTGGATGAACAGGACCCCGTGGTAGTAGATGACGTTGCCGCTGTATGAACAGGACCCCAATCGAGCCGGTTGGGGGTGGATGAACAGGACCCCGTGGAAGGCTGGTTGAACAGTAGCCGGTGGAGGGCTGGATGAACAGTAGCCGGTGGAGGGCTGGTTGAATAGTAGCCGGTGGAGGGCTGGATGAATAGGAGCCCGTGGAGGGCTAGTTGAACAGTAGCCGGTGGAGGCTGGATGACCAGGAGCCCGTGGATGAACAGTAGCTGGTGGAGGCAGGAGGGAGACGCCATGGATGAACAGTCGCAGGTGGAGGCTGGAGGAGGTCGACGGTGGATGAGCAGTAGCCCGTGGAGGCTGGAGCGAGGCAGTGGACCCTGGAGCGAGGCAGTGGACGCTGGATGAACAATAGCCCATGGAGTCCTGCTTATGCGACGCCACACCCTCCCGGCGAACAGACTTCTGCTTCGACCGTGGAGGTCAAGAGAAGCCGCTTCTCTGCTTTTTGCGGTGCGCCACACCCTCCCGATCAACAGACTGCTTTCACCATAGGAGGTCAAGAGAAGTTCGCTTCTCTGCTTTTGCGGTACGCTGCACTTCTCCCGTGAATATGATCCTGCCACCGTAGGCGGTCGAACAGAAGGCTGTTTTCTCCATTCTGCGGTACGCCAGGCCTTGTTTCGGCTGTTCCGTCCAAGCCGGCTGGCTCCCGATGCACAGCACGCATTCCGTTGCCTCCCGATGAACACGACGCAGTTTCTCCATTCCGACCCAGCCAGTTGGCTGCCGATGAACAGGACGCCGTTGCTGCCCTCCGCTGCCCCTCCATGTACACGAGCCCTGGCCGTACGTATACGCGAGTAGGCATCCGAGACCTCGCCCATATGTACGTACGTACGTGTACATGTTATAGACGGGACTGCCTGAACAACTATCGCTCCTTACTGGGCCACGGATCATCGTGGCAGAAAGACCAATGGACCAGTATGTACGTACACATTTGCGACCAGAATGACAACGCTACGTAGCTTCGACCGGGTGGGTCCCGGCTGTCAAGGAGGATAAGGAGGCACTTCTTGCGTGCGAAGATGTAGCTGGTGGGTCCGAGCTAACAGGGGGAGTGTCGGTGTCAAAACCGGCAGATCTCGGGTAGGGGGTCCCGAACTGTGCGTCTAGGCGGATGGTAACAGGAGACAAGGGACACGATGTTTTTACCCAGGTTCGAGCCCTCTCGATGGAGGTAAACCCTACTCCCCGCTTGATTAATATTGATGATATGGGTAGTACAAGAGTAGATCTACCACGAGATCGAGAGGTTAAACCCTAGAAGCTAGCCTATGGTATGATTGTTGTTCGCCCCACGGATTAAAACCCTCCGGTTTATATAGACACCGGAGAGGGCTAGGGTTACACAGTAGTCGGTTACAATGGGAGGAGATCTACATATCCAGATCGCCAAGCTTGCCTTCCACGCCAAGGAAAGTCCCATCCGACACGGGACGAAGTCTTCAATCTTGTATCTTCATAGTCCAGAGTCCGGCCAAGGTTATAGTCCGCCATCCGGACACCCCTAATCCAGACTCCTCAAGAGTCTCTAACCAGGCTTCAATGACGACGAAGTCCGCGCAAGCAGATTGTCTTCAAAGATGCAAGGCGGGTTCCTCCTCCAATACTTCATAGAAGATTTTGAACACAAGGGTAGTGTCCGCTCAAAAATAAGTTCCACATACCACCGTAGCGAGAATAATATTTACACAAACCAATCTGCCGACGATTCCACAATAGCGACATCACACCACCACCAAGCCTTTATTTGAATCGCTTTTACCGTCCCACCTCAATAAGACTTAGCGAGGCGGTTTCCTTGGCACGCCTTGTCGGCGAGATCGTGTCCCCTTATTCCGGGACTCTCATCAATACGGGCGTGGGTAACCCAACCATGCCATTAATTACGGTGCTTGGGAGATAAGCGAGTTTTAGTAGGCTGGTGGGGACGCATAACTTTGTCCGCCCATATAAGGGGATAAGGATCCACCTTTTTCATCTACGCCTTCTTCCTCCTTTGCTTATCCACTTTCGCGCACTCGAGCTCCAGCGCCAAAGTCCGCACCTCCCACCTCGACCTTCTCCAGCCATGTCCGGAGCGGGAGGCAAGTGGATGGTCTCCTCCGCCACGGAGGGACACATCAAGAAGTTGAGGGAAGCCGGATACTTGTCCAATGACGCTGCACCGCTCCCGATAAGGGGCAACTCATCCCCACCCCAGTGCCCCATGAGAGGGTGGTGTTCTCACCCATTTCCTCCGCTGACTAGGTTTCCCACTTCACCCATTCGTCCGGGGCTCATGTTTTACTACGGCCTGATTTCCACGATATGGCCCCAACTTCATCCTCAACATCTCGGCGCTTATCGTCAGGTGCGAGGCTTTCCTCCGATCAAGCCCCACTTCGCTTATGGTGAAGACCTTCAATGTCAAGTCAAGGTAGTGGGCGCCAGCAAGCGGAGTGCGGCGCGCCATGGTGGGCAAGATGCCCAACGTTACATGGCTTGAGGGCCTTTGTGGAGACCATAAAGGTGGCAATCGGGTGGTTCTATATCACCGAGCCGCTGACCCTGAATGGACAGCGCCCCGAATTCCAATCCGCATCCCCACATGGCTCACCTCCGGAAAGAGAAGGGCCTGTGGGGTAATTCGGAAGAGCGGATCGACTCCAAACCTGCATCCAAAACCTGGTGGACAAAAGGTTAAACTCGTCAACGAGTCCAGTCATGCTCATCCGCGGATCCTCCCGTCAACGACGGGCTTTTAACTTGTGGGAGTTCGACCCGCCCAAAGACCGAACTCCTCGACTGTGCTCTTTTGACACAACACACGAGGATGCCTGGAAGGTGCTATTCAATGGCGCCGAGGTTCCCCCTCCCATTACTGAGGATCGCAGATTCCGCGCGAAGCGCCAAGCCAGCGTAGTAAGCCTATTTCACCCTTTACAGGATACTTGTTTTTCATAGTTTGACTCCATGCGGGATCTAAGCTCCTGCCCTTTGACAGAATGGCAGAAGAAGACCGACAGATCGACCGCCCAGCCTTTGCTTCAAGGCCCAAAGCAGATTCCCACTTGGCGAAAGCCGTTGTTCCCGCACCTTACGTGGTGCCGAGAAGAAGGCTAAGAAGAAGGCCACGGACCTCGAAGAGTTCCCGCGCCGGTGGTGTCGGATTCATCGCTCGATGACTCGAGGCGCACTCCTCCCACGAAGACGAGGAGGAGGAAGAAGAGGCCTCCCCTCCAAATGGGGAGGAACGAAAAGGAAGGCCGCCAACCGTGGGGGGCCGGAGGGTCTAAGAAGGAGGACCTTCCTCCGGACTATTTCCACCAACGCCGACGACGGCGAAGAGGAGTGGCCATCCAGTACAAGCCACCGCAAAATCATAAGTATCCGGATACCGTAATAACTCATGCATGCCTTTGTTGCACAAGATCTTCTAACGCCGAATATAATCATGCAGTCCGCCCGAGCCTGTGTCGGCGTGTCGCCGAGCGGCTCCTTAAGCTCATCGGATGAATAGCACTTCACTTTCGCCGCCTCTCCTCGCGCCATGGATGATGCCAAGGTGGAGTCCCAAAGGGTCCAAGCCAGAGGAGGTGGTCTCGAGGCGCCACAAGGCGACCTCCCCACTCCAGCGCAAAGGGATAAAACCCCATGGGCTCCAAGTCCGCCCTGGGCGGACACCGCACCGAACCTTCAAAGAGTTCCTAATCCGCAGCGCCCCTAGTAAGAACGGCAAGTTTACGATGCCGGTGACCTCTCCCCAACCGAGGCACTGGATAATTTGTCGGAGGTGCTTAACGGCGCCCATCGACGAGGAGCACCGACCGTTATGAGTGTGGTGATCGGAAGGTTCATCCGCCAAGAGCAACTGACTGAAGCTCTGCATGCTACCTTTTAACAAAGCTTTGAGGTATGTATTAAAAATATGTAAAATATTACAAGATAGACAGTAGCCTCGATGCTCAGCTTTGGTGTTCGGAAAGAAAAGCCAACTGAGGATCAAAAAGATATACGCAGGAGTCTAACATAAGTATGTCAATATGGGAATGCAAAGCTATGCTGCTAACCTCTGCCAAGACCGACTACGGAGGTCGATGCATTGAAGGCACTGCGGTCCGAGAACGAGCTCGGCCTTGCCAAGAAGCAGCTCGAGGACAAGGAAGGTAAGTAATACCTTATGTAAGTATATAAAAAAGATGTGGTTGCAAAAAATGACAGGACCAACATGAGTATTACAGGGGCCACAACCCAGGTGGCAACCCTGAAGAAAGCGTTGTCCGAGGCCGAACAAAATGCGGCCGTGGAGCGCATCGAGCGAGAAAAGCAGGAGGCGCGAGGCGGAGGTGGAGCAAGATTCCGTGCCTCGTGAAAAACACGAGTTTGAGCTTGACTCAAAGACTCGAGAGTCTCGAGCTTGCCTCTGCCTGAGAGCGCCTAAATCTGCCAAGGCCAAGCCCAAAAAGCCCTCCAGAAATTGAGGCGATGAAGAAGATAGCGGCGGTAAGGCATTCTTATGCAAAGCAAGCACGTGAAAGTGAATTACTTGTTACTTACCCGAGTCCCGAGCTCTCCAGAGCTGCTTCACAGATCTGCCCCAGCAGTGTCCGACGCCGCCGCCTTGCTACCGGGCCGAGGAGGGAGCTCGACGGAGAAGGTGTTCTGGTCTCAAGATGTCGAGGCTGGACACCGGCAGTTTTGAGCGACCAGTCAAGCAGCTGGTCGAGCTCCATAAGGTGGCCGAACAGGCCATGAAGGGCCTTATAGTCCGGCTATGGCCTGGGGAGGTCATGCCTGGGAGCTACTTTGGGCTGGTGAGGCGGCTGGTGGATGCATGTCCACGACTTGAAGTCATCAAGCGCTCTGTATGCATCAAAGGTGCCCGTAGGGCCCTTGCCCGTGTTAAAGTGGACTGGGGCAAGATGGATGCTGAGAAGCTGGTGACAGATGGGCCACCGCAGGGCAAGGAGCATCGCAAGCCCGAGATGTATTATGAGGGCGTCCTGAAGGGTGCCCGCCTTGTGGCGGATGAATGTTCCAAAGATGTAAATTTTGAGTAAACTCGCATTTGTGATCCTGTACGCTGAAAACTTGTTCATATGCGCTAAGCAACGCTTTTGAATTTAAAATATTACCTTCTGTGCGGCCGTTTATTAAATTTGAGAGATGGCGAGTCGTCGGCTTTTGCCCGTACACGAGTGTGTGGGTGTTCGGGATAAACTTGAGCGCTTTTTTCCCATTCTTGGGTCCTTCGAGGAGGCACTCAACACAACTAACAAGGCAATCGACTATAATGCTTGAACACCTCACTTAGCCATAGAATTCTATAATTTTAAATTTCGCAAAGCCCTAGTATTCGAAGACCGAGTTCGGGCGCTATCCACGCCTAGGCCGGACAAAGTCGACCTCGCCTAAGCGGCATAAGTCTTTAGGGACTCGAAACCTCTCGAACAGCGACCAGCTCTCGCCTCTATCATGACGGTCAGTTTTAGCTTTCTCCATCGAGGTGCTTAGCCCAGCTCAACCGGGCACAATCGCAGTTGGTTCTCCCAGCTACCTTAGCCGATATAACGGAACGTAAGGTACCAAAACATGGGAGCCGGGCAAACCCAACTATTGACCCAAGACATGATTCGAGCCGATGCATATAATGCTATAAGTTCGGGTGTCGACTCGTGAGAGTGTTCGGACTTCTCACACCATATTATGGGGTACGTAAGCCCTCGGTGTATTGGCCGCACTAAAGTGTACGGTTGCATAATGTCATAATCAACATATTTACATAAAAAGGAATGCAATAATAGACAAAAGCTATGTATTGTTTATTCAAAAGTCTGCGTAAAAGCGTAACGATACAATAGTGCGATAAGCAAGAGATGGGACTATTTGACATGTCCTCTCCGTGGACGAAGCTGGGATGATATGAGAAACAAGTATATCGCTCGTTATAGAGACCACCGACACTGACGAAGTCAGCCTCCCCGCTGTTGCATTGTGTGTTCGGCGATTGTATCACGGACAAGCCTTCCGGAGAGTGGAGTCCTGAAAGTAAGAAAAAGAATGACAAAATCGGGAGCCCTAGTGCGGTTGAGCCGCATTTTGGGCATGCCGTGGTCGTGCCCTTCCCCTATGCCCATGGTATTTCCAGAGCGTAGTTATGTACGCGTAGTACTGGTTTTGCAATTTTACGAGGGCTGGGTTGGGGCCGCATTGCTACGCTGCGTTTCGGAACATGCCGCACGGTCTTGTTGTAGGTTACTCCGCTGCTTGACGGTGTCCGGACGCTTAATAGCCGGACTCGAGAATTGCCTTGTGAGGCTGCTTTGTACTTCCGCCGAGGGTCGCCAGATGCTCCTCCATTCGAGAGAGCGCTCGGTGTTTCCATTGACCGTAATGACTCGGAGGGCCCGCATCTTGAGCTTGAGGTATGTCGAGTGCGGCACCGCATTGAACTTTGCAAATGCGGTTCGTCCGAGTAGTGCGTGATAGCCACTACGTAACGGTACTATGTCAAAGATTAACTCTCGCTTGAAATTATCCGGGATCCAAGACCACCTCAAGTGTAACTGAACCTTTAGGCTTGGCCTCTACACTGTATGACGCTTTAAAGGTCGCTCTTTGTGGGTTTAGTCCTTGAGGGATCTATGCCCATTTTTCGTGACCGTATCCCGATAAAGCAGGTTGAGGTTGCCGCCGCCCATAAGGACTCTAGTGAGGTGAACCACCAATGATTGGGTCTAGGAACCATCGCGTTAATCCGCCATGGCGATGCTAGTGGGTGGTCCTTCGATCAAAAGTGATCGGGCAGGAGGACCATGGGTTGAACTTTGGGGCGACTGCTCCAACGCATATACGCCCGTGAGTGCACGCCTCGCTCCCTTTTGGGTATGTGGGTTGCGATATCATGTTCATCGTCCGCACTTGTGGGGGAAGCCCTTGTCCCCTATTGTTCGGCGGCCGGGCTCCTCCTCGCCATCGCTATGCAGCCCTTGTCATTGTTTTCGCATTTTAACTTGCTCGCCGTTGAACACCCAACAATCCTCGCTGGTGTGGTTGGCTGGTTTTTCGGGTGACGGTATCCGCACGAGCGATCGAAAGTATTTGGTCCAAACTGACGGGCCCGGAGTATTTTTTTAAATGGCTTTTTCCACGACCGGCTTAGAGCCTCGAATCCGCATTAATCGTCAGATCCTCAGATTATCGCCAGTAATGCAGAACCAGCTTGCCGAGGAGGCCCGGCCCGCCAGAGCAGGAGGAAAGCATGAAGGCTCGCGAGGCAGCCGCTGGCGACCGGGGGCTGTTGAAGAAGCGCCGTGACGCCTAGGCGCTACTGGAGCAGGAACTAGAGGCGAGGAAGGTCGAGCTGATGACAAGGCGCTGGTTCTTGCCAAGATCGCGGCTCTTCATGGATATGGAGGTGAAGGCCCGCGCTTTGCCGAGGGAGCTTTACGATAGCGGCTCGAGAACCCACCGCCGCGCAGAGGACGGCTCCCCGCCAAGCTGCTTCCTTCCTGGTTCGCGCCTTGAAGATGTCTCCTTGGTCTTGGCCCCACTACCGAGGCCGAGGCGCGGTCTTGTCTTCCGCGCGACCGACGCGGATCCTCACCCACATCTATCTTCGCGATCCCAGCCGACATGGAAAGCTCTGGGCCGAGCCAAGAGCGGCGAGCATGTAGCTGCCGCGCCGAGGCTGTGAAGGGTCGCGCGAGGCTCTGCTAAGTTCCGGCCTTCAAGACTAAGCCGGGCAAGGCGCTGCTGCCCCGCTGCTTCACGAGGCGAGCCCACTCAAGCTGCTCCACCGCCGACAAGTGACTCCGCCAGGCTCCTGCCTTGCTTTTAATTCCTGCACATGTATCATGCCTCGAGGAGGTGTTTAAACTTATGCTTATATTGCGATAACAGTGTGGACTGTAATATTTGCTTTGAATTCCTTGAAATTTGTGCTTCCTACTTGCTTATGTTCTACGCCGGCAGAGCCCTGCCCCACAGATACCTCAACGCCTGTTAGCCCCGACCGAAACCAGGACGGACCAAGAAGTGAGGGGCTACGTGACAAGTTAGGCTCCTGAGTCGCGATGCTTAGGAGCCCCTTGGCGCATTTAACAGCAAGTAGGGAGGTGAGACGCCGGATCCGCCGTTTCACGCTCAGAGTCTGCCCTCACAAGATACCTCAACCGCCATTAGCCTTTCAAAACTAAGGGGTGAGGGGCTACGTGGCTGCTTAGGCTCCTGAGTCACGATGCTCGTGAGTCCCCTTGACGCCAAACGGCATTCATACCTTTGGCTCCGCCGGGAGTGATGCGTGCGATGAACCAGGCCCGAGGGGCTCTGGCTGGGTGGCGCGCCCTGGCGTGACCTGTGCGCAGCCCTCGCGCTCAGCCTCGCACGGGCGCTCCCGAGGGAGGCGCGCGACGAGGCGGACCGTACATCGAGCTCGCCCCCGAGGTTGATGCGACCGAGGCCACCCTCGCTTGTTTATCACCAACATGAGCATAGCGCTCAAGATGCGACGGCATAGCCGCCTCGGTAGTGTCGCCAGCCAGCGCGGAGCATGGTGCTTCCATCGAACGTGGGGGGCCCCGGAGGAGCCCCGAGGCGATACAGCCCCACCCTCGACACGCGGCGGGCCGCACGGTAGGGCCGACGAGGTGTATCTGGGCACTCAGGAGCCAGCAGAGACTCCACGGGCCCTACTCAACGCTGGTTGCGCCTGCTCGGGCCTTATCTTCGAGTGTGTTCTCGCAAATTTGGCCGATGTTGGTGCTTCACGCCTTCGGTCCTGCCTCGGCTGGTCTCACCACCATTGGCAAGCCAAGTCGCGATGCTATGGACAAGACCAAAGGGTGAGGGCCGGAGAGCCGTAGAGCCCCGAGTCGCGATGCTCGTGCACCCCTTAACGCACAAGTGGGTTAGATGATGAAACCCCACGCCCTGGGTCCCGCTCGGGCTGGTCTCAGCCGTCGCTGGCAGCAAGCCAGTCGCATGCTATGGACAAGACCAGAGGGTGGGGGCCGGAGAGCCGTAGGAGCCCCGAGTCGCGATGCTCAGCACCCCTTTAACGCTAAGCTAGGTCGATGCAGCAACCCCACGTCCTCGGTCCCGGCCTGGTTGGTCTCAGCCATCACCGGGCAAGCCAGTCGCGATGCCATGGACAAGACCAGAGGGTGAGGGCCGGAGAGCCGGTAGAGCCCCTGAGTCGCGATGCTCAGCACCCCTTTAACGCAAGTAAGCTCAAGTAGATGACTAAACTCTACATCCCTGTCCTGCCTCGGCTGGTCTCACTGCCGCCGGTAAGCTGTGTCGCGATGCCATGGACAAGACCAGAGGGTGAGGGCCGAGAGCCCGGTAGGAGCCTCGAGTCGCGATGCTGTGCACCCCCTTTAACATGCAAGATTCCGCCACCCAGAAAAGGCTCCAAATAACAAGCATGGTGGAGCGAGAGCATAATCCTAAGGAAAACGCAAGAAGGATACATGCCACCGACAGCCTGAGCGGCTTGGGATGATGCAAAGACGAGGGCGCCTGCAACAGATAAGCTAATGACATGAAATAAAAGGGATACATGCCGCAGGACGGATTCCACGCTGGCTGGGAATAATGCAGCCCTAAAGGCGCCCCACCAAACGAAAACTTAAAGATGTCACCGGTGATGTTGGGGACGAAGGGGTGTTGATGTAGCAGACTCGGTGGGCTGCGGGAGCGATCTCACGAGCCCCTGTGCCCGGGGGCCTGGGAGGCTCGGGAGGCGCCAAGCGGCTCCTCATAGACCATCTCCATCTCCGCCAGTGGCTGCGTGCCTCCCGACCTCTTGAGCCTCCAGTGATGGTCCTCATGAGACGCTGGTGCGTGAGCTGCCGTGATTTGGCGTGCACAAGGCATGCGTACGTAGCCGGGGGCGGACCTGCAACGCCCCACTCGGCGAGGGCCGAGGCGCTTGAGATGCGCTCTGCTGAGCCTCGGTATGTTGATGCACGCGCAGCCCACCATCCTCGCCTGGATGGGGGGCCAAAGTGCGCGGGCTGCCCCTCATGACCTTTGACTCTTGTAACTCCCGAACGGCCTTTGTCGACGAACTCCGAGGGCTCATTCTCCTGCTTGTTCTCGCTATGGAAACGTGTTTTGAAGCACGCCCACGGTTCCCAAGCGCCCTCGATTTCTTTGGCGAGGTCGGCGGCCTCCACGGAGATCCCCGAGCCCACCTGAGGAGGGGGCCGCACGCTTCCTATGCGATGGAAGGAGGTTCTCTGCCCGGGCGGGCCCCGAGGAGCCTGCCTTGAGGAGCCGGGTTGGTCGATGTCTTCTTCTTCTTGGGTGCGGCCTCGGAGGCCTCCCTGCTGCTATGGTCTCGGGTCTTCTAGCGGCGCGCTCAAAGCCTCGCCTGTGGAGCACATCACCGCGCTCTCTTCACAGTGGCACCGTGATGACCCCACCGCTTCGGCATCTTGAGGACGCTAGTAGCCATGGTGGGTTACGGCTATGAATTTGGCCAACGCTGGGTACCTAAGGATGGCGCAGGACGGGCAAAGTAATGTGCGGCGTCAAGTCGATGAGCTCGGTTTGGTAGTTGTCGAAGCCCCGAGCGGACCTGCCCGATCGACCGTGGAGCCGCCGGTGACTCCGGAGAAAGGCTTGGTTGGCTGAAGCCGATCAGTAAGGCACTTGGAGATTGTTGAATGTTTCACGGACAGGACGCTGAGCCCTGCTCCGCCGCCGATGAGGGTCTTGGTGACTAGCACATTGCTGATGATTGGGGAACAAAGCATCGGAGAACTCCGCCAGGGCTGCGACTTGAGCTGGTCCGCCGAGTCGAACGTGATGGCGCACGCCGACCACCGAGAGGGCGCTGGGCCTCGAGCTTGGGGAGGACTGCATTCACTTCACGGGCGAACTGCTTGAAGATGCGCCGAGAGGCGGGCTTGAGCTCCGCCCAGATGCAGTGCGACGACGCGCTTCCCTGAAGCCCCCAGCCCCTGGCCCCTGGCATGACGGCCTTCACCTCCTTGGTGGCGGCGGCAGCAGAGGGAGGCCTGCCTCTCGCAGGCGATCTCGCGAGGCTGATCCCTCCACCTCCTCGCGAGGTGGGTCTTGCCAATGTCCTCGCGAGGTTGGTCACGCCACCCTTGGCGCGGGCCGCGTCTTCCCAAATGCCCCGTGATTCCTTCCTCCTCTCGGTCAGAGGCCCTGCCGCCGCTGCGCCGGCGCCGCCACACCCTTCCTTCACGCACGCCCGGAGCTCTTGACATTCATTGCGTGTTGTAGGTGGAGGTCGTGGTACACGCAGTACCAGCTGTCCTTGAGCACCGGGCTGATCTCGCCTCGCTTGGTGTCTGGTTCGCCGCGAGTACGGCAGCCCTTGCGCTTCACGCCCTGGCCTTGGACTTTTTTCTTCGATCCGCGGTGCAGCTCGAGGAGGAGAGGCGCCTCTCAGCCCCGGGCGCACTTGGCCGCCAAGTTGAACAGCTCCAGGAGGTGCATGATCTTCATGCATCGCCAGCTCCTCCTTCATCTTGACGTCAGCTGACACGGCACGCCTGAGAAGGCGTAGATGATGGCCTCCTCGCTACCCTTTGGGATCTTGAGGCGCTGCTTGTTGAAGCGCTTAGATGTACTTTTGCAGGGTTTCTGGCTACTGCTTGATACGGCGATGTCGCCACGCAGGTGGCCGGTCGCGAGTACCTCGAAGTTGGCGATGAAGGGCACGCATCTCGCCAGAAGAGATCGTGCTCGGGGCCGATTCTGGAGCCAAAGGGCCCTGTCCTTGAGCGCCATGGGAAACCAGTTCGCCATGACCTTTTCATCCTCACTGGTAGCTCGATGCCCAGCTCAGAGTCGAGGAACTCCGTAGGGTCACCAGCTGTGCCGAGCGAGGCGAGGCAGTCTCTGGCTTGAACTTGGCAGGCCACGCGGCACTGCGCAGCCTCGGAGGTGAAGGCGCAGCGCCGCTGCGGCAGCTGGGGGCCTCGGACGATGAGAGCTTGGTCTTGTGGGCCTCCCTCAAGGCCGCCGGGCCGGGGCAGCGCAGGTCTTGACGTGTTGGAGCCGGGAGCGCCTGGGCAGCTTCTTGCGGGCGAGGAACTTTCGACAGTTTCTACTTTTGTTGTGGTCGGCGCTCGGCGGAACGGGTTCCAACCAGGGACCGCGCGCTTTGGGGCTGTGGCACCTCTTGAGAAGGAGGCGGCTGAGGCGCCTGGAGTTTCATCAGCCACAAGGCGGGTGCGGTGAGCGAGACGACGGCGCTGGGCGCCTCAGAAGGCGACGAGCTCGGCGACTCGGTCGAGCCATTCTTCAGACGCTGCCGACGGGCGGTAGCGCAGGAGCTCGCTTGTTGCGATGAGTGCCGCTGGTTTTCCAAGAAATGCTGGGCGACGTGATTTAAGAACCAGCGGGTGAGCGGCGGCGGCGGTATGCCATCCCGCCATGGACGGGTGCCGACGACAGTTGCATCGTTTCGCCGGCCGGGTGGCGGCGTTGACGGGTGACGGGAACGACGAGGGCGCCACGACGGAGCTGTGTCTGGGCGACATGGGAGGCGAGGGCGTTCGGTGCTCGGCGCTGAGTTCGACGGGCGCCGATATGGTTATGGTCGGGGAAGAACGAGGCTTATTAAAGGCAAATTCGGCGCACTTTACCGGGCGCGCTAAATGTCGGATTTCGGTTCCGCACTTTTGAGGTTCGAACACTGCGTGCGCAAGGAGATCCAACCTTCCACCGCCTTGCACTCGTCAATCGCTGGGACCTAAACTACTAAATGTAACAGACAAGAGACACAAGATTTATACTAGTTCGGGCCACCGCCAGGTGTAATACCCTACTCTAGTTTGTGGCGTGGTGGATTGCCTCCGGGCTGATGAGGAACAAGATAAGGAAGAACAGCCTCATGAGGGTCTGCTTGGTGGGTGTGATGAACTACTAGGTGGTGTCCCATCGCTTAGCTTGAGGATCGGGTCTCTGCCTTTCTCTCGATTCCAGCTTTTCTACCCCGTGGGTGGTTACTCCTATTTATAGGCGAAGGCCCCTGGCCCTTCCCGATATTGAGCGGAAGGGCGCCAATAATTGGCCATTTTGAAGGGGAACAGCAGGTACACTTATCCCCGACTAAAGTTGGTCTTCGCCGCCAAAGGCTCCGTGATGACGCCGCTGAGCTCCACGATGACTCCTTCCACCGCTGGGGCTGGTCTTGGTCTTGTTGCACCAAACGGATGCCTTTGCTTGATGCTCTCGCCGCGCTTGCCCTTTGCACCAAAGAGGAAAGGAGGATTGCGCGGGTCAAGGCGCCCGATCGGGCGCCCTTGGTCGCCATGGTTGCATCATGGGCACCTCGCGAGGTACCTCGCCTTGAAATCTCCGCCTCATGAGCCACTCGACGAGGCTGTGCCTGTGGAAGCCCCCGGTCGTCTCACCATGAGGCTTGGCCCCTCGCGAGGGTCTTGAGCTTGTGTTGATGAAGATGGGCTGTCATGGGCCTCCTTTGAGCCACGCCAGCAGGTCGCAGTGCAAGTCTGGGACCCCTGCTCCCAGAACGCCGACACGTAACACCACGCTCTCGACGGCTCGGAGTGGAATGACCTGCCCCGAACAGCAGCCTATGCGAGATCTCGGCCGTTAGATACCCGCGCCTCGCAGCTTTTAGCACATCTTCTTCGTGACGGAGGAAGGCATCCATCGTCCGTGCCGGGTCGGAGCCGGACATCGCCGAAAGTCCGGCGCTCAATCAAGCTTTGGGTGTTGGAACTCAAGCGCAAGGCTAACTCGATGGAGGGTGTAAAAAGAAGAGGGCCTTGGTCTCATTATAAAGAGGTTGAATACCAAGAGCCCACCTGCGGCCGATTAGGACTCTCGCCGATAGAGGAGGCGTGCCAACCGCGCGGTTGGGTTACCCACGTCCGTATTGATGAGAATCCCGAATAAGGGGGCACGATCTACGCTTTGATAAGACATGCCAAGGAAACCGCCGCTTAAACACGCTGAGGTGGAACAAAGAAAAAACGATTCATATAAAGGCCTCGCCGTGGTGTGATGTCACGCCGCTGAATACGCCAAAGAGATCTGTGCAAAAGTTATTCTCTACGGTGTTATGTGGAACTTGTTTTGCAGAGCCGACACTATCCTTGTGTTCAAAATCTTCTATGAAGTATTCGAGGAGGAACCCGCCGCAATGTCAAGACAATCAACGCCACCACTCATCGCCATTGAAGCCTGGTTCAAAGGCTACCGAGGGAGTCCCGGATTAGGGGTATCCGGATAGTGGACCATCGCCACGGCCGGACTCCAAGACTATGAAGATACAAGATTGAAGACTTCGCCCCCGTCCGGATGAGACTTTCCTTACGCGGAAGGCAAGCTCACGATATGGATATGTAGATCTCCTACCATTGTAAACCCACTGCGGTAACCTTAACCTATCAGTGTCTATATAAACCGAGGGTTTTAGTCCGTAGGACTAACAACAATCATACCATAGGCTAGCTTTAGGTTTAGCCGCTTTGATCTCGTGGTAGATCTACTCTTCTACTACCCATATCATCAATATTGATCAAGCAGAGTAGGGTATTGCTCCATCGAGAGGGCCCGAACCTAGGTAAAACATCGCGGTCCCTTGTCTCCGTTACCATCCGCTTAGACGCACGTCGGGACCCTCACCCGAGATCCGCCGTTTTGATAATCGGATAGAGTCATGCAATCATTATAAAAAATTTGCACATCAAAACTTGGGGGACTAAATATCATCTTCATCAAACATAGCATCCCAAAGCTTATGGCTTTGCATATCATTAGCATCATGGATATTCAAAGAATTCATACTAACAACATTGCAATCATGCCCATCATTCAAATATTTTGTGCCAAACATTTTGTTGACTTCTTCTTCTAACAATTGAGCACAATTTTCCGAACCATCATTTTCAAGAAAGATATTATAAAGATGATCAATAACATGATGCAACCTCAATTCCATTCTTTTTGTGTAGTTCTCATTTATAAACCAAACTAGTGATAAAACAAGAAACTAAAAGATTCAATTGCAAGATCTAAAGATATACCTTGAAGCACTCACCTCCCCGGCAACGGCGCCAGAAAAGAGATTGATGTCTACTACACAACTTTATTCTTGTAGACTCGTGTTAGGCCTCCAAGCGCAGAGGTTTCTAGGACAGCAGTATTTTCCTCAAGTGGATGACCTAAGGTTTATCAATCCGTGGAGGCGAGATGAAGATAGTCTCTCTCAAACGACCCTGCAACAAAATACAAGAAATCTTTTGTGTCCCAATCACACCCAATACAATGGAAAATTGTATAGGTGCACTAGTTCGGCGAAGAGATGGTGATAAAAGTGTAATATGGATGGAAGAAATATATTTTTATAATCTGAATAAATAAAAACAGCAAGGTAGAAAATAGTAAACGGGCACAAAAACGGTATTGCAATGCTTGAAAATGAGGCCTAGGGTCCATACTTTCGCTAGTGCTATCTCTCAACAATGCTAATATAATTGCATCATATAACCACACCTCAAAGTATGATGAAGAATCACTCCAAAGTTCCAATCTAGCGGAGAACATAAGAATAAATTGTTTGTAGGGTACGAAACCACCTCAAAGCTATTCTTTCTGTTCGATCTATTCAAGAGTTCGTACTACAATAACATAAAGCTATTCTTTCCGTTCGATCTATCCTAGAGTTCATACTAAAATAACACCAAAGAAAATTCATATTCATAATACTCAATCCAACACAAAGAACTACAAAGAGTGCCTCAAGATTTCTACCGGAGAAACAAAGACAAGAACATGCATCAACCCCTATGCATAGATTACCCCAATGTCACCCTCGAACTGTGAGTTGAGTGCCAAACATATATCAAGTGAATCAATACGATACCCCATTGTCACCACGAGTATTCAATTGCAAGACATATATCAAGTGTTCTCAAATCCATGAAAGTATTCAATCTGATAACAACGAAATCCCAAAGGGAAAAACTCAATTCATCACAACAAGATAGAGAAGGGAAAGCACCATATGATCCGACTATGTTAACAAAGCCCGCGATACATCAAGATCGTGACATCCCAAGAACACGAGAGAGAGAGAGAGAGAGAGAGAGAGAGAGAGAGAGAGATTAAACACATAGCTACTAGTACAAACCCTCAACCCCGAGGGTGGACTACTCCCTCGTCGTCGTGGTGAACGCCGGGATGATGAAGATGGCCACCGTAGATGATTCCCCCCTCCGGCAGGGTGCCGGATAGGGTCTAGATTGGTTTTTGGTGGCTATAGAGCCTTGCGGCGGTGGAACTTCTGATCTAGGCTTACATTTGGGGTTTCAGATTTATAGGAATTTTCACGCTGGTTTCATCGCTAAGATGGGCTCGAGGTGAGACAACCCACCGGGCACCTGGACAAGGGTCCAGCGCGCCCGTGTCTTGTGCCCTCCTCGTTTCTTCTCGCCTCGCACGAAGCTTCGGGTCTTTTTTGTTCCAAAAATCATCAAAAGTTTCAGCTCATTTGGAGAACTTTCATTTCAAGACAAAAACAACACCATCGGTAGTTCTCACGAAAAACAAATGTAGTCCGGTTAGTTCCAAAAATGATATAAAGTTGCTATAAAATGATTATAAAACATCCAAGAATGATAATATAACAGCATGGAACAATAAAAAATTATAGATACGTTGGAGACGTATCAAAGGCGCAAGATGATATTGGCCATATCATGTCACTTTATGATTTGCATGTGATGTTTATCATGTTTTACATCTGATTTGCTTAGAACTACGGTAGCATAAATAAGATGATCCCTCACTAAAAAATTTCAAGAAATGTGTTCCCCCTAAGTGTGTACCGTTGCGAAGGTTCATTGTTTCGAAGCACCATGTGATGATTGGGTGTGATAGATTCTAACGTTCGCATACAACGGGTGTAAGCCGGATTTACACATGTGAAACACTTATTAGGTTGACTTTGTCGAGCTTAGCATGTACAGACATGGCCTCAGAACACGAGAGACCAAAAGGTCGAACATGAGTCGTATAGTAGATGCGATCACCATGGATATGTTCACCGTTGATGACTAGTTCGTCTCACGTGATGACCGGACACGCCCTAGTCGATTCGGATCATGTATCACTTAGATGACTAGAGGGATGTCTATCTGAGTGGGAGTTCATTAAATAATTTGATTAGATGAACTTAATTATCATGAACTTAGTCTAAAATTGTGTTTACAATCTATCTTGTAGACCCAATGGCCCACGCTAATGTTGCCCTCAACTTCAACGTGTTCCTAGAGAAAACCAAGCTGAAAGACGATGGTAGCAACTATATGGACTGGGTCTATAACTTGAGGATCATCCTCATAGATGCCAAGAAAGCATATGTCCTTGAAGCGCCGCTAGGTGATGCACCCATTTTCCCAGCAACTCAAGATGTTATGAACCTGGCAGTCGCGTAGTGATGATTACTCCTTGGTTTAGTGCGGCATGCTTTACAGCTTAGAACCGGGGCTCCAAAAGCGTTTTGAGCAACATGGAGCATATGAGATGTTCCAAGAGCTAAAAATGGTTTTCCAAACTCATGCCTGGGGAGAGAGATATGAAGTCTCCAATAAGTTCTACAGTTGTAAGATGGAGGAAAACAGTTCTGTCAGCGAGCATATACTCAAAATGTCTGGGTTGCACAACCGCTTGTCTTAGCTGGGAGTTAATCTTCCAGATGACTCGGTCATTGACAGGATCCTCCAGTCGCTTCCACATAGCTACAAGAGCTTTGTGATGAACTACAATATGCAAGGGATGGAGAAGTCCATTCCTGAGTTATATTCAATGTTGAAATTAGCGGAGGTGGAGATCAAAAAGGAACATCGAGTGTTGATGGTGAATAAGACCACTAGTTTCAAGAAAGGCAAGGGTAAGAAGAACTTCAAGAAAGACGGCAAGGAGTTGCCGCTACCGTAAGTCAGCTGTCGGAAGAAGCCAAAGAATGGACCCAAGCCCGAGACTCGAGTGCTTTTATTGCAAGGGAAATGGTCACTGGAAGCGGAACTGCCCCAAGTACTTAGCGGATAAGAAGGTCGGCAACGCCAAAGGTATATATGATATACATGTTATTGATGTGTACCTTACTAGCGCTCGTAGTAGCTCCTAGGTATTTGATACCGGTGCAGTTGCTCATATTTGTAACTCAAAACAGGAGTTGCGGAATAAGCGGAGATCGGCGAAGGACGAGGTGACGATGCACGCCGAATGGTTCCAAGGTCGATGTGATCGCCCGGCACGCTACCTCTACATTTACCTTCGGGATTAGTTTTAAACCTCAATAATTGTTATTTAGTGCCACTTTGAGCATGAACATTGTATCTCGGATCTCGCTTAATGCAAGATGGCTACTCATTTAAACCGAAATAATGGTTGTTCTATTTATATGAGAGATATGTTTTATGGTCATGCCTCGCTGGTCAATGGTTTATTTTTGTTGAATCTCAACGTGATGTTACACATATTCATAGTGTGAATGCCAAAAGATGTAAGGTTGATAATGATAGTCCCACATACTTGTGGCATCGCCACCTTGGTCACATTGGTGTCAACGCATGAAGAAACTCCATGCAGATGGACTTTGGAGTCTCTTGATTATGAATCATTTGACACGTGCGTAACCATGCCTCATGGGCAAATGACCAAGACTCCGCTTCTCCGAACAATGGAGCGAGCAACCAACTTATTGGAAATAATACGCGACCGATGTATGCGGTCCAATGAGCGCTTAGGCTTGCGGTGGCTATCGCTATGTTCTCACCTCACCGATGACTTAAGTAGATATGGGTATGTCTACTTAATGAAACACAAGTCCGAGACCTTGTAAAGTTCAAGGAATTTCAGAGTGAGGTAGAGAATCAACATGACAGAAAATAAAGTTCTTGCGATCGATCGTGGGGAGAATACTTGAGTCACGAAGTTTGGCACGCACTTAAGGAAATGTGGAATTGTTTCACAACTCACGCCTACCGAACACCTCAGCGAATGGTGTGTCCGAACATCGTAATCGCACTCTATTGGATATGGTGCTATCTATGATGTCTCTTACCGATCTACCGCTATCATTTTGGGGTTATGCTTTAGAGACTGCCAGATTCACTTTAAATAGGGCTCCGCTCGAAATCCATTGAGACGACACCGTATGAATTATGGTTTGGAAAGAAACCTGTTGTCATTTCGAAAGTTTGGGGATGCGATGCTTATGTCAAGAAACTTCAACCTAAAAAGCTCAAACCCAAATCGAAAAATGCGCCTTCATAGGATACCCTAAGGAAACTATTGGGTATACCTTCTACCTCAGATCCAAGGCAAGATCTTTGTTGCCAAGAATGGATCCTTTCTCGAGAAAGAGTTTCTAAAAGAAGTAAGTGGAGGAAAGTAGAACTTGATGAGGTACCGCTCTTGAACCGGAGAGTAGCGCAGCTCAGAAGATGTTTCGTGGTGCTCGTGACCGACTAGAGAGGAAGTTAATGATGATGATCATGATACTTCGGGTCAAGTTGCTATCAACTTCATTGGTCCACAAGAACACGCTCCGCACTGCAGTGGTACGCAACCCTGTCCCGGAAATCATGTTGTTAGACAACGTGAACCTTCAAACTATGAAGAAGCTTATGGCGGGCCCAGATTCCAATAAATGGCTTGAAGCCATGAAATCCAGATAGGATCCATGTATGAAAACAAAGTATGGACTTTGACGGACTTTGCCCGATGATCGGCAAGCCATAGAGAATAAATGGATCTTTAAGAAGAAGACTGACGCGGATGGTAATGTGACCATCTATAGCTCGGCTTGTCGCTAAGGGTTATCGACAAGTTCAAGGGTTGACTATGATGAGACCTTCTCACCCATAGCGGAAGTCAAGTCCGTCCAATCATGTTAGCAATTGCCGCATTCTATGATTATGAGATATGGCAAATGGACGCCAAAACGGCATTCCTTAACGGTTTCTTAAGGAAGAATTGTATATGATGCAGCCGAAGGTTTTGTCAATCCTAAGAATGTCGACAAGGTATGCAAGCTCCAAATACCCATCTATGGGCTGGTGCAAGCATCTTGAGTTAAACATTCGCTTGATGAAATGATCAAAGCGCTTGGGTTTATGCAAACTTATGGAGAAGCCTGTATTTACAAGAAAGTGAGTGGGAGCTCAGAGCATTTCTCATATTATATGTGGATGACATACATTGATGGAAATGATATAGAACTTTTGGAAAGCATAAAGGCCTACTTGAATAAGTGTTTTTCAATGAAGGACCTTGGATAAGCTACTTACATATTAGGCATCAAGATCTATAGAGATAGATCAAGACGCCTCATTGGTCTTTCACAAAGCACATACCTTGACAAGATATTGAAGAAGTTCAATATGGATCAGTACAAGAAGGGGTTCTTGCTTGTATTGAAAGGTGTGAGATTGAGCACGGCTCAATGCCCGACCTCGGCACAAGATAGAGAAAAGATGAGTGTCATCCCTATGCCTCGCCATAGGGTCTATTATGTATGCCATGCTATGTACTGCACTGATGTGAACCTTGCCATAAGTTTGGTAGGAGGTACCAAAGTAATCCCGGATGGAACATCGGACATCGGTCAAGAATATCCTAAAGCACCCGAAAAGGACTAAGGATATGTTTCTCGCTTATGGAGGTGACGAAGAGCTCGTCAGAAGGGTTACGCCGATGTTAGCTTCGACATAGATCTGGATGACTCCAAGTCACAAACCAGATACGTGTATATTTTGAATGGTGGGGCAGTCAGTTGATGCAGTTGCAAGCAAAGCTTCATGGAGGGATCTACATGTGAAGCTGAGTACATGGCTGCTTCTTAAGCAGCTCAGGGAGGAGTCTGGATGAAGGAGTTTATCACTGAACTAAGAGTGATTCCCAATGCGTCGGGCCCGATGACTCTCTTCTGTGACAAAACTGGAGCTATTGCCATTGCCAAGGAGCCCAAGTTTCACAAGAAGACCAAGCACATCAAGCGCCGCTTCAACTCCATTCGTGAATATATTCAAGATGGAGACATAGATATTTGTAAAGTACATACGGATCTGAATGTCGCAGATCCGTTGACTAAACCTCTTTCACGAACAAAACATGATCAGCACCAAAACTCTATGGGTGTTTGATTCATCACTATGTAACTAAATTATTGACTCTAGTGCAAGTGGGAGACTGTTGGAAATATGCCCTAGAGACAATAATAAAGTGGTTATTATTATATTTATTTGTTCATGATAATTCTCTATTGTTCATGCTATAATTGTATTAACCGGAAACCGTAATACATGTGTGAATACATAGACCACAACATGTCCCTAGTAAGCCTCTAGTTGACTAGCTCCTTGATCAATAGATGGTTGTGGTTTCCTGACCATGGACATTGGATGTCATTGATAACTGGATCACATCATTAGGAGAATGATGTGATGGACAAGACCCAATCCTAAGCATAGCAAAAGATCGTGTAGTTCATTTGCTAGAGCTTTTCTAATGTCAAGTATCATTTCCTTAGACCATGAGATTGTGCAACTCCGGATACCGAGGAATGCTTTTGTGTATCAAACATCACAACGAATCGGGTGGCTATAAAGGTGCACTACTGTATCTCCGAAGTGTCTGTTGGTTGGCACGAATCGAGACTCGGATTTGTCACTCCGCATGACGGAGAGGTATCTCTCGCCCACTCGGTAATGCATCATCATAATGAGCTCAATGTGACTAAGGAGTTAGCCACGGATCATGCGTTACGCGAATGAGTAAAGAGACTTGCCGAACGAGATTGAACAAGGTATGGGGATACCGAACGATCGAATCTCGGCAAGTAACATACCGATGGACAAAGGAATTGTATACGGGATTGATTGAATCCCCGACATCGTGGTTCATCCGATGAGATCATCGTGGAACATGTGGGAGCCAATATAGGTATCTAGATCCCACTATTGGTTATTGGCCGGAGAGATGTCTCGGTCATGTCTGCATGGTTCCCGAACCCCTAGGGTCTACACACTTAAGGTTCGGTGACGCTAGAGTTGTTATGGGAAATTGTATGTGGTTACCAAAAGTTGTTCGGAGTCCTGGATGAGATCCTCTACGTCAGAGGAGTTCTGAAATGGTCCGAGGTGAAGATTTATATATAGGAAGTTCAGTTTCAGTCGCCGGAATAGTTTCGGGGGTTATCGGTATTGTACCGGGACCACCGAAAGGTGTCTGGGGGTCCACCGGGTAGGGCCACCTACCCTAGAGGACTTAATGGGCTGAATATGGGTGGGGACCAGCCCCTTGTGGTGGTGTGCCTCCCCTAAGGGCTCAAGGCGCCTAGGGTTGAAACCCTAGGGGGGGGCGCCCACCGCTTGGGGGAAACTCTCTGCTGGGGAACGAGTAATTCAAAAAATCCTACGCACACGTTAAGATCATGGTGATGCATAGCAACCAGAGGGGAGAGTATTGTCTACGCATTCTCATAGACCGTAGAAGCGAAGCGCTTATGACAACGCTGTTGATGTAGTCGCACGCCTTCGATCGGCTGCATCCTAGTACCGAAAGTACGCCACCTCCACGATCCGCACATCGCTCGCTCGGTGATGTCCCACTAACTCTCCATCCAGCTTGAGTGTCGAGGGAGAGCTTGCCACCGACGGGCG